>OY783208.1:23239743-23710743 GCA_963678705.1 Panorpa germanica | reverse complement strand
TGTGCCTGAGTCGTAGAGCGATGTAGCACCGACGTAACAAGAGATAATCCACTGTAGCTTGCTTGCAACCGAATCATCTTGAGAAAATATAAGTCGATTTAAGTTTGCGTGGTCGGAAATATTGAAAATACACGTGCGTTGAAGACTATGACATCAAAACACAACCTACTATGCTCAGAACGTTTTTTACCCATCATTAACAATTTTTGTCCAGTATTTATGTTATAGGAAACAAATCACTGTCATAACCTCACATTTATTTGATTTCCAGGCACGTATCAAGGCCAGTGGCTCCGAGGGATGCGTCACGGCTACGGAGTCCGATCTTCGGCGCCCTTCGGTTTGGCGTCGCATTACCGTCCAAATAAATCCATCAGGGCATCGTTGACATCTTTAAGAAGTTCAGAAGTTGCCGGCAACGGTCAAGCTCCTACACCCGACCCCGCTGCAAGCTCCTACACCCGACCCCGCTGAGAAACGAAACCACAGAATAGACGACAGTCGGGGGGGCTTCGTCCTCAAAGCGAAATCGGATGAGCCCCCCGTGAGGAGGAGCAGTCTTGTCGAAAAAACTAAAAAAGGACTTTTGTCGGTAAGTTCAATAAAGAGTCAACTTTAAACCTACATATCTTCTTTACTAATTATATATTATATATATTAATTGTGTGTGCCTTTCGGCTTTACAATCTACAGTATTATATTTCTTAATGCATTTCATTCTTATATACATTCAAACTTAAAACTAAACTTAAAATAAACTTAAAATCTTCTCGACTTTTACTACTTCCAAAAGTGCTTTCTGCTTCTTCTTCTTTTGACCCTCTCTATTATTCTCCATCAGCTTATTTATTCTCCTGTTTTTCCTTTCCTTCTTACTATTTCCGCCATCCACCTCTTTCCTTCACTGCCTCCCTTTAATAGCTGGACAATATTCCTTTCGCTCGCTACTTTTTCCTTACACTCAAACTTAATGTGCTCCAGTGTTTCGTCCTCCGTTCCACACATTCTACACTTTCTTTCCTCACTCTTTTCCCAGTATCTGTTTCCTTTTTCCTCATTTCCCAATCTAAACCTTGCTGTTCTTCTTATGTGTTTTATGTCTTTTTCTATAAGGTACTGAGGTACATTATTTTCCCATAACCTCTTATATCTTTTATTGTAGTTACTTTTTTCTATTTTTTCCATTCTCTCCTGCTGTTGTGTCTCCTTATCCCTTCTCCTTAGCTCCTCTTCCACACTTGCGCCACCTTCTCTTCTCCTCTCTGCCTCCTCGATCGCCATTCCATTCCTTTCAAAATACTCTTCTTTACTAATTGGTCAAACAATATAAAAAATAGTTAAAACCTTCCCTAATTTATTCCTTTTCAATATACCAATTTTTTATAGAGATCTGTAAAACTGTTCCTGAGATATATGTCAAAAAGATTCCTTCCTTTTTTATACATTGTAGGCTTTACTTGAGTTTCTAATATCTCGCTTCACAGCTGGTCAAAACACTTGAAATTTTGTCATTAAATTAAAGTCATTTATATCAACACTATATGTAAATTTCATCAAGAAAAAACTCCGGCAGTTTTTTTCGTTGTTCTTTTTTTATCTACACATTGTTATGTGAATCTATTAAAACAAAAACGATATTTTTGTTGTTGCTTTGTAGATTACATTTTTCTAGTTTTATTTTAACTCTGACAAATTTGCGTGTCTTACATCTGTCAGTGAATGTTGGCAACAATGTCCAACATGGTGACACAGCGGTACGTGCTAAATTAGATCCAAACTTATACTTATATCATGTTATAACAATGATTATTTTTATATAATTCAGCCAACAAATCGTAGTTACAACATTTTGAGTTTGTACGCTCTATAAGCATGAACTTCTACTTATATTGATAAAGTTGGCTATCATAACCTCAAATATTCAATTATAGAAGTTATTAACGATTGCAATAGCCATTGCTTCCTCACCTTCTTCCCCACTACCATTTACCATCACTGTTAAACAAGAGAAGTGCAAAAGAGATGCAGAATTAAACGTCAAAACTATAGCAGCTGTTGCGTCGACCCATAATGTTTCAATATAATATCGTGATGTAAAACGAAAAATAAATAACATTACTTATTATATTCTATTCAGTTCGTGACGTCACCAACTACTGAGATAAAAATAGGAATATTCAAACGAAATTCAAACTTTAAATAGATACACCTCTGTCAATTTTTAGATATTTAATAAAATAAAAACGCCAATTTACGTTTAATAACCAATATTTCAATAAAGAATTAAGAAATGAGTCAACTACCCAATTGAAAGTGCGATTTAAAGGGACAGAAAAAAGCTAATTGTAAATTAATGGAATTCTTAAAGAGGTACTCACTTTTGGGATGTTGTTTTCGCTCTCTCTCTTGCTATAGTGACTGCTATCTGCAAATAAAGAAAAAATATTTGCCCAATATTTACCGTATTCCGAGGAACAGAAATGAAACTTGAAATAGATATATCCGTGAATTTAGTAGACTTTTAATATTGTTTTTAAAATTGGTTGAATTTCGAGCTATATCAGTCTTTTCGCAACACAATAGATATTCGTTTAAAGTAGAAAGTGTCGTTACCGACCATAAATCCAGCACCTTCCATATTATTTAGCTCCAGTAAGCCCTCAACAAGTTAGTCCTAATGAGTTTTCTTGTTTCCAGGGCTTAAAGATTCGTAAGCAGCGAAGTACGGGCGACCTGGAGAAGCGCGGCACCGGGGGCTCGGGGAGCATCCGTTCCACGGCGTCCACGTCTTCCTGGGTGAGCACAGAGTCCTCGCAGTCCGGAATGACAGCAGGATCAGCCCACACGGACTCCAACGCCAGTTTCGTGGTGGAGGACGAGCACATGGACGGCAGCGTGACCGAAACCTACATGGGCGAATGGAAAAACGACAAACGCACCGGGTTCGGCATCAGCGAGCGCAGTGACGGACTGAGGTACGAGGGCGAATGGTTCGCGAACAAGAAATACGGTTACGGGGTCACCACATTCAGAGACGGGTCCAAAGAAGAAGGAAAATACAAAAACAACGTCCTGATCACTAGCCAAAAAAAGAAGCACCTGTTCCTCATAAGATCAGCAAAGTTTCGGGAACGAATCGACGCCGCCGTGAACGCCGCGCAGAGGGCTTCCAAGATAGCGCTGCAGAAAGCGGATATCGCCATCTCACGAACAGCAACAGCTCGAGGGAAAGCCGAGCAAGCCGATATGGCGGCTGACCACGCGAAGGAAGACTGCGATATCGCTCAAGCCACCGCCAAACAATTTGCTCCTGATTTCAAGCAACCCGGTCTCGACAGGCTGGACCGACTGAGAAGACAGAAGTTCATACCGCCCCCTGAAGACACCGCCCCAGGCAAGTCAATCCTGCACCAGAAATCCACCGAACAAAATAGTGTTTTAGCCAGTTCTAGTGTAAGCAATCAGGTGAACCAACAAAACAAACAGAGTGTAAGTTTAAATCTAAATCAGCATCTTCCCGCCAGACGGCCCTCCGATGTGTACCCCCAAACAGTTCCTCCCAACAACTACGCACAAGCCAACGCCGCCAGCAGCTACCAACAGAAGCAGCAAGAGTTGCAGCAACAACAACTTCTGCAGCAACAACAAAAACTACAACAACAAGAACAACAAGCGCAACAACTTCTACAGCAGCAGCAACAACAACATCAAGTGCAACAACAACAACTACTGCTGCAACAACAACAAGCACAACAAAAACTCCAAGAACAACAACAACTCCTCCAACAACAACTACAACAGAATCAATTCCAAAATCAGCAACAACTGAACAACTACAACCAACAACAATTCCAACAACCTCTGAACCAACAGTACTCCAACAACCAAAGTGATATCAGTAGCTATATGACGAAACCCGACGAAATGTCGCCACAGATGGGTAACAACGTCCCGGTGGGCTACAACTCGAGTCTACGGAGGAATTCCCGGCAAGTCCAGTCCGGGGAACGTCCCCCCTTGATTCCCCAGTCTAGTATTAATCACTTCGACCACTACAACCGCCCCCCGAGTCGGGACTCCAGTGTGGACAGGTATGCCAGGGCAACGGGGAGGATGTCGGGAGCCATGTCTTCCAGGCAGCCATCGGTGGACCGCGTGGGGCCATCGCTACAACACGAAACCCCCGAACGGACAATGCGGGGCAGTTCAATGATGCGGGGGACCACGCCAATGCCCGGGAATGGCGCTGTGATGACTGGAAGTGGATCCAGGGCAGCGACACCTGTCTACAACATGCAGCAACAAACATCTATCAACAGCTCGTCTTCCATATCCGGTGGGCAACCGCCATTTGAAGACGTCCTGCTCAGGAAAAGAAACTTGGGACAGGATATTATTCCATCGCCTGGCCAACCGAAGAGAACCGAGAGTTTATACATTAATCCTGTTAAAGGGATTGCACCTTCCGGAGGAGGAGGAGGAGGCGGTGGAGGGGGAGGCGGCGGAGGAGGAGGAGGTGGTGGCGGAGGCATCAGAAAGGTAAGAACTACAAATTGTATGTTAATATTTGATAAAATGCTTTCCAAAAATGTCCTTATACACACAATGACACAAGACCACAGTAAGGGGGTGTCAAAATTGTCACAGAATTATACATTTTATTTATTATTATTATATTATATTAATTGTTACAATCTACATTCCTAATACATTTCATAGAACTTCAACTTAAACTATTCTAGACTTTTCTATTTCCAACAAGTACTTTCTGCTTCTTTTTCTCTTGACCTTCTCTCTTCATTTTCACTTCTCCCGCGTTTTACGTCTATCCCTCTGTTTCTTTTGTCCGACCATTGGCGTTGATCTTGGGAAAAATATTCCTTTCACATCACATTGTGGTTTGGAATGGCAACTAGGTGTTCGCATGGTTTTCCTGTCGTTCCTTTTCTCTATCTCCGCCATCCACCTCTTTCCTTCACTGCCTCCCTTTAATAACTGCCCAATATTCTTCTCTCTTATTACTTTTTTCTGACATGAAAACTTAATGTGCTCCAATATTTCTATCTCCGTTTTTATTTTTACATTTTATTTATCTTAGACTTTGATAATTCTGTTATAGTCCACTATAAATTTGTTAAAGATTGGTTTGGCACACTTTAATTTGAGTTCTGAACAATATCTTAAATTCTAGAAATGTATATTACATGTACTGATAAAGTTAACTATCAGGATCTCAAATGTGATTTGTTTTAAATAGTCGCAATGTTATTGAAGATATAAACAATTAAAGAACCAGGGACCAAACAACACCTTAGAAAAAATTTAATTAAAGTGAAGATTTTCAATTTAGAAAAATTGGCCGTCTATTCCTTCAGACGTTTCTCATTTGACTATTGTTGCCCGGAGTAAGTTGCTATAATATATTTCACATAGGAGTGAAGTTGGCAATGATCCCTATATGTCCCCCCTCCTCCCCTCATCACCCGGATGTTCTGTGACTCATTTTAACAATCTGGTAAACACAGTTAAGTCCCGGTTGCAGGAGCAACTGTGTCCACGCGTAACGGGAAGGGGAAACCAGGAAGAGGGGGGAGAGGTGGAGAAGTGGAGGGATATTATTGGCCTCTTCACCTTTGAGAATAATTTGTAAAGCTAGCGACAGGATTTATTTCTTTATACATATTTATTGCTTAGATCAATTATTTAAAACACCTGACGTTGAATCCCAGGGCCGAATTTAGCGGCCGCAAATATTCGTTTAAACGTTTCAAACATTCGTTTAAATGAAATAAAAGTGAGGTTATGACAGTGATTTGTTTCCTATAACGTAAATACTTGACAAAAATTGGTAATGATGGGTAACAAACGTTCTGAGCATTGTAGGTTATGTTTTAGTGTCATAGTCGTCTTCACCGTATATTTTCGATAATGTTTTTTGACGTCACAGATAATATATAATTACTTCTATAATTACTACATGATAAAATAACATTTAAAGAATACTTTGTGAAATTTTCATAAATAAATATCAAGAAATGAGCCATTGACAGCGAATCTCCGGTGACGTCACAAAAAAAAGTTTTATTGCGGTGTCCCTCATAACTCATCACTGGATTATTTGAAATCAAAAAACCAAAATGATTTCATTAGTTGATAAGTTTCTGCAGGACACCCTGTTAAGTAACTTGACAGCGTTACCTCGGCATTTATGTAAAGAAAGAGTGTGCAAAATTTCATTGCGGATCGGTCCTGTAGATTTTGAGCTAGAGAGGACACCGACTCTGAGAAAGCTAAGTGTGAAAAAAACGCGTTTAAAAGTTTCAAAGAAAGACGAAACCAGACCAGAGAGGTGAAAACTTAATACTCTATATCTCCGACAGTTTTACTCCAATCGACTTCAAATTTTCACACAGTAAACTTAATACGTTGTACATTCATATAAATAAAGTTGAAACCTTAACCCCCTACCCCCCCCCCCCCTTAATAAAACTAATGTTATTTATACAAACATTTCAATAAAAATTGAGAAAGATCTATGGCAAGACGATTCATCGTTTTGACACATTAATAGCTGCAACTTCGGATTGATTTACAATTCTTTTGCATTGCTACCAATAAAACAAATGTTAATTCAATTTCTAAATATTTACATGAACGGCAGCCATTATTGGTGACCCAACCGGAAGCGTGTTACTAAATATTGTTGAAGGTTCGTACTCCATTATGCAACTTAATGTTATGAATCATAATATTCCGTAAACAGGATCCAGATTCATAAAGCGCATCCGTTTAACGCTTACTCAACATACGTTGCGTAAAAATGTATACGCCCCATGAAAGGGTCAACTTTAAACCACTGTAACTTTTTTACTGACTGGTCAAACGGTTTAAGAAAGCTGCCAAAATTTTCCCTGATTAATCCTTCAGAAGAGTATCAAGTTTTTTTAGAATCTGTTGTACCGTTCTTGAGATACATGTGAAAATAATGACCTACCTTTTTTGCACGTTAAATACGCGCAAATAAATATTTGAAATTTTATCAAAATCCGTTCGCTAAATATAATACATCTAATAATTAAATAAAAATTTTCTATTACCTGATTTGAGGCACTAATTAAAACCTTTTTAGATTAATTGTTACCAGGTTATTTTTAGATAGTAAATATAATCGTGGTCGACATAATTTGAAAATATTAATTGTTTTATATAGATAACACTATTATCTACAACTTTTCTTTATGACTTATTGTTGTAACTTTCATAATAAAAAAGTTATTAACAAAAATATATCGTAAATTAATTGGGGAAATGAGAAGAATGTTTTTACTACTTTGTTCGGCTTGTAACTTTATTGTTAGAAAAGTTACAACAAAAAGTTGTGAACAAACATTGTAGATATTAGTATTATCTACAACTTTTCTTCAAAACTTTTTGTTGTAACTTTTATAATAAAAAAGTTACACGCAAAAATATGTCGTAAATTAAGTGTGGTACTGAAAAGAATGTTTTTACTATTTGTTTGGCTTGTAACTTTCTTATTAAAAAAGTTACAATAAAAAGTTATGAATAAAAGTTGTAGATAATACTAATATCTACAACTTTTCAACATAACTTTTTGTTGTACCTTTTATGATAAAAAAGTTATAAGCAGAAACATATCGTAAATTAATTGAGGTAATGAAAAGAACGCTTTTAGCACTTGTTTGTTTTATTTCTAAGTAAACTATTGATTTTATCAAAAAAATGTTGAAATAAAAGTTGTAGAGCGTTAAAAAACCTTTAAAATGATGTATGATAAGTTTAGGTACTGTAAGGGGTTTAGGGGATATGGGCAAAATTGTAAGCGCATGCACTAGAAGTGAAGTGGTCTACTTTACAGCGGTGTAGCTCAATACCTATCAGACATACAAAGAAATGTTGTAGGCACAAATTGTAGTAAATTGAGTCCTCTATCAGATGATAACAACTGTTTTTATCATAGGACCTACTGGTAAAGAGATATTGCAAGAAAACCATCATTTATAACCAACTTTTTAGTTTTTATTAATCTAAGACAAATATAATCAATAACTGCGTTATTTACTAGACACCCTGTGTCTTATACACTGCTAATTTTCTTAAATAGATCAGAAAAATATCTCCAATAGTGTTTGAACCAGAAATAGAACAGCAAATAAAAAACTAATCGCGAATGGAGGGGCGAGCTAGCATGATTTCTAAAAGTAAACTAACAGCGATAGCAGCGCCACATCAAATCTACGGATAAAATGTTAAACAATTTTTAAAATAACTTTTTTAGTAATTCTTATTCTTTCGTCTTCGTTGCTGTTTCGAAATTCAGTTGATAATAATAATAAAAAATGTATTAAATAGAAAATTAATATAAAAAAATCAATTAAAATATTTCTATGTTATTATTTTGTTTATAATATGTGTTAAAATTTGGTTTTAAAAAAAATGGCGTCGTAGTTTTTCTTTTTTTTTCATTTTTAATTGTCGATTATTGTGTGAAAATGTCGTGGTTTCAACCAGAGGAAGATGAAGAGGAGGATCTTATGTTTTCACCGGCTCTTCTGGCCAGGAGGGCCTCCGAAAGTTGGATCGTAGCACCCCCCGTTGAGGTCGGTAGATTAACATAATTATAAAATTACATCGAATTTAAATAAGTGTCCTTAATTTAAAGACAAAATTTCATATGTTTTGAGCAGCTGTGAAACGAGATATTAATAAAAAAAGTGCGTATATTTTACATCACAAATAAAAAAAGGAAGGTCATTATGTTAATGTATATCTCTACAACACTTCTATATATTAAAAAAACAAATTAATACATTATAGTGGAACAAATTAGGAAAGTTTTGTTTGTTCTTTTAAATTGTTTGACTTGTTAATAAAAAAGATATGAAGGTTTAAAGTTGATATTACTACCCAGTAAACATTTTGGAGTAACTTCTACTTAATTTCTATTACATATCATGAGTTTTTTGTCTGGAACGTGTTCGTTTTCTATTCAGTCGTTCATAGGAAAGGCCCTTTTTATGAGCTACAGAGATCGCAACGACGGTTCACTGCTGAATTAAAAGCGGAGTTATAAACTTGACACTAGCAGGGATGGCAGGGGTATAAAACTTAATGAATTCTACTTTTTAGAGTCTGCAAAATATAAATATTTAAATGAAGAAATAAATAGATGTAATCTTTAGTACGGATCGTGATTTTTTTAATGAATATTATTCATCTTCAACAATACTCGTTATATTAGTTTTTTACATTGTTTTGGTGATTTAAAAATCCACGATCGGCAGGTCTGCGTTAGGTTTAAAACCTCTGTCTTACCATCGCTAGATTCTATCTTCGTTTATATACATTATATTCGGGGATTGAGAGAGACAGCGTGTGCCTCTTACCATTAAAGAAATATTTGTTGAAAAAGGATAGCATATACTTGAAACATCTGTACAGAACGAAATACTATACAAGTATACAAGTGTAACGGCGAAAAATATTTTTTACTTGTCTAACCGCATCTCGTTTCTCTCTCACTTTGGAATAAATGAGATGAAAGTGAACTTAAACAAAAATATATCCATGTGGGAAAGAAACAGAAATACTTAATGAATGATGTTGGAAAAAGAAAGAATATTATTATGAAAAACTAACACAAAATCTGTAACAGGTAGAGAACTCGTAAAGCGTTAGAATAGAATTGTACGAGTGACTCGAACGTCACTAAATAGGGCACTTCACCAAATTGTTTACTGGGAAATGCTACTATTTTAAAAATAAATAAGTACTCAGTCTCTCTTATTTATCTTGAAAACAACAACACTCACAAAAATTTTGTAAATACCTTTTATATAGATAATACTAATATCTACAACTTTTCTTCAAACTTTTTTGTTGTAACTTTCATAATAAAAAAGTTATTAACAAAAATATATCGTAAATTAATTGTGGTAATGAAAAGAATCTTTTTACCACTTTGTTTGGCTTATAACTTTATTGTTAGTAAAGTTACAACAAAACGTAATGAATAAAAGTTGTAGATAATACTAATATCTACAACTTTTCTACATCACTTTTTGTTGTAACTTTCATAATAAAAAAGTTATTAACAAAAATATATCGTAAATTAATTGGGGTAATAAGAAGAATGATTTTACTACTTTGTTCAGCTTGTAACTTTATTGTTAGTAAAGTTACAACAAAATGTTATGAATAAAAGTTGTAGATAATACTAGCATCTACATTTTATATTTATAATTTTTTGTTATAACTTTTATAATAAAAAAGTTACAGGCAAAAATATGTCGTAAATTAAGTGTGGTACTGAAAAGAATGTTTTTACTATTTGTTCGGGTTGTAACTTTCTTGTTAGAAAAGTTACATCAAAAAGTTATGGACAAAAGTTGTAGATAATATTGTTATCTACAGACAGTCGTAACACAAAATTTTTGTAGAAGTTATAGTTTCCGAGATAAACAAGATGGCGGCTAAATAGGGGCACTCTTTACTTCGAAAATTAAAATTTTTATACAGGTTTAACTCCTTCACGTGATAGAAAAAGAAAAATGTCTCCTTGTACCTTGAATACACAATCAAGTGATAGATTTTTCTAGCTACTACATATCTATTGTTATTTTTGTAACCTTTTTCAACTTTTGATGCACAACATACATAATTGCGTTATAAATTAATTGCACTCTACGTCAACCGGAAATTGATATTGTTCCTACTACTTCCGGGTAATTTAAATATCATTTTATCAGAAACTAATTACTGCAGGAACACTATGCACTAATTAATAAATAAATGCGTTCTTTTTGATAAAGATGGTAATGACATTGGATGCACTGATTGCAAAATATAATGAAATTTCCTGCCGTGAAACTTAAAGGCCAACACACGCTGGAATATGTTGGGTTTGTGATGAAACATAACCTCCAAAACGTGACAATCTGTCAAAACGCAGTAGGATTTAGTTTTAAAAGAAATTCAATGTCAGTTTGTCAAAAATAAAGAAGAGAAAACAATTTCTATTACTAATTGTTATTAAAAACAGTAATTTTAATTATTCCACATTCAATCGAACTGTTAAAATTTATATTACCAACGACGCATGCGCACCAACTGAATTAACTAACCTCAAATTTCTGTTGAAGCCGATCCAGGTGTCGATGCCTCTGCAAAGAAAGAAATCCCTCCCCGATGTCCAGGGCTTTGTGCGGGCCCCCGAAGCCATGAGTAGAGAAGAAGTCTCCATGCTTGGGTCTGCAAGAAGAGAAGAAATTCGCCGGCAGGCTGACGAGAATGAACGACTTCGTGCCAACCCCCTCCTGTATCTAGTTAGCCCCCAAGTTAAGGTGAGTTAATCCTTTAAAACCAATTAATGTTCATCTAGTCCCAAATTAAATAATAATCAATTACCAGAGCTCCTGTGCTAAAAAATACAGTGGGCCATTTGTTAGTTTCTTTTTGACATCGCTATAAAAACGACACCGTTGAATATTTTTGAATGATTGTTACTCTATTCAATAGAGTACACCTTCCGATTATTTGTGAAAAAAAAAATTTACTTAAATCGTAAGGACGTTCTGAAGAAAATCAGTTTCCATACGACCATCTTGAAAATTTGAATACATATATTTATTATTGTCGTTTATACGTAGAAAAAGTTTCAATACTCCTTGCCTTAACCCTAACCGACCTATGTTGAAACGGAAACGGTCATTTTCTTACGATTCTTTTGAAGAACTTAGAATCATTCATTGAAAATATGACAAATATTGTCGTGTAAAGAAAATAGGAGGTCTTAATCTCTTAATCAACAGAGCGTAAAAGAGATAGCATACTTAACACATAACTCTTATCCTTATAACAAATAACAGACATATCCCACTACATGTTACGTCATAAATATGGCCGACATTTCCAGTGCTAAAACTACAATTCAAACTTTTAATTGCTATATCTACGTCAACATTTAGATATTTAATAAAATAGACACGCCAATACACATTTATTAACATCTATTGAAAAATCGACCTCTAAAAAATTTCTGTAATTGATTATTATTTAATTATTTTGAAATATACATCAATTTTTACCTACAATTGATGTATATTTTACGTAAAAATGTGTATATAAATTTATTTAATTAATTATATAAATAAATATTTTAAAATAATTAACAGGTGCCAAAGGTCAATCATTTTCTTTGCATTTGCAGCACATTTTCTTTTATAGTTTGTTCTACCTTTATACCTTCTTTTTCTCTTAACAAATAATGTGACGTCACAATCTTATGAAACGCATGGTTTTTTTAACATTTTCATTTTTAATAATATATATATTAAAATAATCAAATAATCGTCTTATTAAATTATTGTGATGTTTTGAATGTGAGAAAGAAATCGGTGGAGGGGTGAAGAAGGAGAGAGGGGGTATTAAAAGTTAATACACATTATATTTATCATTCTTTACGGTATGGGTCGCTTGAATATGCCCTGTATATGCAAATGCGCCTGAAATATATGCAATGTATATAACTTGCAAGGAATATATTTGAAAGAATCCCAATTTTGTTAAGTGTTGAGGTTCGGTTCACACGGCACGTTTTTTCCAGTATTCGATTTTAAACGTATAATCAGCGGGATGTTCACACGGTAAATTTTAATTAGTAAAAACGTGTAGCCGCAGTTTTCACACGACAAAATGAATGTACTAAAATGAAATAAGCTAAATGTTGGTAAGGTAAGTTGAGAAATAAGGAAACGCTGTTTGATATAGGTATTACTTAAGTTTTATTAATTTTGAATAGGACCAATAGAATCAATAGAGTTCGAAGCGGACTTTGAAGCGAAGGTATTGTTAGAAGGTTAGATTTGTACTGCTAGAATTTATAGTAGCCGAATTATTGTTGTTTTGGAATTCTAGGAATATTGCGTGGTCTGTGACGCACGCCACTGGATTCTATAGTCTTATCCCACAAAACATAGTGGGCTTTTGTTCTAGTTCCACCCACCAAAGAAATCAATAAATCATTATCTATAAAAGATTCGTCGAACATTTTCTAATAATAAACTTGAGATACTTCACCACTAAACACTTGTTCGGTTACTATTCGATAAAAGTCACCCCATAATACTGTACGCCACTGGAAGGCGAATTCGTTAAAGTTCATTCGATTTGCTTGACAAGTCCGGTGAGTATTCGATAAACGCGTTTAGCAGTGTACGTTTTTTTGCAGTACGAACGTCGTGTGAACCGAGTCTAAAATTTGGACATCACAGTAATCTAACAGACGCCTTAGTAAAACTAAACATTTCTAACTAAACCTAAAAAGTAGCTAATTTATTATTCATTTTAAATATATTTATAATTTTATAATTTTTTCAATTTTCTATAAGTACAATTTTTATAACTTTTCTTGCTCGCTGATGCATCATCACAGAGAACGATATAGGTACGTTGAACGACAATCCAGAACCCGCGTTGTCGCACTACACTTTTAGAATTAGTGTTCCCACTTCTGAATTAGTAAAAACTTAAAAAAGAACAATCGAAAGTGGCAACACTAAATATAGAATTGTATTCAAATATATGCGTTTCTAATTTTATAAATAAAACTAAGAAAATATATTTTCTTGAGGTACTATTTGGTTTTCCTTGCACTGGGAAATGGAATTATAAATTTTCTATATAATGTAAAAAACGAATCAAATTTGTACTCTGTAGATTTTTAGTAATAATTAGAAACGATGTATTTGAACCCAGTATCCGTGAAAAGCGTTTGTTACATCTCTGTGACCTTCCTGTGATATTTAACGTAACAGGAATGTAACAATACCATTTCAAAGTTACTGAATTTTTAGAAGAGCATGTCTGCAACTTATATACTCAGTAAAAACTTAATTTAACAAACTTATATAACAATTACGTAATTTTCCAATGTAATATTGATGTAAATATGTTTACTGAGTATATATTCCACTAGATTACTAATTGTTAGGCCAGCATGCGCATTTTACATTAGCTAATGAATTTTACAGAGCATGAACATGTCGAAAAAGCAAAATCCATTAAAATAGTAAAAAATATCTCGTTGAATAATACGTTGTCACATTTTCGAACAGGTTAAAGCGTCCGAATATTTGCTTCGGGCATGTTCGGGGTACCGAACACACATGCGTTGACGACTATGATATTAAAACATAACCTCAAATGTTCAATTATTTGTTACTAGAACTCCTTATATGTTAAGAGATATTAACAATTAAAAAAGTCATTTTGTGTCTTTAATTATTAAAGGGATTCAACGTTGTATACATTCCAAATGCATGTGACATCACAATCCTTGTGTAAGGTTACCAACCTTACAGCTCATAAATCTCTGCTATATGTATTTATATATCAAAATATCAAATATTATTTACAGCTATTTCAAGGAACAATCAAATTTCAATTTTATGTCTGCCTTAACAGGGTTAAATAAAACAAAAACGTATTATTCTTTGACTTGACTTGATTATTTGACTACCAACAGCTACAAAATATTACCACAGCACTGACCTACTCAACAAATTTTAATTGCTATATCTCCGTCAACATTTAGATATTTAATAAAATAGACTCGCCAATACACATTTATTAACATCAATTTCAATGCATGGATTTAACCTAAAATAAATAACCAAAACTGTGACAACTACTACGTTAAACATATGTACATTTCTTCTACCTTGTTGTTTTTTGTTTCTTTTTGTTACGTTTAATTTTTACTGTTTTTTTTTATCCTTTAATGCATGAATATGTTCCATATCATAATATATGGTACCAACTTAAAAGAAATAAAAATTCAATTATCATAAAGTAATTATTCTCGCTGCTGCTGTTGCTGCTGCTGCCATCTATGAAGTACTATCGTCTCTGAAACAACTGCAATGCTTTTATGTTCAAATACATGTGCAATTGCGTTAATATTTTCCAATTTTTCTTTTCAGAAATGCTTTCAATGTCTGTGTAAATTAATATATTTTATAAAAATCCATTCTTTGTATATCTATACTTTCGCATCGCTTGCAAACTGATAATAAATCGATGAAACTAGCCGCCATCTTGTTGTGAAAGTATCTACCACACTTCTAGCCATTTTCTGTTTCTGTTATCTAGACGAAATAAGCTGAACCACTCAATATTTGTTTTCCAAAATGTTTTTTCAGTAATAAAATAAAATAAAACCCAAATATAAAAATTCATTACTACATATGTATTTGAATCTCGCGCCTTGCTCTTTAGAAATCCCACTAGCATCACTGCGTCTTCTTTTAAGGTATTTATGTACGTTAGTTATTTTTTATTTTTATTATTATTATCGCAGCGAAAATATTTTTTTTTTTGTGGTGAAAATATATTTTTTCGCGGGCCTCGCAATAGCTAAGGCCGCCCCTGCCTATATTTCAGTCAAAAATTTAAAATACCGCCGCTAAAAATGAATCGGCTACAAGCCCATAAATTAATTTTTATAAAACTGTCAAAGTTGGCTACCAGAACCTCAAATCTCTAATTATTTTTTAATAACTTTTTAGCTATATTTTAGGAGATATTAACAATTAACAATTATTTCAAACAAAAATTTCCGTTCCAAGATGGCGACTGTAACAACCTTAGACCATATATATATGAAGTGTGAATAGCCTATATTTCCAATAGATTAAAAGTGTGTCCAAAATGTGTGCGAGAGAGAAAGGTATATGTTCTATTTGTTCTCTATGCGCATGCGTCGAAAGTGACAGCTGTCTAGATATAATAAATATTAAATATGTAAAGAAATTATATTTCTGTCGGTAAAACAGTGACCGTTCAGTGAAAATATTACTCATTAGTTATATTTATATATATCTACATTATTCTACATCAATATAATGTCATATTTAACAACTGTCACGTATTATATCTCGACAGCTCTGACTTGACAGCTGTCACTTTCGACGCATGCGCATAGAGAACAAATAAGAACATATACCTTTCTCTCTCGCACACGTTTTGGATACACCTTCAGGTCCAGCATTCTCTCTCCATATATATATATGCTTTAAGTTACCAACAGATTTATTAAAGTTTGTAGTACGCTGTTCAAATTATAGATGTCACTAGTAATTCATATTAATATTAATGCATTATTTTTTTATGTTGACAGGACTGGTTTTCGCGCCAGCAGTTGGTCATGCTGGTGCTTTTCATCAATATTTCACTGGCCATAATGTTCTTCAAGTTACTGACGTAGCAGAGGTCAACAACTGGCCCTGTGTGGTCATTAAAAGAAAAACTGTCAAAAAATACACACACAACAAAAAAGTCGCGACACTGTTCAATATAAAACAAAAAAAAACGGACTCAAACGAAACGATATACGATGAATTCGTTATTAAATACATAGAACATCATTTTGTAATTAGAAAATAACGAATTTTTTTTAAATTTGGCGCCCATTTTTAGAAAATGAGTGCGTTCAAATAAATGAAATGTTTTCAAAGCTAAATCTGCTTGGTTTACAAGCTTTTTTTCTTAATAAAATAGGTAAAAGTTAATATAAAATAAAAAGTATTTTTCCACGACGATCCCAAAGTCTTTTTAAATCTATTTGAGCCTAAATATTAATAAATTATCAAATTTAGAAATTTTTCGTCTTTTTTGTTAATTTATTTTAAATAAATTATATATTTATATATATACATACATATTTATTTAAAAAATAGTTGTAATTTTGTTAAATATATTTAAAAAATAAAATTAATTTATACATATATATATATTGATGTTACAATTAGAACATATATATATTTATATTTAAAAGTTAAGTAAAGCTATATATATAGTTAGTGAAAGTAAAAGAATTTTTAATATTTTTTAAATTTGGCGCTAAAACCCAGAATTTTAAATTTATTTTTAAAATTCTGGGTTTTTGGGACCAAAAATATTTAAAGATATATATTTATCATTAATTTATTTATAATAATATTTAGTCAGGGTAATTTGTCGTCTAACCAAGTATTTTGGGTAGCCAAAAATCTTCTTCATTTGAAAATAAGTTTTATTTGTATATTTCAAAAACTATAACACCTACAAAAATTTTGTTAAGAGCTTTTTTGTAGCTAATAAAATTATATACAACTTTCGTTTATAACTTTTTGTTGTATCTTTTGTAACAAAAAAGATATAACCACAAGTATATATAAAGTTAAATGCTTATAACTTTTTTAATATAAAAGTTACAACAAAAAGTTATTTATAAATTTGTAGATATTATTATTTTCTACAAAAAAGCTCTTTACAGAATTTTTGTAGGCGTTCTAGTTTTCAAGATATACGTAAAAAAGTGATTATAACCTAACTTTCAAGATGGCGACCGCATGAAAGCACCCCACACCCCGAAAACAGAAATTTTAATCTAGGCTTAGCTTTCTTACATGATAAAGAGTATTATTGCCTACCCAAAATACACAGTTGGTTTCTTTTTAACGACAGATTTCCCTGATTAATTCGCCATTTTCATTTTAACCTATAAGTTACAGAAATGTATAACTATAGCCCTCTTACGTTAAAAAAAGCAACTAAAAACACAACGACAAATTATTTATTCGATTTTTTTAAATTAATAAATATAATATATTGTACATTTCTGTGATAAAACAATTTTATTCGTAATTAATAATTATTTAGTTTATGTATATAATAAATAAATGTTAATAAAAAATTATTAATTTTAATTTAAAATTATATGAATTATACTTTTATTTTTAATTGTTACAAACTTCATATCATATAAAATTTCAAATATATCACATCAGGCAATACAAAATGGATTTCTTGTTAGTACTGGCATTGTACACTAGGTGTCTCAGCTATTTTCATATTAGATATATGAAACAGAGTAAACAATTTGGTGAAGTGTTTTGTTTTGTGACGTTTCTACCACTATTACACTTCAATTATAGTTCGCATCAATTTTATCTTCATTTGTATTGCGACAGGTGAAGTGGTTTCGCCATTTGTAGCCGATAAAATATACATTTCAAATTCAGAATGACAAAAATATCATACACATCTTCAATATGATGTCAAAGTGACTCCAAAACGTTTACTGGGTTGTCAAACTTCATACTTTCTAAATTAAAACTTAACCTACAAACTGTGGCATCTGTCAAACTAGAAATACGACAAAAGAAACAGAAATTATCGCGATTAATTAAAAACCATGACAATATATATTTCTCACGGCGCATGCGTACTAAGCACTTCAAAATAAAATAAATAACACGAAGTAAAACAATTTGAGGTTATACATAATTTCACTAAAATTAAGATGAAAACAGAATCTGGGAATGGGGCTTTCTAAATGCTCTATATATTCCAAGTTAGTTGTCAATTTTGGATATTTCTGCAGCTTAAATATTTAGTAAAGCCATTAGCTTAATAAAAACTAAAAAGTGGTTTCAAAACAAAGAAAATTTGACATTTATAGAACCAGTTATTATTTGCAAAGTGTGAGAGTTTAATTTTACTTAGATTTGTTTTTATTTTAATTTCCTTCTCAAATTGACATTTAATTTACACCAATAGAGATTAATAAAAGTCAAATTTTATTATCATTTCAACTTGGTTCGGATCCCGGGTGCTTTACACCCAAGACATCAACGTACACGCACTGGCATCTGTGTTTACTCTGAAGAACTACTACTAACTATTAAATTTTCCATTGCTTTTTTGTATTGTACTGAAATTTTACAATTTTATAAGAACACAATTTATATTCCAATATCAAATCCAAAATATGCGCCGTATTATAGAAATATATATTGCTTTTATTAATTATGAAGTTTGGAGTATTAATATTTAAAGAGCGCACACTAGTTTCTATTAGTCCAATGTGCTTGTGTCCTCATCTTTTAGAGGTCGATTTTACAATTGTTGATTGAACTTGATGTTAATAAATGTGTATTGGCGTGTCTATTTTATTAAATATCTAAATGTTGACGGAGATATAGTAATTAAAAGTTTGAATTGTAGTTTTAGCGCTAGAAATGGTCGGTCATATTTGTATGACAGTTAGTCAGTTATTTGTTGAGTAGGTCAGTGCTGTGGTAATGTTTTGTAGCTGTTGGTAGTAGAATAATCAAATCAAGTCAACGAATTATAAGTTTTTATTTTATTTAACCCTGCTAAGGCAGACATAATATTGAAATTTTATTATTCCTTGAAATAGCTGTAAATAATATTTGATATTTTGATATATAAATACATATAACAGAGATTTATGAGCTGTAAGGTTGGTAACCTTACACAAGGATTGTGATGTCACATGCAGTTGGAATGTGTACAACGTTGAATCCCTTTAATGATTAAAGAGACAAAATGACTTTTTTAATTGTTAATATCTCTTAACATATAAGGAGTTCTAGTAACCCACTTTATCAATATATAGTACACTTTTATAGAAATTAAGACATAGGACACAAGCCCATTAAAGAATGTCTGTGGTATAAATAACAATGCAGAACTTTTCGTTGCAGTCTGGCTGTCATTTTTACAATTTGTTACTGCGCATGCGCTGATTTGCACAATTTAAATATTATACTCCAATACTGTCCAATACTAAAACAAGCTATATAAGGTTTTCAATAAAATTTAAATCTATACTATATCAAATATAACCTAAAAATAAATTTATTATCTCTTGGAAAACCTTATATAAACAGCTGCAACACTTTTAAAGCACTGGCGCCAAATTCAAATTATATTTTATTAAATTTAATTAATTTATTTGAAAGTACTTTAAAAAATGATTGTTTTTTTTATTATTTATATAGTAAATTCATTTTAGGTTATCACTTGGACTATTTGACAATAAATCGTAAATTATAATGTATATAACATTTTCTTTTATTATTTATGTAAATATGACACAATTTTACATAACATTTTTTACAATATTAAAATTACAAAACTTAAAATCTTTTGTTAATGTATTTGTTTAATATAAGAAAAATATATTTTTAAAACGATAGTACAAAAATGTGTCAAATTTGTTTCCAAAAAGAAGAAACAGCACTAGTGAAAGAAAGAGACAGAGATAAAGATAGTCCAAGTGACATTCTAAAACAATTTTAAGTTTTAAGAAAGTAAATATATAAAAAGTTATAAAAAAACAAAAAAGTAAACTATACATTATTAAGAAGCCCTTAGAGCATATATATATGGAGTGTGAATAGCCTACGTTTTCTATAGATTAAAAGTGTGTCCAAAATGTGTGTGAGAGAGAAAGGTATATGTTCATATTTGTTCTCTATGCGCATGCGTCGAAAGTGACAGCTGTCTAGATATAATAAATATTAATATTCTATTAAGATATAATAAATATTAAATATGTAAAGAAATTATATTTCTTTAGTTGGTACAAAGCTCGTCTGTCGGTAAAACAGTGACCGTTCAGTGAAAACATGTACTCACGTTTTTAGTTATAGTTATATTTATATATAGTATAGTTATATTTATACTTATCTACATTATTCTACATCAATATAATGTCACATTTAACAACTGTCACGTATTATATCTAGACAGCTCTGACTTGACAACTGTCACTTTCGACGCATGCGCATAGAGAACAAAAAGTAACATATACCTTTCTCTCTCGCACACATTTTGGACACACTTTCAGGTCCAGCATTCTCTCTCCATTATATATATGCTCTAAGATACATCCAAATAATTTAAGAAAACAAATTTAAATACTGGTATTTTTTTATAAATAAAAATTACAAATTGTAAATCCAGTTCTAAGAAATAAAATAAAAATTTTAACTCTTAATAAACTGAATATTTTATATTTTTTGACACGTTCAAAATGAAATAAAAGTGAGGTTATGTCAGTGACTTGTTTCCTATAACATAAATACTTGATAAAAATTGTTAATGATGGGTAAAAAACGTTCTGAGCATTGTGGGTTGTGTTTTAATGTCATAGTCGTCAACGCATGTGTGTTCGGTACCCGAACATGCCCGAAGTAAATATTTGGGTCGAAACACGAAAGTGTAAATGCTAGCTATGGCAAACCCATCCCACAACATAAGCTTGCCTGTGTAGAGATAATAGCGGGAAATTTGAAATAGTCTAGAACCTAGAACACTTTTTTTGAAATATCTCCTTACCAGTGAGTCCTACGATAAAAATAGTTATTATCAATATCATAGAGGACTAAATTTCCTACAATTTGTGTATACAACATTTTTCTGTATGTCTTATAGATATTGAGCTACACCGCTTTAAAGTTAAAAGAATTTATAGTGAATAGTTGTGACATAAATTAAAAAACACAACACAAAGTTTAAAACATTTAAAAGATTAATTAAAGCAATCGTTTTATTAAATTTTCAAATTGTTAAATATGTTATTTTTAATTTTACTAAATTTAAATTTGAATTTCCCACCTAATAATGAAGAATGAAATAAAATCAACTGTGTAGAATCAGTTATAAAATATATATATAGTAAAAACAATGGCAAGTGACAGAAAGAAATTAATTTTGGAAATGGTTTAAAATTGTAATGTTTAGGTTCTAAATTATTTGTGAAAGAATAGGCTTTTTATTGAATCGAAATCAAGAATTAGATAGGTTTAACAGGTATGTATTATTTTATATGTACATTTAATTTACTTAATGGTTATAACATAAGAAACGTCAAATTCTTTTGAGGTTAGACTCTTACACATGTAAAGCCGTATTCTCACGGGACATTCTGTATTGAAATATTAGTTATTTAATTTATATTAGCGTTTTTATTTTACTAAATATACAAAAAATCTGAAATGGGCTTGTGTCCTATGTTTTAATTTCTATAAAAGTGTACTATATATTGATAAAGTGGGTTACTAGAACTCCTTATATGTTAAGAGATATTAACAATTAAACAAGTAATTTTGTCTCTTTAATTATTAAAGGGATTCAACGTTGTACAACATTTCAAGATATATGACAGCACGTCCGCTATGTTGCTATCCCCTTTAAATAACACAGCGTAAAAGAGATAGCATATTCATGACAGGTTACCAACAGGTACGTAACTACATGTTACGTCATAAATATGGCCGACATTTCTAGCGATAAAACTACAATTCAAATTTTTAATTGCTATATCTCCGTCAACATTTAGATATTTAATAAAATAGAAACGCCAATACACATTTATTAACATCATTTATTTTACAAAATCAAAACTTGACTTATTATCAAACACACGTGTATTATATCCCAGACGATTCCCCTTTCTCTCCTCAGTCCCCTGTCTCTCATCATCACCGGCTTATCTTTCAAAAGCTTATCAGTCATTCCATTCCATACCAGAAACGAGTTATTAGAAACAAACTGCAATCGCTAACAAATGAATTCATTCAACTTTTCTAATTCGGAAGCCCCGTCTCTTATAAATAAATTCAACGCACGAATATTCGCCTAACTTTCGAAATATTCGTTTAAATGAAATAAAAAGGTCATTTTGTCTCTTTAATTATTAAAGGGATTCAACGTTGTACACATTTCAAATGCATGTGACATCACAACGACTACCAACCTTACAGCTCATAAATCTCTGCTATATGTATTTATATATCAAAATATCAAATATTATTTACAGCTATTTCAAGGAACAATCAAATTTCAATATTATGTCTGCCTTAGCAGGGTTAAATAAAATAAAAACTTATCATTCTTTAACTTGACTTGATTATTTGACTACCAACCGCTACAAGACATTACCACAGTACTGACCTACTCAACAAATAACTGACGTTAAAATGCATTTCATGTCATACAAATATGGCCGACCATTTCTAGCGCTAAAACTACAATTCAAACTTTTAATTGCTATATCTCCGTTAACATTGAGATATTTAATAAAATAGACACGCCAATACACATTTATTAACATCAATTTCAATTAACAATTGAAAAATCGACCACTAGAAAATGAGGACACAAGCCCATTGTTAATATCTCTTAACATGTAAGGAGTTATTAACAAATAATTGAACATTTGAGGTTCTAGTAACCCACTTTATCAATATATAGTACACTTTTATAGAAATTAAGACATAGGACACAAGCCCATTGGCAAACAATAATATTAATACGACGTGCAAGTGTGAATACGGTCTTAGGTTTCTTTACTTCTTTATTTATTTAAAAGATCACAACTGATTATACCCAAATTGCAATTTAACGACCGTCCCCGTCTAGGTAGAAAATATCTTCAAAATTAACACTAAGCTTGTCCCAAAACTTATTTCATTTAAACTTTTGACAATGACATTCTTTCAGGTAATAAACCCTTAACAAAAAACTCAAAATATTAAAATAAATGTGGCAACAACGTCCTCCCCTTACCCCGCTAGATATATATACTTTTAACTTTAGAATAAGGGTTCCAAAAAATGTAAATAGGAAGCTAACATGGCCGCTAAAATATTAAAAATATATTTAATAATATCTTGAAATAGTATTACTAATAATATATATTTGTGACGTCATTTTATTTTAGATTATATTTATCATCTAAGATATATTAAAGTTATATTTTGACTAAAGAATCTTATCTTAAAAATTTTGCACTAGACGGATGGTGTTTGTATTTATTTTATCTATATAGGTTAATAGCTTTTAAAGATATTAATATAAATTGAAAACAATTTTGTATATATATATATATATTTATATAAATTATCGTAAAATCGTACAACGTAGTGTTTACAATTTGTAATCTCAAAATTTATTCAAAAAAAATATATACATATATACGCAGCTCATATAATTTCTAAACAAATAAATTCAGTATTGGTTCACCTTGCACAGCGAGAGCACGCTTCAAAAAGTGCTGCGCATAAAAACACGTAAAAAAAAACAATATAAATAAACCTAATTAATTAAAACAATTGTGTGATAATTATTAACGTGTAAAGTGTTCATTAATATATATGTAATTAATAACGTGAAACAATTAAACAAATAAAAGAAGTGTTAATCAAAAAGTATAAAAATCATCGCTGTTGTTTGGTGTGAAATAATATAAAAAACACGTAGCGCCATCTATTAACGAATAGAAAATAATTTGACAGAACTGTCATTATAAACAAAGAGCAGCTGATATTTTATAGTTTTACATCTTGTATTTTTACTAAAATTATAACCGTGTTGTTGAAGTGCTTTATGTAAGTGTAATAAATATATAATAATTATATTAAGTGGTTATATTAATATATTAATTACATAAATCACTCGTTTTTAAGACGTATGTATCATTTTTTTTTACATTTTTCTAGTGTAATGACGACAAGCATATACTATTGATCATTTTCTGTCATTGATTTTAACATATGCAAGCTACAGTGTTCCTTTGTATATTTCTAGCCTTGTTTTTCTACATTTATTTACTTTAAACTTGTTTTTTAATTATATTTATATAGATTATTCCATTTATTTATTGTTTGTTGTGAAATACAACAACAAAGACTGCATATATTTAATCAAATATTGACAAAGACAGGTCAAAGCCTGTGATAAATTCACATTATTTATTAAAAAAAAAAAGACAAAGTCTTTTTATTATATATTGAATTCTTTATTAATCTTAAATATGTTTATATAAGTTTTTGTGTGATTTGACAGAGTACAGTAATCTTAACCTTGTATTTTTTTTATTGCGTAATTCAAACAGTATTTCACCTCGAAATAAATATTACTTCCTGGTTCTCTCTTGCGTCTGGATTAATTAATTAATAAAATCACGCATTTGATTCATGTTTAATTAATCGTCGTAACTTTTATAAAACTGCATAAATATGTTTATACATATATATACATAAACTTTTTCTATACAAATAATACATATTTATGATTTGTAATATCTATTTTTATAATTTAAGGTTATATTTTTGTATTTTAGGTTAAAATTAACTGAGTAATGCAATTCTTTATGCTATTACGTCAAATTATGTGCATAATTAGTTATTATTTCTTAATTACTGTTGTGTCTGTCTATCAACAATAGATTTTGCAATCTTTCTTATAAAGAAATAATTGAAAGTTCAATTTTCGAAATATTTATCAACATTTTGGTTCAAATATTATAGACCCTGTCTTAATATATCGAAATAGAATTTATTAACATGCAAAAGTGCAGTTTAAAGGTGTTAGATAAGTACATATTTCTGGCAATTATCATAAAATATAATTAGATAGTTATCTCGGCTATTCTCATGACTCATTTGCACTCAGTATGTAAAGGTTTATAAACTGAAATATTTGAAATGTTTAAAAAAATGTTAATTTAGATTCTGATAAGGATTAAAACCATGTCGATTTAATCTTGCATTTTGTATTAATAATTATACGAAAGCGTTAAAACATTGTGAACTTGTATTCCGAGCTATTAAGCATTAGTTTTATATTTTAACCTAAAATGTTTAACAAACCTAAATTTTTAGTTCTTTATATATCACAAGCTGAAAAGCCCCATTCCCACTCACTGAGTTTTAGTGTTAATTATGAAATAATAAATTACAAAATAATGTATATTTTGATTTAACAAGTTCAAAATTACATTTAAGGTTAAAACCTTAAATTAAAACTAAAAACAGTGACTAGGAATGTGGTTTAATTTACATTTAAAGCTAAAACTAAAACTTAGTAGTTTGAAAAAGTTAAAAACATCTTTTTCTCGATACTTTTTTGCAATTGGTTATTTTAAAAATTAATTAAAAGTTACCTATATTGATTTTTTAATTAATTCTCTGTTTTAGTAAATTGACTTTTTTATTTTTTTAAATATCCAAAAGTTTAAATTTCTGTGTCACTGCGTAATTTTCGATTTCATAATATCACAATTTTTCTGTGCTGCGCGAGACAGCCCGAATCTGATCGAACCGAATGAGAATGCAACTGTGTTGTTAGTGAGAGAACGCACGTGTATACGAGTGAGATAAAACACATGGCACGAACGAAACTAAACTGGTTTTGAGCACGTTTTCAGCGACTTTGTTTCTCGGTCGCTGGGCATGCTTTTGATGGTGACATGAACAGAGATGTGCACAAATACTATTCAAAAGTTTTTAAATACATACATACAAATACGACACAATAAAATCCACTGAGAAAAATTCTATAGAGTCACTAAATTATCGTTCATTCTTTTTACACAATTTTTATTTATTTATTTAACAAATATGTACTATGTAATATCTTTTACTAATTGTTATGTATGTTTTTACAGATATAGCAGTCTTCAAACGGTTTTAAATGACCTTATAGTAAACTAATGCAAGAGTTGAAAAGTGAGGGAGAGGCTGCAGCCTCGGCAATTTGCTGATCGGGCGCTACTAGGCTCTAGGAGGCCTAGATTTGTTAGCAACAAAATTCGGCATCATGATGCTGTACATATTCCATGTAGACGCTGGCCGGACCATGACGTTCGAGATGGAGCTGAGAATGGACACGTAAGTGCATGCATTGAGGGAAGGTATAGCGAAAGTATAGTCTGGTATTCATGTAAATCTCTAAGAAGTTGTAGGCGAGGCCTTGAGCTGTAAAACTAAGGGTAAAAGTGCACCATTTTCAAGATTTTTACAATTTTATTATGTTTTAGAGAAGCACCATAATGAAAACCGATATTTTAACTTTTTAGGCTTATTTTTACAATTATTCTACATAAAAAAACATCTTAAAGTATTGTTAAGTATGTTAAAAATGGCGGTGAAGTAGACCCTGTCAAAAAATTGGACCTATTTGGAATTATTTGAGAAATAAAAACAAAGAAAATTATTAATTAGTATGAGTACAGTTATCAGGGTGGCCACAGACCTGGAAAATCTGGAAATTCGGGAATTATCAGGGAATTTGATTGTGGCAACTATTTCATATATAGTATAATATATTTCATTTAAAATTCAAAATGAAATGAATCAGAAAATTTAAAAAGAAAACGTGAATAATTTTGGCGTCAAAAAAGCTAAATTTTTAGCTCAAATTCAAGTTACTGATGATCAATTTAAAAATCTTCAATAATTTTATCTATTAAATATTAAGAGTTTATTTATTCTAGTTTATATTAGTCATTAGCTTATTTTTGTCTTACTCAATTTAAGTTACTTTTTATTAACGAGTAATAAAATTAGTTATTAAACGTAATTACAATATAATCACAATTTTAAATATTTAAAGTACGAAAAACTTTACTGGAAAACCTGGAATTAACAGGGAAATTTGAAATCATTTTTTTATGGCCATCCTGGAGGAGAAATTAAAATTCTAAAGCATGGGTTATAAAAAGAGTTATTTAATGAAAAAAATACGAAATTATTGAAATAAAAAAATGATTCTAGTTCCAACGATAGCTATTGATGTTGTGAATGACATATTAAAATTTCAGATGATTCAGTTGAATAGTTTTCTCTGTTTCTACAACACCATGCCAAAAACATTAGTTTTAAAATAAATAAGATTAAAGTTTTAAGTATACTAAAACGGCTGTAGCAACGAAAATATCCTTACAAAAATTTAACAGTATATTCTTAAAAGACTATACTTTAGAAATATCAAAAACAAAACAACAATCGATTCTGTGGCTTTCATTAAATATGTTTTTATCTTTTTTTAGAGTCTATCACATAAAAGAAATGATCCAACGCAACACGAAAATCCCAGCATCTTCACAAGTTCTCCTGGCCAGCGGAGGCGTGGTGCTTCTCGACAATGAAAGAGTCTGCAAATATTCTGCAGGAACTGACAGTAACCCCATTTTCATGTACAGCACCCTTACTTGCAATGCTGTTGATGATTACTGCCCGGAATTTACTGCAGGTGAATACAAACTGTTTTTTGACGACACAGTTAATATATAATTATTTCTATAATTACTACATGATAAAATAACATTTAAAGAATACTTTGTGAAATTTTTATAAATAAATATCAAAAAATGAGCCATTGACAGCGAATCTCCGGTGACGTCACAAAAAAAAGTTGCATTGCGGTGTCCCTCATAACTCATCACTGGATTATTTGAAATAAAAAAACCAAAATGATTTCATTAGTTGATAAGTTTCTGCAGGACACCCTGTTAAGTAACTCGACAGCGTTACCTCGGCATTTATGTTAAGAAAGAGTGTTCAAAATTTCATTGCGGATCGGTGCAGTAGATTTTGAGCTAGAGAGGACACCGACTCTGAAAAAGCTAAGTGTGAGAAAAACGCGTTTAAAAGTTTCAAAGAAAGACGAAACCAGACCAGAGAGGTGAAGACTTAAAACTCTATATCTCCGACAGTTTTGCTCCAATCGACTTCAAATTTTCACACAATAAACTTAATATGTTGTACATTCATCCATCAATAATGTATTATAAAATGATAAATTTTCAGACGATTTGGATTGTTTGCACCTGGAAGTGTTCCGAACATCGACTCTGGAGGTAAACTACAACACGGTCAGCATAAGGTGCGAATTGGCTCAGAAGTTTTATGAACTGGGCAGGGACATCGATAGATTTTGTAGGAAGCTGGTGCACGAACAGCATCTGCAGCAACAGGGATGGGCTGCTCTTATGGCAAACTTAGAGGACATTATGGAAGAATACCACGACAGAACGGCGAGGTTCGATGTCTTTTTTGAAGAATTCTTAAGAAATAAACCGAAAAATGCTGAATATCTACAAAAGTAAGTAATAGTCTAGTCACAAAGCTCAAAAGTGTGCGTTAAATGTTGAAAATAGAATCGTCATAGCCACCATCAAACATTTTTTATACATATTTCACATTTTATGATTTTATTTTACAAATTTCTAAATATTTTTAATTTTGAATCACTTAACAAAAATTTAGTATTAACAGTAAAAGTTTTAATCACATCTAATATTTCACTATTGAATTTTAATTTTTCTAAACTATAATTTATGCATTCAAATATAATATGATCCAAAGTTCCTTCTTCACCACATTGACATCTATCGTCGGATTTAATATTAATTTTGTACAGGTGAGCTGGACAGGTGAGTTTTACAATGATTACTTTTGATTCTGATTATAGTTGATATCATTTTGCGGGGCTCATTTCTAAACCATGTCTTCTTACTTAAATTTGGATGTAACATATAATAATCTCTTTCTTTTAACTGACCTTTGTTAATGAAATCTTGGTTTCTCAAATTGAATTTTCATTGTTTGATTATATTAAAAATTCCATATGAAGGTAATTTCACTTTCATCTCAATTTCTAAATTTATTGATTCCTTTGCCAATTTATCCGCAATTTCGTTTCCTCTTATTCCACAATGTCCTGGTATCCACATAAATTTTATGGTATTATTTTTATTTATTAAATTGAAATACATCCCCTTAATTTTGCGTGTCAAAATATCATTATTTGATTTGTTATCATTAGAATTTAAATTTTTTAAAACACTTAAAGAATCCGTTATTATTATAATTTTATTATTGTTGATATTTTCATTAATTTCCAGTGCTTTTAATATTGCTAATTGTTCTCCAGTATAAGAGCTAACTTTGTTATTTCATTTAAATTTATCAAATAATAAATGTATTTGTTCATAATTAGCAAATCCTGATTTATTTCTTCTGCTACCATTATATAATTTTGCATAAAAACTGTTTCAAACGAAAATTAACTTCTTTTTTATTTATTTTTAGGTTTGAAGACGATCTGGAGATGCTAAATAAAATAAATATTCTTCCTGCTTTAATGGCTAACGCATCTGATACGCCCTTTACAGCGTTTGATGAAGTGTACTCCGATATGTCGCTATCATATCATAAAAAGAATCCTGCAGATCGAGGAGATGAAGGAAATGTTAATTCAAGGTCACAGGAATCATCTCAGGTATATAGCAATCTGTCTCCATCATATTTCTGCTGAAATAATTGCAAAATATGTTGAGACAGTTCACTAGTAGATTTAATGGGCTTGTGTCCTATATCTTAATTTCTATAAAACTATGCTATATATTGATAAAGTTGGCAACAGGACCTCAAATATTCAATTAATTCCAATTACACGATATTTTTTATACAACAGAGCGTAAAAGGGACACAGAACTCTAATCCATATAACAAATAACTGACCTACTGAATAGTGCGACATGTTACGTCATAAATATGACCGACCATTTCTAGCGCTAAAACTGCAATTTAAACTTTTAATTGCTATATCTCCGTCAACATTTAGATATTTAATAAAATAGACACGCCTATACACATTTATTAACATCAATTTGAATCACAGGATGGCCACAGACCTGGAAAACCTGGAAATTATCAGGATATTAGGTTGTTGTAACTATTTCATATACAGCATATTATATTTCATTTAAAATTCAAAATGGAATGAATCAGAACATTTAAAAAGAACGTGTAGCTAATGAAAAAAAAATTAGCGTCAAAAAAAGCTAAACTTTTAGCTCAAATTCAATTTTATCTATTAAATATTAAAAGTTACTTTGTTCTAGTTTATACTAGTCATTAGCTTATTTTTGTCTTGCTCAATTTAAGTTACTTTTTATTAAAAGAGTAATAAAATTAGTTATTAAAGGCCAACTAAGGCAATGAGATAAAAAATAAATAAGAAATAAATATATATTTTAGTTTAATACCAGATTTAATTATTGGTAATTGCAATATAATCAAAACTTCAAATATTTAAGTATCAGAATTATTCATTATTAGAATTATCAGGGAAATTTTAAATCATTTTTTTGTGGCCATACTGAATCAACAATTGAAAAATCGATCCGTAAAAAATGAGTACATAATTGTTGATTGAAATATTGGTTAATAAAAGTATATTGGCGTTTTTATTTTATTAATTATCCAAAAATTGACGGAGATATATCTATTTAGAGTTTGAATTTTGTTTTACTGACGTCACGAACTCGTTAGAATATAATAAGTAATGTTATTTATTGTTCGTTTTACATCACGGCATTATATTGAAACATTATGGGTTAACTCAACAGCTGTTATAGCTTTGTCGTTTAATTCTGCATCTCTCTTGTTTGACTATATTTCAATCGTTAATAACTTCTATAATATCGCGAATTGAATAAAAATAATTGGATATTTGAGGTTCTGATAGCCAGCTTTATCAATATACTGTGCAGTTTTATTCAAATTCAGTTTTAGCGCACAACCCAATTAGAAAATGAAACAGAAATAATGATATTTATATTTTCAGGATGAACAGAAAACTAAAATAGCTTTTACTTTACTAAATTGGATATCAGCAAGAGAAAATCAAAAATCTTTAATGGAAATAGCTGACCATTGCAAAAGGGGACTTAATTTAATTTCTGATAACCAAATAGAAACATTAAGGTAAGACAATCATCTTAGTTTAGTAAATAAATACATTTCCCCTTCAAGCTGCAACCATAGTAACACCATCAAATAATTTTTCTTTAACATTTGTAAAATATTTTTAATAAAAGCGATTTGATTTTAGGCTGGAAGTCCTTAGAGTTAAAAATAAAATGTCCCAGCGTGGATCGATAGATTTTTCAGCTCTGAGTGCAAGACTTTGTGCTCTGGAGGAGGTAATGGTAACGTCGAAGAATATCGTAACTGTTCAACAGGAATATGCTCAAGGATTCCAGCAGGTAAGATGGTCAAATAAATGGCGTGTTTATTCATTTCACACGTAAACAAGTCCAGCTAATTGTGATTTTGTATTCTTTTAGAATCATTCTCGAGCAACTGCAACTAAAGACACAACTGTCCTCCCAGATTTATGCGAATCACACGCTAGGCAGTTAGAGGACATGCTAAGGAATCATTCGAGACTACTGGACATTCGAGACAAAATTGTTAAAGCGAAAAGAGAGCTACTTGCGGAAATTAATGGAAAACTTGGGTAAGAACTTGCTGAAACTTTGTAAATTTGTTCTACGATAGTCAATAATTAATAAAACAATTAAATAAGGGTAGATTTCCGAAACATTTAAGGAAATAATTAGTTTTAAAAAGGGATTCATTAACTTGTGCATTTGATTGAAAATTTCATGTAAGTATCTAATGGAGAAAATTATTATTTCAATTGAATATGGTTCAGAAAACATCAAGCTTTCGATTCAAATAATACAAATAGCAGAGATGTGCACAAAATAAAAGTTTCATGTTAGTATTTAAATATAAAATACTTTTGAGAAAATAGAATACTCTTTATGTTACTAATATAAATGTTATTTATGTCACGGATTTTAATGCCACTATTTGTTCAAACAATTTATCTTTCATTTTTCGTCGATGAGGTCTCATTATCATTGAAAACAGGTGTTGCATTTTAAAAATATTTTCTTTATGTATGGATAATTAATTAAAGAATCTAAGTTAGTATTATTGTCTTTTAAATACTGCAATGTTTCTATGCAGTTCTATGGTTGTGTTACCATGGTCACTGGCTGTCGAAGAGTCCAAGTCATCCACAAACATATAATAAGATTCGTTGTTTTCCTTTTTCTTATTACTTGTATCACATACAGTTTTCATATTTTCCTGTTTTATTTTCCGTACTTCAGAGACTAACAATTCTTTTACGTATTTCTTGCTTGGCTGCGGCACCCATTTAAGTTTAAAAAATTGATAATGGATAACTTAAGTATAGGCAGGTAGTTTTAACAGGAAATATTTTTATTTTGTAGAAGGATAAAATATTTATATGTAGTTGGGGTAGTTTAGGGATTAAAGCGGACAAGTGTTAAGGGTAGTAGGTAAAATAATATATATTTATGTATATATATTTCAGTAAGGAATGTAGTGGAGTGATTGTCTTGTAGTAAAACAAATAATGAACGAGAAAATATGATAAACAAATTTAGGTAAACGAAAATCAGATGTCTTATGGTGGGGTGGGGGTAACAGGAAGGATAATAAAATAATAGGCACATCTATCATTTTAAATTAGAATTATTAAGACAATTGTGCAGATACTTTAGTTGGTAGGGTTTTAAGTTTATATTCAAAAAATAATATTTACTGATTAACACTATGAAGTAACAAAAATGAAAAACGTATTTTGTATTTTCAAAATAGGAAATAGGTTTGTAAAAGTTTTTAAATAAAATATAAAATTCTATACTCTTGAAAGATATTTAAATACAAAATAGAAAATAGGTATTTACTATTTTGTATTTGCATTTTGAGTACATGTATTTGAAAAACGCACATCTCTGACAAATATCTGAAAAGCATCATCACAATCATTCTTAAATAGTCGCAATGTTATTGAAGATATTAACAATTAAACAACCAGGATAATTAAAGTGACAAAACTTTGCAAAGAATTGAAGACATAGTAGACTCTGATTATTATGACATATATTTAACAATGTGTGTTTTTTTTTGTGGTTTTAGCAATGTGATATTTCTTGAGAATGCCATGACGAGGACGGATAGCCAACTAATGTTCCTGCACCGAACTTTGTGGCGGCTTCAGAGACATTTTTACATCATTGAACAAATCCACGACGCCCCTTCTTTGTACGTAGCAGCTGTAAATGAAGTCGTAAGACGCAAGAAATTTTCACAGGCTTTCTTAGCGGTAAATATTCTCATTCATACAAAATAACCATATTTTCGATAATGTTTTTTGACGACACAGTTAATATATAAATACTTCTATAATTACTACATGATAAAATAACATTTAAAGAATACTTTGTGAAATTTTCATAAATAAATATCAAGAAATGAGCCATTGACAGCGAATCTCCGGTGACGTCACAAAAAAAAGTTTCATTGCGGTGTCCCTCATAACTCATCACTGGATTATTTGAAATCAAAAAACCAAAATGACTTACGCACTTAGTAACTTTGTTATTTTAAAATACGTTAAAATCGGCATTTATGTAAAGAAAGAGTGTGCAAAAGTTCAAAAGGATCGGTGCAGTAGATTTTGAGCTAGAGAGGACACCGACTCTGAAAAAGCTAAGTGTGAGAAAAACGCGTTTAAAAGTTTCAACCAAAAAGACGAAACCAGACCAGAGAGGTGAAGACTTAAAACTCTATATCTCCGACAGTTTTACTCCAATCGACTTCAAATTTCCACACAATAAACTTAATTTGTTGTACATTAATATTAAATTCTTTATCTTAAATTAGGACTCTTCCTTTTTGTTTCCAGTGGTCCACAGAGCTGGCGAGCCATTTATTGAACATCCACAACGAGGAAGTGACAAAACGACGCGAATTTAGCGCCATGTTCGAAGGCCATTTCCTTAACGCACTCTTCCCAGGTTTGGAAGACCTACCACCTTCTTTTGCAACGAAAGCACCGACGATATTTGACTCCAAGTTACCTAATTTATGCGAATCGGATTGGGAAGATGTCCGGGATCAATTTCCAGAACTTGCTGTTGGTGGCGTACCCGATATTAGCGACGTTGTTCAATTTTTTACATCAAGGTGAGATCATTGATTAGTTGTTGGTACCAAATTGTGTAATCTTGAAATGATTCAGGACATATTTGTGGTTTTAGATCTGGAAAAAGTGACGCTTTAGAAGATGGTAAGGATGCTGCACTTGGCACGGTGTTGGAAATCGAAGCAGCGAGCCAAGAAGCGTCTTCTTTGTCCCATCTTACACATCAGCACCATTTGAAAGATTTTGAAAAGTAAGTAGAAACAATCCCTAACTTAATGAGGAAATATTAAATGAAGGAACATCGCCATTGATGGATTTAAAATCGAAAAGAGATGCTTTAGTTCATTATAAGTTTGTTAAAGATTGGTTTGACACACTTGAATTTGTGTTGTGAACAATATCTTAAATTCTAGAAATGTATATTACATGTACTGATAAAGTTAACTATCAGGATCTCAAATGTGATTTGTTTTAAATAGTCGTAATGTTATTGAAGATATAAACAGTTAAAGAACCAGGGACAAAACTTTGCAAACTCTACACCTTAGTTCATTATTATTTTATTTAAATATTTTCGTCAAGTTAATTTCTTTACTGTAGTGTTTACTGTTATGTGTGTTGCCATCAATTCAGGCGCATCGATTCTTACCAAATTTAAACGATTAATTTTATTTAATATTATTCTATCCTATAGTCTATTGATAGGAATAGACAGTTACCTGTATTATTGAAGACATAAACATTTAAAATAGTCATTTAAAAAGAACTAGGATAATTAAAGGGGCAAAACTTTTCAAAAAATTAAAAATGTTTTTTTTCTATATTATACTGTTCCAAGTGAAAGTTTATATGCATCTCTTTTCGTAGAGTAAAAAATTCTAAGACTCCTGGGAACTCGTGAAATTTTTTAAAAAGTGAAAAAAGGAATTTCACTTTTTGCTGTATTACTTTTAATTCGTAAAAGATAGAAATTTGAAAATTTGCTTGTGTATATTTCGAATTTTAGAAATTAAAAAATTAGTAAAACGGTCGTTCAGAAAATTGGGAGGCCCACTAGAGAACTTGGGAAAAGTTCAAATTTTGGATTTCGTAATAATTAAGTATGTAATTAGTAAAAAAAGAATCTAAAGTTTCAAAAATTTATTTGAATCACGGGAATTTTCATATAGAGGCTAATTTTGGTACCAAATTTACAAATCGAAAAAAAGTTGGTCAAATAACGAAAAATTATTTGTTGTTATATGTAAAATAAATATAGAACGAGTTAAATATTCCAATTTAAAAATGGAATTAAAATTTGAAATGAAATTTATGTTACACACAAAAGACAGTCGTCGCTTGCGACGGGGGTAAACTCTAGTATGATTAAAAATTAATGAAACCCTTCGAATTTCAGGGGGTTCGAGTCAGAAACGGACACCGAGGAGTTCGAGAAAGTTGGCCAGAGTCCAATCGACCGGCCGTCCTCCCGCAAGAACGCCAGCACGTCACCAGACTTGACGCAGTTCACCACAGAGATCTCGACGTCAACAGAGGTTCGTTCTTACCACGAGGCAGACATGCCTTACAAATTACCCTCCGACCTTCCAACTTTATGCGCCATTAACTTAAACAATTTTCAAACCCTTAAAAACTTGAATCAGTACCCCCCGAAAAAACCCCCGCGATCTAAATCTTACAGCAAGCTAGAAATCCATTCTTTGTACAACTCTCTTATCCATTCAACGTCATCAACGTTGCCATCAATCCCGGAAATAGAATCCTCGTTCTCTCCTAATATCACGTCTCCCGATAGTCCTGACTGCTCCATTTCCGCTTCCGTTAATGTCCAGGGCCACCATTATCAAAACGACATCGACGAGTTTGTTAACACAGAGTTTTATATTGACGAATCGTTGCCATCTTCTTTGGCGAGTGACAACAACGACGCTGCACCGGAAATGCGTGAAATGCGTGACCAAGACTGCAGCTGCAACTGCAACTGCAACGAAATGCAACGGACGCTTGAAGATTCGAGAACATTGATAAATCTCCTTCAGGTATTTTGACATTGACAATAATCTGCCAAATATTTTTATTAGTTTTTCTATTTTCTTTTTGGAATGAATCCTGCACCTCTTTATTCAAATTTACTGCGTTCAGAATCTTTGACGGATTCCCACACTTTTAATCTATATGTCCAAGGAGATATTAACAATTAAAAAAGTCATTTTGTCTCTTTAATTATTAAAGGGATTCAACGTTTTTTATTTTTTTTGTGACGTCATACGTAGAACTACGTACCGATACGACAGTACGCCAAGTCAAACTTATGACTGAAACGGTTGATTGCAGTATTAACAACATTTATTTCAATTGGAAATTAAAAAAACGACCCCTAAAAAAAAAGTTTTTCCAAATCTACAATATATTATAAATATGTCCACTTTATTTATTAATATCTCGCTTCGCAGCTGGTCAAAACTATCGAAATTTTGTCAATAGATTAAGGACAGTTATATTAACACCATATTGAAATTTGGTCAAATTCGGTAAAGAAATGTCAATTACGCAAAAGTTACCGTACAGGCGCTGTTACGTTAAAAGATTCTGAACCTACTTAGCAATTTTTTATTTTTAGCGTCAGTAAATTTCGAATTGATTTATTTTTTATTAAGGAGGTACAGGACGTTAATGTAAATGATGAAAACGTTGTGAAATTTGGAGGGTCGATACAAATAGTTAATACATGCTGTCTCAAAATTTTAGAGACCTAGGGTTCATAGTTTTCTTTTTATACATGATTAAAAATAGTCATTTTCCATACAAATCATAATTTTTAGCTCAATTGCACCACATAATATAACTTTTAACTATAAAAAAATGGTGACACGGCTTTCAAAAACTAGGTGTATATAAAAGAATCTTTTCTGTAACTATTGCAAAAAGAAAATTATCAAAAGGATACCTATTTACGAAAATATTTAAATAAAACCTTTAAGAAACAGTAAATGTAGGTTATAAGCCGGCAACGTTGCAAATGCCAATTTGAGCGGGAAATTCAAAATCGGAATAAATGTTATATAAAATATAACAATTTATTGGTGAAAGAACCAAATCACGCATGCGTCAACACACGTAAATTTACAGCGTTGCCAAATTTATTATTCCTTTTTCAAAATATTTAATTTGTATTTAAAGTGAATTAATATAAATTTGATATTAATTATAGGTAATTTTTAATTTATTAAACTATTATATGCATAAAAAATCATTTTAACAAGCAAAAAGCAGTTTAATAGGGAATTGAAAAATTCATTTTCAAAGGTACAGTCCCTCATGTACTTTGTATTTTGCATTTCGTATTACCGAGAGATAAACTATTTGCATTGACGGTACGTCCTGCACCTCCTTAATTTTTAAAATATTATAAGTGCACAATTAATTTTTGTAATTTTTTCAGGAATGTGGTATCTTCTTAATTTATTTTTAATTTTTCATGTAGGTATATATATATGTATATATTAATGCTTAAATTTTATTTTATTTTTAAAAATGGTGGCCCAAATTATATCCTTCATATTTTAACAAAATCCTGGTCCTTTTTAACTTATCTACCCATATTTATTTAAACTTAACATTGCTAGTTTTTAGTGGTTACTCAAAAATCTATTTTTAGGAAAATTTGGGGTCAACTCGGGTGGAAGTTGAAAGATTAAGGAACATTATCAAAGATTTCACTTTGATATCAAACGGCCCGTTGGAAATGCTGAAGAACGACCTGCAGATCTTTAAGGAGAGTACCATAGACGGCCGGAATTTATTCAAGCAAGAAATTGAGCACATCTCCAAGACGTTGGTCGAGATAAACCAGGTCTCTGAGATCAGTAAACGCGAGGAAGTTCAAAAACTGACCGTCGATCACGAACTTGAGATGAACGATGTCAAGAAGCTGATCTCCAATAAAGAAGAAGACAACCAGATCCTCCGCAACGTGATCAAGGAGCAGGAAATGCAAACGCGTCTCCAGAAAGACAAGACCAAACTAGAATCAGCGGCGTTGGCTCAACAAATCGAAGATTTGAAAGCTACCAACTCAACTTTGGAAGAGAGGATGTTGAACTTCGAGGAAATCAAGGACAAAGCCGTCAAGGACGCGCAGAGCCAGTTGATCCACGGTCACAAGACCGAGATAGAAACGCTGCGTTGCCGCTACCGGTTGATGACTTTGACGAACATGGAAAGATCCCCATCGGACACCAGTCTGGAGAAGATCGACCGCCAGGATATGATCGACCTGCACAATCACGAGTCCATCATGAACCAGGTGCAGAATAACTTCGTGTTGGAGAAAGAGAACGCGATTAAAGCAGCGGTGGAAGAAGAGAAGAAGCACTGGGAAAAGAAACTGTTTGAGGAGGTGTCCAAAGTGAAGATCGAGAACGAAGTGACCTTGAAGGAACTGAATGAGGAACATGCCAGGCAGCTCAGCGCGCTGAAATTGCGCGAGGATAGCTTCAAGGAGGAGTGCGAGAATTACAGGCAAACGATCCAAAACTTAACTTCGGATCATGTCGGGAATGACGAAGATGGCACCATGTGGCCGCTGGATCAGATTGAGTATCTCCACTCGGAGAATGAGCGTCTGAAGGGGGAGCTGGTGAAGCAACTCCCAAATGCTAAGCAAACACCCAGCTTGATGGATCTCTATTTCAAGTAAGTTATGCTGGATCTGAAAGGGTGTCCAAAATGTGTGCGAGAGAGAAAGGTATATGTTCTCTATGCGCATGCGTCGAAAGTGACAGTTGTCAAGTCAGAGCTGTCTAGATATAATGTTCCAAGTGTATGTTTATATGTTAATTTTCTTTTTTGAAAATTACCAATTTCGTAGAGACAGAAATTCTAAGATTTTTGTGTCCTCGAATTTTCCCCTAAATTTCCTGGAAACTCGTAATTTTGAAAAAAAAAAATTTTCCTTTTTGCTCTGTAACTTTTTGTAAGTTGAAATTTGGCGTGTGTATTACGGTGTTCAATGCTAAAATTTTTTGAAAATTAGAAATTGAAAAATTGGAAAAGGGGGCGTTGAGAAAATTAGGGGACCCGATAGAAAACTTTGTAGAACCCTCAAATTTTGGATTACATAATAATAAAATATTTTATTAAAAAAAAATTATTCAAAATTCATAAATTTATTATTTGGGGCACGGGGCAATTTTTGCCGATGGTAGTAATAGGGCTAGAAAGTTGAAATTTTATATATGGGTTATCTGTGATACATAATTTATGAGTCGAAAAAAAAAAATCACAAATTTTAGGTCACAAAAAAGTAGGTCAAATAATAAACCAATTTGAAATATATATTTTTTTTTAATAACATATATATACCTTTCTCTCTCGCACACATTTTGGACATACTTTTAATCTAAAGGAAACATAGATTATTCACACTTCGTGTGAAATTTAGAGTTAGCTAAGAATAATGTGCTTGTGTCCTATGTCTTAATTTCTATAAAAGTGTACCACATATTGATAAAGTGGGTTACTAGAACTCCTTATATGTTAGGAGATATTAACAATTAAAAAAGTCATTTTGTCTCTTTAATTATTAAAGGGATTAAACGTTGTACAACATTCCAAATGCATGTGACATCACAACCTCTGCCAACCTTACAACTCATAAATCTCTGCTATATGTATTTATATATCAAAATATCAAATATTATTTACAGCTATTTCAAGGACCAATAAATTTCAATATTATGTCTGCCGTAACAGGGTTAAATAAAATAAAAACTTATTATTCTTTGACTTGACTTGATTTTTCGACTACCAAAAGCTACAAAACATTACCACAGCACTGACCTACTCAACAAATAACTGACCTAGCGCTAAAACTACAATGGGCTTGTGTCCTATGTCTTAATTTCTATAAAAGTGTACTATATATTGATAAAGTGGGTTACTAGAACCTCAAATGTTCAATTATTTTTTAATAACTCCTTATATGTTAGGAGATATTAACAATTAAAAAAGTCATTTTGTCTCTTTAATTATTAAAGGGATTCAACGTTGTACAAACTCCAAATGCATGTGACATCACAATTCTTGTGTAAGGTTACCAACCTTACAGATCATAAATCTCTGCTATATATATTTATATATCAAAATATCAAATATTATTTACAGTTATTTCAAGGAACAATAAAATTTCAATATTATGTCTGCCTTAACAGGGTTAAATAAAGTAAAAACTTATTATTCCTTGACTTGGCTGGATTGTTTGAGTACCAACAGCTACAAAACATTACCACAACACTGACCTACTCAACAAATAACTGACGTTAAAATGCATTTCATGTCATACAAATATGGCCGACCATTTCTAGCGCTAAAACTACAATTCAAACTTTTAATTGCTATATCTCCGTCAACATTTAGATATTTAATGAAATAGACACGCCAATACACATTGATTAACATCAATGTCACATAAACATCAGGCGCGCGTATTAACTCTTTATTTCACATTGGAATTATGGTTTGTTACGTTTTTTCGTTGTGGTCTAACACAGATGATTGTATTTTCAGTTACGACCTACGACTGCCTATAGGGGGTCCCGTTGGAACAAGTTCATGCTCGGCGCCTACAACATCTTCTATAGCAACCCAGAGGACGGTAACGTATCGCGATGCCGCCACAAGTCCTGAGCCAATAATCCCCAGGAAGCACTTAACAGAAAGCCAGGACTCGCTGGTTTTGTCTGGACAAATTAACATCAAAAGCTGCGCCATTGGAGAAAAAGTTTTAGTCATTTGGGATTCAAAATACTCCAACTACGTCATACTGCAGGTAAAGCGATATTAAAGTAGTGTGACTTACTTGGAGATGTGGATTTTAATTTGTTTTATTTTTCCAGGAGTCCAGTTCATTGTATTTCCTTCACTCGGATTGTATGAGCACCCTTACTCTGCGACCTGTCGTTGATGGAATGCCTAGGAAGATGTACGTAATTGGGGAGGTTGTTGATAAAGAATATTGCCACGCAAAGAAGGTGAGTTCAACGCGTTTTTTGACGACACTGTTAATATATAATTATTTCTATAATTACTACATGATAAAATAACATTTAAAGAATACTTTGTGAAATTTTTATAAGTAAATATCAAGAAATGAGCCATTGACAGCGAATCTCCGGTGACGTCACAAAAAAAGTTTCATTGCGGTGTCCCTCATAACTCATCACTGGATTTTTTTAAATCAAAAAACCAAAATGATTTCATTAGTTGATAAGTTCCTTCAAAAAAACTTTTATGTAAAGAAAGAGCGTGCAAAATTTCATTGCGGATCGGTGCAGTAGATTTTGAGCTAGAGAGGACACCGAATCTGAAAAAGCTAAGTGTGAGAAAAACGCGTTTAAAAGTTTCAAAGTAACACGAAACCAGACCCGAGAGGTGAAGACTTAAAACTCTGTATCTCCGACAGTTTTACTCCAATCGACTTCAAATTTTCACACAATGAACTTAATATGTTGTAGATTTATATAAATAATTAAGACCTTACCTTCCCTATTAATGGATTTATTTTTTCACAGAATGAAAATCGCTTCAACGTCCCAAAGGGCACGAAATTTTATAGGGTGACATGCAGATTGCCACCGTCACATCGCCATGAATCTCAGTCTCGTGAAATAGCGTCTTCATCACTTTTAGACGCACCTGGACCATCAATATCAACTCCAGCTAAGTCAGGTGCTGCAGCGAAATTGGCGACGTCGGAATCTGGAGCCACGACGCCTACAGATCGAATACGACGTCATAACAAGCGAGGTAATAATCATTGTGCAATGATTAAAATGAAAAACATAATAATAAAGAGTGTATCAATAGAAACTGACTGTTTTCAAATAGCTGCCATTTTTAATAAGTTTTACTTCTTTGACTGGAATTTGATAAAATATAATCTTGAGACATGGCAAATTACCAAGTCCCTTTAATTAACCTGATTCTTTGATTGTTTATATCTTCAATAACATTGGGACTATTTAAAACAAATCACATTTGAGATCCTGATAGTTAACTTTATCAGTACATGTAATACACATTTCTAGAATTTAAGATATTGTTCACAACACTAATGAAAGTGTGTCAAACCAATCTTTAACAAATTTATAGTGGACTAAAGCAGATTTATCAAAGTCTAAGATAAATTGGTAGATTCCTTACTATTTTTGTTTTTAATAGAGTACAAATTTATTTTGATGTGTAGCGCCTAAACCTCAGGCAACTTATTATACACGTTCTGTTCAAAAATACCAAGTGACTTTATTAATATTAGCTTTATTTAAGTAAGGAGTAAAATTTCAATTTATTTATATAAATGTACAACATATTAGGTTTATTGTATGAAAATTTGAAGTCGATTGAAGTAAAACTGTCGGAGATATAGAGTTTTAAGTCTTCACCTCTCTGGTCTGGTTTCGTCTTTTTGGTTGAAACTTTTAAACGCGTTTTTCTCACACTTAGCTTTTTCAGAGTCGGTGTCCTCTCTAGCTCAAAATCTACTGCACTGATCCGCAATGAAATTTTGCACACTCTTTCTTTACATAAATGTCGAGGTAACGCTGTCGAGTTTCTTCCCTTATTTTAATTTTAACATATTTTAAAAGTTAAAAACTCGACAGGGTGTCCTGCAGGAACTTATCTGAGATTCGCTGTCAATGGCTCATTTCTTGATATTTATTTATGAAAATTTCACAAAGTATTCTTTAAATGTTATTTTATCATGTAGTAATTATAGAAATAATTATATATTAACTGTGTCGTCAAAAAACGTTATCGAAAATATGCTTTTTTTATCGATTTGATCTTTAGCAAAGTGAAGAACCATCCAAGGTGACCATGCTATATTCCATAAAAATTTCCCATTTGTTAGGTTTAATACAAATCAAAAAAATTAGAAATATATCAATAACTTTAAGTTTTATTAAAGAAACAAAATAGTCAGGTTCTATTGATACACCTTATATCTAGTATAATATTTGGTTTTCATTTCCAGCGGACTCCAGGAGTAGTATAGAAACGGGAATTTTGGCGCCGCCTTCTGATTCTGCAGAGAGAGCTTCATCCAGCAGATTAAACCCCCACCCTCATCCCTCCAGTATCGTGCTGACGTTACCTCACGATGTTTTGTTATATCCTTCGAGCCCCAGATCGACAGACTCTCAGATTGAAGCGGTTCTTAACGATCCTAAAGCAGACGACGGTGATAAACATTCATTGACGTCGACTTATTACGACGCCGATGATCTTTCTAAAGATAGAGACTCTTTAGCACCGTCTGAACCGGAAACGGGATCGGAAACGGGAAGGGGAACGGAAAAGCGTTCAGAAATAGACTGTGAAAGTGAGTAACCTACAATAAAAGCCGGTATATATTAGGTCGCTCGCTCTAATCTAGAATTACGGTTTTTTTCTATTTTTCATTTTCTAATAAACTCATTTTTATATCATTTTAATTATTGTTGTTTTCTTTTTTCTTTCTTCTTCTTCTTTTTTTATCAGTTTATTTTTAAAATGTTGAAAAAAATTGGGATTTGAAATAAATATTTAGTCTACTAATTACTTTTTAGTTTTTGATTGAACTTGATGTTAATAAATGTGTATTGGCGTGTCTATTTTATTTAATATCTAAATATTGACGGAGATATAGCAATTAAAAGTTTGAATTGTAGTTTTAGCGCTAGGTCAGTTATTTGTTGAGTAGGTCAGTGCTGTGGTAATGTTTTGTAGCTGTTGGTAGTCAAATACTCAAGTCAAGTCAAAGAATAATAAGTTTATATTTTATTTAACCCTGTTACGACAGACATAATATTGAAATTTGATTGTTCCTTGAAATAGCTGTAAATAATATTTGATATTTTGATATATAAATACATATAGCAGAGATTTATGAGCTGTAAGGTTGTGATGTCACATGCATTTGGAATGTGTACAACGTTGAATCCCTTTAATAATTAAAGAGACAAAATGACTTTTTTAATTGCTATATCTCCGTCAACATTTCGATATTTAATAAAATAGAAACAAATATTTTTTTCAAATCCCTTTGCAAAACGTTTAACTGTATAATTATTTTAATAAAATAAAAAATATAGAAATCCATTGGTCTCAATAATTTTAAGGTTATTTTAATATTGCTTAAATTGTAGTTATTATTTTCTTGTTGGTCACATTGGGAATTGGACTTAATCAAGGATGATAAATAAAAAAACCCTTTAAAATACATTAAAATAAAAATAAATTAATTTCTCTTTGTCATTCACATTTTAGTCATTCCGTCCATAAAGGTGTTTGGTTCTATTTTTATCATCTTTTTGCGACTTAAATTTTTCTCTCTTTTTGAATATTTATCTTTGTTATTGACTTTTAACTTTTCAGCAAGTTTTAATTCAATTGGTGATGAGAATGTAAGATTTATTTTTACATGTAACTTTTTTGCTGTAAAAGTTACGACAAAAAGTTATTAACAAAAGTTGTAAATAATGTTGTTAGCTACAAAAAAGCTCTTTACAAATTTTTTGTGGGACTTATGGTTTTAGAGATAAACAAGAAAGAAACTGACTACATCCTTATATTCAAGAATAATCACCTTAACTAGTTTTCAAAATTTGTTTCTATCTTCAAGAAACTATCGTCCAATTTCCAATAAATTTAAATTTTTTATAATTTCTTATTTAATTAATTTAGACTTCTAATTTCAAAGACCTATGCTTTCTAAATAATCGAATTTAGAAGAAATAGGTATTTAAAATAACACACCCTTAGAGCATATATATATATATATATGGAGTGTAAATAGCCTATGTTTCCTATAGGTTAAATGTGTGCGAAAGAGAAAGGTATATGTTCATATTTGTTCTCTATGCGCATGCGTCGAAAGTGACAGCTGTCTAGATATAATAAATATTAAATATGTAAAGAAATTATATTGATTTAGTTGGTACAAAGCTCGTCTGTCGGTAAAGCAGTGACCGTTCAGTGAAAACATATACTCATGAACGCCATAGATGTCGTTATATTTATATTTATACATATCTACAATATTCTACATCAATATAATGTCATATTTAACAACTGTCACGTATTATATCTAGACAGCTCTGACTAGACAACTGTCACTTTCAACGCATGCGCATAGAGAACAAAAAGTAGCATATACCTTTCTCTCTCGCACATATTTTGGACACACTTTCAGGTCCAGCATTCTCTCTCCATATATATATTCTCTAAGATTTGACACCATCTAATAAGTTCGTAGATTGGCATATAGATGGCGACACTGCTGACAAATCCATATGATTTTTAGACAGTACCAACCTTCAAGCGATGTATTTGAAACTTATTCTAAAACCAATTCCTTATTAATACACGAAATTCAGATTTTTCTGTTGTTTTGAAAATTAGTGTCACTAAAACCACTGTAATTTGTAAACTAATGGTTGGAATATCATTTATATGTTGAAATATTGTTTTAAGGTTATTCTTTTATGAACTAAAATTACTTGCGACTCGATAAATGAAGGGAATTGGTTTTGCCACGTTGTTATTTAAGTATAAAAAAAGTTATTAACATAATTCTTCATAATATACTTTAATTATAAGCACACAGTCCTTATCTAGTGCTTATTTGACATACGCCCCGAGTAATTTTAGTTTTTATTTAAGAATTAATTTTAAATTTGATTTGTTAGTAGTGTCACCATCTATATATCAAATCACGAACTCGTTAGGCGACGTGTTATTTAACACACGGTAAATGGTTTGCGTCTTTGATTAATATTATTAAATTACGATTTACACATTTTTGATAGTTAATAATTATTTCTAACAATTAGTTGCCTCGCCAATTAGTAAAATAAATATTAAAATTGTTTCCTTTCTTTTTTAGTTATAAATATCTATAGAAAAACTATATTATTAACATTTACTATACAAATATAAATATGTATTTTATAAAATATTAAAAATTATAAGAAAATTGAAAAAACTGACACTGATTAATTTTGCGCCATAAATTAAACAGACAATACAAAATGGCGGCATGTTTTTTCAGTTTTTGTTATATTTCTACTAACTCTAAACTCTTTTTAGTTTTTGTTTTTTTGATGGATTAAAATCTGCAAGAAGTATAAAGTAATGTATCTTACATTGACTTAGTCTATTTCCTGTGTTATTATAAGGTACTGCTTGCCTACTTACATTTAAAACTCATATTTTAATCTTCAACTATTACGAATATCACGTATTTCTTATAGTTTTACGGTTTTAAATATATTAAAGAGTAAAGAAACCCTCAGTTTTATTATAAATTTAATGTTGTGTTGGTGGTTGACAAGTTTGGCAACGTCGCAATGTAAAAATAGATTTTTTTAATAATGAAAAGTATGTTTAACAATCTATGCAACGTTGCCAGATCTATTTATCCGAGAAACATACATTACCGATAAAACAGTTTCCGATTTTATTCCTTTGTAATGTAGATAAGGTTTAAACCGTAACAAAATTTTTTATTTCTGTTTTCATCGATTTATTTGTAGTGAAAAATAAGCAACAATAAAGATGCGACAGAATACACAAAATGATATAAATAAAAAATGCATATAATTTAATTTTAAATCTGGTGATTGCGGAGGTTTTGCTTGTTTATCTCTAGATCTTAGTTACTTTTGACGAAAACCATAACTTTATGTGTTTATAATACAAAAATTTTCAAAAAATATTTTACAGCCATCTTATTCACCAGATTTATTTATTGTTTATATAGATTTCTATACATTCTGTGCTGCATTCGACGCTTGATTCATCCAGCATGTTTTCCTGCAGTTTTAATCAACAATATCCGGCTGTAATATTTAGTAATTTTAAGTTTAATAATAATTATTTTATGATAAAAAATATTTTACAGTTTTTATAAATGTGTGAAAGAGATACAAGATATATAAATATTTATATGTGTGAAAAGGATGGCTATATTATTTATTTTTTTAAGAACTGTATTAATATTATAATCATAATTTTTAAATTATTTAAATTGAAACTATTCAATGTTAGATTTAAAACTGGCGCCAATTTTTAAATGTTTATATGTGACTTATATTATGTGAAGATGTCGCTACTGTATTATTTTTAATTGTTTGAGGTTTGTTTCTTTGATTATAGCGGTTGGATTCTTTACTGAATGTTAAAATCAAAGAGTTATCCTAGTTTTCAATGAATTTTATTTTGATTTTAATATCCGTCTGTCATTTTCCCCGCTGAAGACAGAGTACTTAAATATTTCGTTCAAATGTTTACGTAAATTTATGTAACTGTCTCTAGCGGCTGTTAAAACAAATTCAATAGAGATTTGATTGCAACTATTCCTATTAAAATTTAACGACACTTTTTCTAAAGCTGTGCTCAGGATTATCATCGTGTTTTAGATAAAATTTAACTTTCACACTGCAAAAATACAAGCTGCTTCTTAGAGAGTTTCTAATCTCACTTATTACAGTTGGCGTAAAAGAACAAGCTGCCGATTCTAACGACTAATAAATTTCCAATATTTATTTTGTAGTTTTAAAATAAAAAAAAACAAGCGCGATCTTTAATATTGGGGGTCATCCATTAATAACTTCGGAAGGATTGGTGGAAGTGGGGGGGGAGAGGGGGTTCAGTAACTTTGTGACGTCACATCACTAAAATTTGACTTCAAAAAAGAAACAATGAATTTTTATTTTTCAACAGAGTGGATTTAGAAATCTTGAAATTTGTGTGACGTAGTTTATAGATGATCCTTCTACTTATTTATTTTTTTTATTACCACCCCCTCACACTCCTTTTCCATATTTTGTGACACATTGTACAAACCCTTTCTCTCTATTGTGATTTGTACTCATTTGAAAATAAGTATTTTCAAAAAAAAATTCTGTTAAATTTCATATTAAAATTACCCCCCTCTCCCCCTCCCTTCTCACACTTTTAGTGTGATGTTTTTTTTATAAATATTTTATTTTACTGTACATTTCTCTTAATACAATCTTAATATATATAAATTACGTGTCACGTTGTTCCTCCGCGATGGAGTCCTAAACTACTTAACCGATTTTAATTAAATTTGTACACCGGGTGCAGTTTGATCCAACTTGAAAGATAGGATAGCTTACATCTCAATTTATGATTAATTATTATGATTTATTATTAATTATATTATTATATTATATTATTATTCTGTTGACTAGATTGAGTAAATATTCAATAGATGGCGCTATGTAATGTAATATGACAAAAACGTTAGTCACAGCAACGCGTGGCCGGGACAGCTAGTGATTTTATATATTTCATATACTGCATGTGACGTCACAGCGTTTCTGCCCCCCCTCCCACTCACTTTGTGTTACGTTATTTATGTATGGCTCCTAAATATTAAAGAAATTAACAGTTATTTCAAATAATATTTAAGTAAAAGTTTCTAGTACATGTTGACGACCTTGAGCACCTGCTACTACTTGATACTTTGGGTTGCAACTGTCTTTGTTACACTACTGAAAATAATTGTAAACAAAAAAAAAAAATATTGTTATTTCAAAATATAGCTACATACATGAGAAACACCTATTTCATATTTTTGAAATCAAATAAAATATTCGACGAAGAAATAAGCTTACTATAATTAATCTTTTATAATTATAACACTGACATTTGGGGCGCCATTTTGTAACTTTATCTATGACGTAATACGTCATTCTATAATTCATACGACGCATCACATCAGAGTTACAGAATTGGGCCCATAGTTGCTAATTTTAACAAAATTATTTTAAATTCTTACTAACACTAAAATATTTGGTTTCTTTTATTAATTATACGAGCAAGTAGAATTAAGTACAGTCCGGCTGAAATCTATTTTTCAGGTAACAAATGTATTCAAGTATTGAACACGTTGAAATATTCAAGATGGCGTTTAAAATGTCGTTAAAACGTTTATTAAACTGACGCCATCTTGAATATGTCAAACAGTTTGCCGGACTTTTACTTCTAAAGTAATGATAATTTTGTTTACTGTTAACCTAATTAATCTAATCGATTCACTAGCTCTAAGACAACTAATTATTGTATTTTGGCACTTGTGATAGTGAGCCAGAAAATAGTTTTTTAATAAAAAAAAGTTTTTATAATTATGAAATTGTTGTTTTTATATATCTATACCATAGTTTATTCCCCCCTTCCCTTGTTTTACGTAAAAAATTATTTAATTTCAGCTTAATATGTCATTTAATTTCATATTTTCTAAATTTATCGCCTGATTAGCATGCAGCCATATATACTCATATGTGTATCTACAGTTGCATGCTGGTCAGGCGTTGAAAATTAGATTTTACTGCATTTGAAATTAAACTCTTGTTAAAAATGATGAAGATGTTGTATTTTTAATTTTAACAAAATGAAGATTTTCTACATTTCTTGAGAAGTAAGAAGGTTATACTCTTGTTAAAAATGATAAAAATGTTGTATTTTTAATTTTAGTAAATTTAAGATTTTCTGTATTTGTTGAGGTTAGGTATTCCAGGTGCTGCTTTATTATTATAAAATAGAAAATCCAGTAAACGTGTCTTTGTTACTAATTGTTTTTATTGTGATACCGTCGTGGTGCACTTCCGTCATCAATGTTTTCATCTTGAGATAAATTTCTACTTCCGTTGTGGTATTTCTAGTGCCAATATTTTGACAGGTGTCACAATTTGTAGGTTATGGACATGAACATAGATAAAGAATTATTTTTTAGTTTAGAATAACCATGGACTATATATATATCTAAGGACGGCAGCTAAAATAACACTAAGGTAATTATTTCACGACTCGTACCGCGGGAAATTTGAAAGTTAATGTGCAATGAAATTATTAAACTATTACCTGGCTGGTGTAACTCAGGTTGCAGTCGTCCAGGCGCACTTGCGTGTCATTTGCAATAATTTTTATTAGAGCTTCAATGAATGAAATGTTTATGGCTCTATAGAAGCAACAGAGCGAAATGCTAGTAACTAGTAACTAATCAGCGTTTCGCCTCGTCGCTAAGCAACGTCTGTTTTGTGTGTGTGATTCAAGATCTTTGTAATTTTAAATATTTTCCGTGAAAATTGTTCACTCTCAAAAATCTTTATTCAATTTTCAAAATTTATGCGTTATTTAACATCACTCTACTAGAAATTTGTTATTTAATTTGTAAATTAGGTCGCAAAGTTAGCAAATTCTAGCACAGACAAGATTTTCTGCATTTCTTGAGATGAAAGAAGGTTATAGCAACTTTCTTAGATTCATGGACACTTTTTTCTCTAACAAGATTCACATTTCATTCAATTTTTGATGTAGTTATGTTCGTTATGCTCTAAAATAAAGAACTGCTGCATTACATTTTTATTATCTTCGCGATAATCTGACAGTTCAACGTAGACAACAACTAGCGCCATCTACCAGACAGTAGTGACACTAAATAAAAATAATTATAAAATTAAATAGATTGAAATTAATTAAAATCCTATAAAATATCACTAAATTAACGTTAAATATTTTAATAAAGATATTTTATACAAAGCTATTTACTAATTGGCTTAATTTATTATTTAAATTGTTGTTAAATTGTCCACACGCGTAATCAAGTGACCCGCGCTTTTCAAACAAAACACAAACCATATTATTTCTTTAGCCGCGTGAGCGCACGCACGTTTTGTAATACAATTTATTTTTGTAACATTATTTTTTTATCACATTTACATTAATCAACTATTGGTTTGAAATAAAACCACAATGAACCTAAACGACGTAAAGGTGCTCATCTTTGCTTTCGTGGCATTCTTCGTCTTACTAGTCCGCGTGGACGGAAGAACGAGATATGGAAGAAAGAATTCCTCTTCCGGGAACAACACGGAAGGACAGGCCTGTAAGTATCTTAAGGATTTCATCTTACAAAGTTTATCAGTTTTGCGTTTTTGGTTTTAATTGATGTTTCTTTTTGTTCCAGTCAATGATATCTACAGCCCCTTTGATAACGTCAATAGCTCTTACTCCGGACTCCTAGATAACCTCACTTTAAACGCCTCCTCCACTTCCTCACACTCTAAAGAAATTGACAGTATAAGTTATGATTCGTCCTCCTCGGAAGACGGTAAATATTGGGCCCGTTGTTTCAATAATTCGCTGTTAAACGCACAAAACATTTTTTAATCATTTCTTTCTTTATTTGCAGATAGCAGTTATTATAGTGAGGAAACAAGCGAGAGAGAACGAAAACAACACCCCAAAAGTGAGTACCTCTTTAAGCATTCCATTAGTTTACAATTACCTCCTTCCTGTCCCTTTAAATCGCACTTTCAATTGGGTAGTGGACTCATTTCTTAATTCTTTATTGAAATATTGGTTATTAAACGTATATTGGCGTTTTCATTTTGTTACATATCCAAAAATTGATGGAGATATATCTATTTAAAGTTTGAATTTCGCTTTACAGCGTAATATTGCTATTTTAATCCCAGTAGTTGATGACGTCACGAACTGAATAGAATATAATAAGTAATGCTAATTATTTTTCGTTTTATGTCACGACATTATGTTGAAACATTATGGGTTGATGCAATAGCTGCTATAGCTTTGACGTTTAATTCTGCATCTCTTTTGCACTTCCCTTGTTGAGCAGTAATGGTAAATGCTAGTGGGGAAGAAGATGAGGAAGCAATGACTATTTTAATCGCTAATAACTTCTAATGTATTGCGAATTGAATAAAAATAATTGGATATTTGAGGTTATGATGGTTAACTTTATCAATATACGGTGCAGTTGGCTATCATAACCTCAAATATCTAACGATTTTCATTCAATTCGCAATATTACAGAAGTTATCAACGATTGAAATAATCATTGCTTCCTCACCTTCTTCCCCACTACCATTTGCCATCGCTGTTAAACAAGAGAAGTGCAAAAGAGATGCAGAATAAAACGTCAAAGCTATAGCAGCTGTTGCGGTGACCCATAATGTTTCAATATATTGTCGTGACATAAAACGAAAAACAAATAACATTACTTATTATATTCTATCCAGTTCGTGACGTCATCAACTTCTGGGATGAAAATAGGAATATTACGCAGTAAATTGAAACTTCAAATAGAATAGATAAATTAAAAACGCCAATGTACGTTTACAAGCGTTTACCCCGTTGCAAAGCGACGTCTTTTTCTTGTCTTTGATTTGGATTCAATAAAATAATTCGTAATTTCATTTCAAATTTTAATTCCATTTTGAATTTGGATTTTTTGGTTTAACTATTGCACAAAATGCAGTTTTGCAACTTCTTTTCAAAATTTGGGAATTTCTAAATTAGGTACCAAATGCAAAAGTAAGATTTTCTGCGTTCCTTGAGAAGTAAGGAGGTTGCACTCTTCTTGAAAATGATAAAAATGTTGTATTTTGAATTTGAACTAAAATTAGATTTTCTTAAATTCATGGACATCTTTTTCTAAAACTAATTTTTTTATGTTTCAATTGTAGTTTTTAAACTGACTTCAAAAAGGCAAATCACTTTTAAATATCTATTACGGTTAGGCATTAATATGCCGATATCTTGTAAACTAAAACACTTATCTAAACATTAATTCCAAATTTGAAATCAGCATTCAGAATTTTGTGAAACCCTGTTATAAAACTAAGACATTTCTTTTATCAACTTTTGTAAAATGTAAGAAGAGTAAAGTCTTTTTCCTTTTCATAAAAATTGAAGAAATAAATTTCTTAGTTTTATAACGGAGTTTAACGTAATTTTGAATGCTGATTTCAAATGTGAAATTAATTTTTAGATAAGTGTTTTGGTTTACGAGATATCAGCATATTAATGCCTAACCGTAATTGATATTTAAAAATGATTTTCTTTTATGAAATCAGTTTTAAAAACTACGCAAGAAAACATAAATATAGCCCCATTCCCACTCAGCTTTCAGTTTTAATTTAAAGTTTTAACCTTAAACGTAATTCTGAACTTGTGCATATAATATTCTGTAATAATTACTATCTTTATTTAATATAATTAGTTTGTTTCTTTATATTTAACAAGCTGAACTTACATTTTAGATTAAAACCTTAAAGTAACACTAGAACTCAGTGAATGGGAATTTGCGACTCTTGGCATCCCACAATGCATTTCTTTTTAAGGAAAATGTCCCCTAAAAGTCAGAACCGCGTAAATATTTAAAATGTAAAGACGCAGTTCCTTATTTTCGAGCCTACCGAACATAACTGCATCAACAATTTGAAGGAGAGTTATTCTTCCGTTAGAAAAACGTTTTTATTTTCATGGACCATGTTTTCAAGAAAAGAAATTACAATTCTTGAAATGTTTTGATGCAGTTATGTTCGGTAGGCTCGAAAATAAGGAACTGCGTCTTTACATTTTAAATATCTACGCGGTTCTAGCTTTTAGGGGCTGTTTTCCCTGAAAAGAAATGCATTCTGGGACGCCAAGAGTCGCAAATTCCCACTCACTGACTTCTAGTGTTACTTTAAGGTTTTAATTTAAAATGTAAGTTCAGCTTGTTAAATATAAAGAAACAAACTAATTATATTAAATAAAGATAGTAATTATTACAAAATAATATATGCACAAGTTCAGAATTACATTTAAGGTTAAAATTTTAAAATAAATCTAAAAACAGTGAGTGAGAATGATGCTTTAGGGTTTATAAACATACACCAGGAACATTATAATATTAATTGGACAATAGTTAATTACTATTCATTGTATTTTGTCATAAAATGTATATTTAATTATTTCCACAACATTGTAATCAAATGTACCAATGACATTTCAATCTACGGCGATGCTTTGGTGTAAAATAACGATCCTCAACTTCGTCTATTCACCTCTCTTTCACTTTATCTTTTGTCTCATCAACCGAGTGGTTGTTAGGCTTCGTGCGTCAGAAATAAGTAAGGCACAGCAGTTGTATTCCACAGAGCATCGTCCAAGATAATTTGAAATACCACAAAACATTATTCAGTTATTTTTGTGTTCTTTTGATTTCTACGTTTGTTGAAATAAGTAAATTGTTTTACATAAAAATTGACAGCTTTCCGAGTGTAACTGAAAAGCCGGTTGCACACCAGAGACAGGTTTGAAAACAGACTGGTTTTGTTTTAAGTGTTTTTCTGCGTGTCTCATAAAAATTATAAACATAACTGACAAGCGCAAATGTTCACAAAAAACAAAACTACGTGTTCAAACCAAGCAGACTAAAACACAACAACAAACGTGTTTTCCTTTGATCTTACCGACTTGTAATCCGGACAAAATAAAAATTTGAATTAGCTGTATTTCGCATAGAGCTGAAAGTTGGTACAGACTTTGGGTACACTGTTACAAATAAAATACTAAAAGTCCTCCTCACAGATCGCACATCTGCAACGTCAAAAGTAAATAAAAATGGTTTTTCCAAATTTTCCGGTAAACGGTAGGTTTTATCATAAAAACAGATCAGACCAAAGTTGTAGATCATGAAATTATCTACAATAATTGTTCTTATACTTTTTTTTCTAAGAATCACCATTCCTGAGATATTGCATATTCCAAGTCATATTCCACATAATATGCACACATTTCCGCACCACCTGTGAGGTGGTGTCTCGTTCTAGTGTTTTTGAATCTAATTTGTGGTAGTGTCAATAAAATGCGATAAAAATTGACTGTTACTGAATCAAGATAACACTATTGTGGTGTTATCCTAGAGATCCTTGAGCACGTGAAAGTAAAATGATTTCATAATTCTTGTATTATGTGAATATCTTAACTTGTGTTAAGTTTATTGGTGCTTTACATAAAATATTTTAACTTGCACTTTAAATAGTCAATTCAAATCACATTGCATAACTGTGTAATTTCGGAACACCATGTATTTACAAGTTACACAAACCAATATTTTTACTCATATTAAACATCCGATGGCGTGTACACCATTAAGGCGGTTCAGCGTACATATTATTGTTTTCTGTGAATTAGAATCGCAATATCTCAGGAATGGTGATTCTTAGAAAAAAAGTATAAGAACAATTATTGTAGATAATTTCATGATCTACAACTTTGGTCTGATGTATTTTTATGATAAAACCTACCGTTTACCGAAAAAAATGGAAAAACTATTTTTATTAACTTTTGACCTTGAATAACTTTTTTTGCAGATGTGCGATCGGTGAGAACTTTTAGTATTTTATTTGTAATAATGTTCCAAAGGTCTGTACCAACTTTCAGCTCTATGCGACATATAGCCAATTTACCAATATTTTATTATTTATTTTGACCCGATTATTAATATGGGAACGTGTTTTGTTTACTAAAGCAGTTTTTAAAGACAAAAACTGTTTTAAGAACTGTATCTTTGGTGTGAAATCGGCTTTAGAAGTATTCTCCTTCAAACATCTAACACACACATACATACAGTCCACTGCACTCGAAGAATGAGGTTTGAAAATAATAAGCGCACTTTAAAGTTCTACAGAGTGAGATGAACCGATATTTCAATAAACGATTCTAAAATTGATTTCACTTCTAATAACAAATAAATTCTGTAATGAATAATTCAAGTAGTGATCGTTGAATGGAGTTTGAGAGTAAGGACACTACCTAATTGTGGTCTGTCTAAGTGTTGAACTGTTTGAATGTTGTTTGTGCGTGGACCAGCGTTCTTTGTAATGTGGTTGTGTTCTTGTTGCAGGGAAAAGGGAAACACGTCAACGTGAACCTACTACTACTACAGGAACTCATCCTACACACCAATGTGGGGTGGGATATGACAAGTTTTGCTGCGACGGTGAGAGGGCGACTGTTCTCTGTGAATGCCGCTGCGGCAACGCGGCAGTTGACGCCGAGGCCGCCGAACCTGTATGCAAAGACGGTAAGTCATCCCTCATCACACCACCTCTCACATTACCACACACGAACTTTGTTAAAATAACCGCCTGTGTGTTTGTTTACAGGACAAGGGGCATGGGAATCTATGCCTACATTGGTCAGTGATATTGGCAACGGGGACGGCGCAGGAGGGGGCCCTGGAGGCTCAGATTCTTCAACAGCCTCCCGAACAACAACAATGGACTTAATCTCCATTTTACGAACTATAGGATCAACAGGACTCCTCGTAGGAATAATTTCGTGCGTTTTACTCATCTGCGCGTTCTAAACTAACCTAACTAAACCCGGCTAACTCAACCCTCAACGATTTCGAACTTTAACTAAATGTGAAGCACAGTGCCACCCTTAATTAATTGTAACAAACTGTTCGATACCCGGAAACAATAAATCCCTTGTGCTGATTCTATTTGCCTTGTTGTTTATTTATTTCACGTTTTCTTTATTTTTAACAACAGGGAATATGATGCAGTGAATCATAACACAACATAAATAATGCGAAGAGAAAATTGATAATAAATGTATTTATCGTAGGACCGTTCCTTTAAAATATATCCAACAAATCCCTTTAATAATAAAAAGGACAAAATACCTTTTTTAATTGTTAATATCTCCTGAATTACAGCGAGTTATTAATACTAAATAGTTGGACATTTGAGGTTATGTGCTGCATTCCCTCTATAGATATTTTTAACGAAAAGAAAAACCTATTTAAGGAGTTGAAAACTTCTACTAACAAAATTTAAATAAGACTGTTAGTGTAGCTGCAATCAATTCATAAACAATGGCTCTTAATTTAGCTTCTGAAGAACATGCCTCCTCGTTTTTACTTAAAGTTGTTTGATTTCTTTATTTTTAGTTCGCTACAAAGCAATTCTAACATACAAAACATTTTGTCTGACTTATTTGACATTAGTAAATGCACGAGTAATGAATAGCTGCTGAATTGTGAATAAAATACAACTTAAATAATGACGCAACCCAAGATAATGTGTAATTCTATGCCTTGACTCAATTTGTACTAAATGGTACTGCCACAGATTTCAAATTACTGCAATTTTACAGCAAAACAGTAAAAAGAACAGCAGGATGTGATGGAAATGTCAGAAGTAAACCAGCCGTCAAGTTCTGTTAATTTAGACGCAGGATAACAAAAGAAAATGTAATTATTAAAAGTGTAATTCTATTCTAAACAAAACAGAGATATCTCTTGTCACACAAAGTGTTACCTATTTTATAATGGGCTAGTGTCCTATGTCTTAATTTCTATAAAAGTGTACTATATATTGATAAAGTGGGTTACTAGAACTCCTTATATGTTAGGAGATATTAACAATTAAAAAAGTCAAAATGACTATTAGACATGGACATAATGACATTTTTAGTGGTCGATTTTTCAATTGTTGATTAAAATTGATGTTAATAAATGTGTAAAAATTTGAAATGGTCGGCCATATTAGTATGACGTGAAATGCATTTTAACGTCAGTTATTTGTTAAGTAGGTTAGTGCTGTGGTAATGTTCTGTAGCTGTTGGTAGTCGAAATAATCAAGTCAAGTCAAAGAATAATAAGTTTTTATTTTATTTAACCCTGTTACGGCAGACATAATATTGGAATTTTATTGTTTCTTGAAATAGCTGTAAATAATATTTGATATTTTGATATATAAATACATATAGCAGAGATTTATGAGCTGTAAGGTTGGTAACCTTACACAAGGATTGTCATGTCACATGCACTTGGAATGTTGTACAACGTTGAATCCCTTTAATAATTAAAGAGACGAAATGACTTTTTTAATTGTTAATATCTCTTAACATATAAGGAGTTCTAGTAACCCACTTTATCAATATGTAGTACACTTTTATAGAAACTAAGACATAGGACACAAGACCATCATTTATAACATTATCATGTTTTGCTTCAAATATTATTCTATTTTATTTAATAGATATTATTCATTTTCTTTTGATTTGGATTTTATTAATGTGTTATATGTGTTGCATCAAATCAGGGGCTATTAATTCACCGTGCTTTGCAATTTTCTATAACGTTGAATCCCTTTAATAATTAAAGAGACAAAAAAGCTTTTTTAATTGTTAAAATATAAGGAGTTATTAAAAAATAATTATGCACGCCTGATAGACATGCTTCACAAATAACACATAACATAATAATGTTAACAAACTAGAATTAATTTGGGGAGTGGAATAAATAAACTCAATAATATTGTTTCAAACATTAATTTATTATACATAAAATATATAAATAAATGTTAATTTTTCTCAAAATAATTCTTTAATTTCTCTAGAGCCTTAAATCGATGTGATATTTCGTTTTTTTTCTCCTTTGGTAGCTCAGCATATGTGAGGTTGAATTCGAAAGGTTGAAAACAGGGGTCCCAGCCGAAATCTCGGGGCCCCCTAGGTTCTACAATAGAACCGTCTGTGATACCTGTAAATAATTACATACCATTAGGTCACTTATGTTACGTTAAACATTAAATAGACGTAACTCTGTTAAAACTAATGTATCAATAAAATAGTTAAGATAAAAATCAGCTGCTATAGTTTTGACGTTTATTTCTCTTCTGCACTTCTCTTGTTTAATGGTGAAGGTAGTGGGGAAGAAGGTGAGGAGCCAATAACGTCGTAACTAAGTCATTTTTCTAAATGGGCTTGTGTCCTCATTTTTTAGTGTTCGATTTTTCAATTGTTGATTGAAATTGATGTTAATAAATGTGTATTGGTGGTTCTATTTTCATAAATATCTAAGTGTTGACGGAGATACAGCAATTAAAAGTTTGAATTGTAGTTTTAGCGCTAGAAATGGTCGGCCATATTTGTATGACGTGAAATGCATTTTAACGTCAGTTATTTGTTGAGTAGGTCAGTGCTGTGGTAATGTTTTGTAGCTGTTGGAAGTCGAAATAATCAAATCAAGTCAAAGAATAATAAGGTTTTTTTTTATTTAACCCTGCTAAGGCAGACATAATATTGAAATTGTATTGTTCCTTGAAATAGCTGTAAATAATATTTGATATTTTGATATATAAATACATATAGCAGAGATTTATGAGCTGTAAGGTTGGTAGCGATTGTGATGTCACATGCATTTGGAATGTGTACAACGTTGAATCCCTTTAATAATTAAAGAAAGAAAACGACTTTTTTAATTGTTAATATCTCCTAACATATAAGGAGTTATTAAAAAATAATTGAACATTTGGGATTCTGGTAACCAACTTTATCAATATGTAGAACACTTTTATAGAAATTAAGTCATGGTTCGCAAGCTATAGGGTCCACAAAACATTTTCTTCAGGTTAAAACAGTACAGGTTTACCTGTCTGTGATACCTGTAAATAATTACATACCATTAGGTCACTTATGTTACGTTAAACATTAAATAGACGTAACTCTGTTAAAACTAATGTATCAATAAAATAGTTAAGATAAAAATCACTGTAATTTGTAAAATCGTAAAGCTATATCAAAACAATGTACTAGAAATGTGTGTAAAATGCCACCCTGCATAGATTTAGACCTATAGTTTACAAATTTATAGAAGGGTTCTCGAGTTATGAACAAAAATACTACATAACCTCAAAAATACCGCATAATTTCTATAGTTTTAAACCCATATGATTGAATTAACATCTATGTAACGATAATCTAAAAAAAATTCATTAAATCCCGTGCAAAACGTATCACGAGATGCATGAAACTCAAAAGCTAATCGTCAAACCGAGTTCAAATGTTGAAAGATAAAGAAAAACACATTTATTTAATCACCCCTTGTATAATAAACTGTTTTTACACGCCCTTAAAGTCAAAAAATCTCTCAAAAACACTTCGTTGTTAATCAAAACACAAAACATAACCTAGAAATTGTATTAAGTAATTCAACATACCTTGGAACAGAATAACTTCTTCACCTTCCCCAGCACAATAAGCAAACGTACAAATAGCTTGAGCAGATTTATCTTCCCAACCTGTAAGTAATTTATGCAATCCTTCAGGACCTAGACGATCTAAAAACCATTTAATGTATGCCCCAGGAAGTCCTCCAAGAGCATTAAAGCACAAGCACGTATCTTCTACAAGAACAGGGCCCCCTACTTGTCTAGCTGCTTCTTGACATTTCTTTATACATATTTCATTGATTTCACCTTGCAGTTCTGGAAGATCGATTTTCTTATTTACCACATTACGTGGAAAGTTTGTACCAAGTATTGCTACTAATTCTTCTAACTTTTTTGCGTTTCCAGTTACAAATGTTAGAGTTTTAGACATTTTTATTATTTTATGTAAATATTATAATATATTTTACAATCAGTTTATATATTTATATAACGTAACAATAGACATAACCTCAATTTACAACGTTACTTAATAGCAGCTGTCACATGGCGGCATTTCATAAGTTGATCTAAAGGAGTCTACACACTGCAGATATGCCTGCACACTCGACTTGTGCATGTCGAGACAATAGCATTGTAAACTAATTTTTTAAATTGTGATTTTTTAATGATTTATTGCGATATTGGTTAATAAATATACATGGCGTTTTTATTTATTAAATATCCAAAACTTGACGGATATATATCTATTTAAAGTAATATTCTGGTTATTATCCTAATAGTTGATGACGTCACGAACTGAATAGAATATAATAAGTAATGTTATTTACTTTACGTTTTATATCACGACATTATATTGAAACATTATGAGTCGACGCAACAGCTGCTATAGCTTTGACGTTTATTTCTGCATCTCTTTTGCACTTCTCTTGTTTAATAGTAAAGGTAGTGGGGAAGAAGGTGAGGAGGCAATAACGTCGTGAACTAAGTCATTTTTTCTAATGGGCTTGTGTCCTCATTTTTTAGTGGTCGATTTTTCAATTGTTTATTGAAATTGATGTTAATAAATGTGTATTGGTGTGTCTATTTTATTAAATATCTAAATGTTGACGGAGATATAGCAATTAAAAGTTTGAATTGTAGTTTTAGTGCTAGAAATGGTCGACCATATTTGTATGACGTGAAATGCATTTTAACGTCAGGTATTTGTTGAGTAGGTCAGTGCTGTGGTAATGTTTTGTAGCTGTTGGTAGTCAAATAATCAAGTCAAGTCAAAGCAAAATAATAAGTTTTTATTTTATTTAACCCTGTTACGGCAGACATAATATTGAAATTTGATTGTTCCTTGTAATAGCTGTAAATAATATTTGATATTTTGATATATAAATACATATAGAAGAGATTTATGAGCTGTAAGGTTGGCAGCGGTTGTGATGTCACATGCATTTGGAATGTGTACAACGTTGAATCCCTTTAATAATTAAAGAGACAAAATGACTTTTTAATTGTTAATATATCTTAACATATATTGCCTTATATAACATAATTAAGGCACAAGCTATAGGCTTCGTAGAACATTTTCTTTAGGTTAATACAGTTCAGGTTTAAGTTTGCACAAACTTAACGGAGTGTGAAGACCACTTTATATCTTTGCTGTACCTCAAGATAAAAACAAATTTTGTAATAGGCTGTAGCATTATTAAATCAAAGATATTATCTATTTGCTTTTAAATAAAGAAAACATTGAGTTTAATTATTGTATTTGATAGTTTAATGACATCTTTTGACTATTTTATAACCCGGTTTTTTATGAACCTGGGAAACAATCCTTTTCCGCCATTGACATCAATCATATGATTAGTAGTAAAATGTCAAATTGACAGTTCATATTTCAACATATCATAAATGTTTTAAAATTAAAAAAAAAAACATAAAAAATATAGTAAAAACATGTAAAAATTATAATAATAAAGTACAAAAAACAGTAGCTATTTATTTACATATCAAAACCAAAATGTTATAAATTCTAAGTTAACATATATTAAACCATATTTCAAGGTAAATATGAATAATTTGGGTGTTTCATTTTATAAATGTAATCTTATTTGATTTGTCATTAAATTCTTAGAATTTATATGATAATTATTTATTTAATTACATAATTATTATCATTTGTCACTTAACGCCTACAACACAGTGTAAATAATGTTAATGAAAGTGAATTGTTAATTTATTTGCATACATATATTATAATAAAATTATATAATTTTAATTTAAACAAACAATTGTAAGTAAAGCAAAAAGAAATCATATTAATTTACTTCATCTTATTATGCAGTGTTTTACCTGTGGCTTGGTCCTAAAAAGGGCCAATGTCATTGTCTGTCAATTGTCAAAATAATTGTTAATACCTGTCAAAGTAATTATGAGAATTGTTTTTATATTCAAAAATAGAAATTGCGAAGATAAAACTTGTTAATCTTTAGGAGTTTTCCTTGGATAGTTATTAGGGTCAACATAAAGGAAAAAAAAATTTTAATTCTAAATTCTATCTAATTCGTTTCTATATTAACAAATTTTTGTATAGTTCTACATATAAAGGAAAATCTATATATTATTTTGATTTAAATAATTGGGTTGTGAATTACAAGCTTATTTATATAAAACTGCACCGTATATTGATAAAGTTGGCGAACATAACCTCAAATATCCAATTATTTTTATTCAATTCGCAATGTTATAGAAGTTATTAACAATTGATAGTCATTGTTTCTTCACCTTCTTCCCCACTACCATTTACCATCAATATTAAACAAGATAAGTGGAAAAGAGATGCAGAATTAAACGTCAAAACTATAGCAACTGTTTAAATCCTGCCTTCTTCCTATATTATTATGTTCCAGGTGATTCTTATCTGTTTCTATGTTTACATGTTTGGTACTGAATTTTGTGTGGTAGCTCGAAAACGGCTCCAAAGAAGTTTTTAAAAATTTCCTATTTCGTAGAGAAAAAAATTCTAAGACTTTTGGCGTCCCTGAATATTTCCTGGAAACCCGTAACTTTGGAAAAACTGGGCCCTTTTTTCCTTTATAACTTTTAATTCGTAAAAGATAAAAGGTTGAAATTTTGCATGTGTATTACGCTATTTAATGCGAACATATTTTAAAACTTTGAAATTCAAAATTTTATAAAAGAGGCCCTGAGAAATTTAGTGGGCCCGGTAGGAAACTTTTTGTCGAGGGAAAAAATTGTGCTAGAAAACTGAAATTATTTATATGGGCTAACTTTGGTACCTAATTTACAAATCGAAAAAAAAATTCCAAATTTTGAAAACACACAAAGGACAGTCGTCGCTTGCGACGGGGGTAAACTCTATTTTAATATAATGCCTTAAACGCCATTGACTTTATTTTGTCATGAGACTAATTTATAATTATTTTTTATTATTTTCAGACTGATAAAAAAGCAGCTTCTAGTAAAAAAAATGAATTTACCAAAATGTTGGAAAGGTCTCGATGCAATAAATTTGGAACTTAATTATAATATAAGAAAATTATGCGCCATTAATGATAATATATATTTATTAACCTCAAATTTCGAGTTATACTATGGAGAAGTGAAAGAAATCGATAATCAATTATCACTATCGTTAGATAAATACGAATCCATCGATGTAATCGATATAGGAGCCACCTTAAATAATCTATACATTGTTAAAAAAGACGGGAGGCTTTACAAAACAACAAACTTTGAAGACATCATCGAAGTAGTCTTAGAAGAAGAAGCAAAAAGTTGTTCGCATGGCTTTAAGTCACCAGGATGTCAAATGAAGGTTAGGGAAGTTTCCGTCGGGGAATATGGCTGCTTGTACGTAACGGAAACATCCGAATTGTGGGCTTCCGGTTACATGCCACAAATTGGCGTTGAAAGTGAAATCCCAAAACGCGTTTTATTCTTTGAGGGTAAGATAATTAGTGCCGCTTCAGTTGGCAACAACTTCGCGATGGTTTTGGCGCGAAAAAGCATGAAATACGAACGCGAGTCGGACAGTGAAACCAGTGAAAATGTTTTTGTGAGTAATTGTCCACAATGTGCGTTGATGAGTCGATTGTCTTCGCCAGTTTCGATGGACACGTGTCCTCTGGGGCTCCACATCAGCAAGAGCACTGAAGACACCAGCAGTGGTACCAACGTGAGCGAGGTTAACGAGGATTCAACGTCTACAGAGGATTCTAAGCGACACAAACGTCTTAAAGATAATGGGGAGGTTAGCGAAGATGTCGCAGACAAGGAGAAATGCGATTGTGTGAAGAAGACCAGCGAAAGCGAAGGCACGTCGAATGGAATCCACAATTTTATAACCTCCGAAGCAGCCAGGCAGTTTTTAACGAAGCAATTAAGTTGGGTATCAGCGGGGGAGGAGTATCTAGCGGATTGCACGGAGAAGCCAACCAGGATTATTAAGGAGAATGTTTCAAACCTCACAAGTTTAGTGTATGAAGGCGTTAAAAACTTATCCCGCCACATGAGCGGAAGTGATAACGACACACTCGAAAACACTGATGTTTTAGAAGTTCCGGAAAGTAACGACGAGTTTCCGGCTAAATTATATGACTTCTTAGGCTCGTGTAGTACTTTTAGTGATAGAGAAAATTCCGAACATGATATTTGTGAAAAAGTTCAAAATTTATTAAAAAGTGGACAAAATATGTTAAATTCGGATTTGTGGACTTGGGGGATGATAAATCAGGGGCAGTTGGGAACGGGGGACAATATAAAACGGTCCAGACCTACGATAGTGTCTAAATTGAGTGGTGTTGGTGTTAAACGGATTTATAGCGGGCATTCTCACGCCCTGGCCCTCACTTTAGATGGACGGGCGTTTTTCTGGGGTCAAAATAACAATCATCAAATCCATTCGGATTCGAAAACGGACCAAAGCTTCCCAAAACAATTCACGTCTATTTGCAACACTGACAGGGTGCGGGACGGATCGTGTGGCCCCTTTAATTCCATTATCTTAACTCACAACCTCCATTTATTCTATACCGGACGCCATTCTAATGGAATCACGGATAAAATAATAGAGTTATATAAATACGAAGATAAAACAAACGTAACTGGTGATGTGAATATAGAACTAAAGAAAATAAATAGTAAAAATAGTATAATAAATAAAAAATATAACAATAATTACAGTAATCTTTATTCAAACGGTTTGTTTACTTACTGTAATTCTGTAAATAAAACAGAAAGGTTTGTGTCTTTGGAACAAACATTTCTCGAAGAACTTTTGACAGTACAAATAAATATAACGAAACCGTTAATTAAAAAGATAACGAATGTGTTAAATGATATTAAAATATTTGAGGTTATGTGTAACAGATATGTTGATATACTTCATATAACAGCGTTAAATGTAGATTCGTTTATAAAACTAACTGAGAATCATATAGAACCGTATGAAACAATACTAATAGCTAGATTTGAGGAGCTGATTCATGTTTACAACGAATATTTAAATTCGTTGTGCGACGTTATATCTTCAGGAGGTTTTATTCAAATAGCGAAGAACATAGACGTTCCTCAAAGTGTGATCCAGTATTACATGCCGCAGAATAAACAAAAGAAAACGAACGAAAATGTTATTAATTACATTTTCCAACATCCGTTGAACAGAATCCTAACCTACAAAACGATGGTAACGGATTTGTTTAAGAATGTCGTTGTTCACGACAAAGCCGCAATGGATAAACGGTATAACGACGTAATAACGAAACTGGATTTAATAAATGAAGATCAGAATCGAAGAATCCGTGAAGCGGATGCAACGAAACTCTTTTGGGAGGGTTTGGGAAAGCCTATTGATTGTTTCCGGCTTCCGGAAAGGAGGCTTATCCGTGACTCGAGGACAAATAACCTCTATGTCCACAATTCTAGCCGTTTTACGACGCACTGGTTCGTTCTTCTCTCGGATATTCTCCTGCACGTGGTAAACGGAAATCACAACACGTATCCGTTAAAAACTTTGTGGGTGGAGTCGCTGCAGGACACCGACGGATTACAAAACGCGATTACTATAACCACCCCCGAAGAATCGTTCGTTGTGTACACGCCATCCCCCGCGGAGAAGATGCAGTGGGTGCAGGCGCTTCAAAATGCAGTGAAAATCGCGTTGAACAAACCAAATACGCATCAGCCACCTATCGTGCGAATGGCGAGTTATAATTTCACGTCTAAAAGTGTTCATTTCAGGGACGCTAAGTATTCTGGGAGGTGGACACTTGGCAAGATGTACGGCGCTGGGAAATTGAAATGGCCGGATGGTCGAGTTTATGTTGGGCAGTTCCAGAATAACCAGATGCAGGGGTTTGGAAGGATGGAGAATCCTACGCTAGGTAAGTTCTTAGAGCATATATAATGGAGAGAGAATGCTGGACCTGAAAGTGTGTCCAAAATGTGTGCGAGAGAGAAAGGTATATGTTGCTATTTGTTCTCTATGCGCATGCGTCGAAAGTGACAGTTGTTAAATATGACATTTTACTGATGTAGAATAATGTAGATATGTATAAATATAAGTAACTAGAGTTTACTCTCGTCGTAAGCGACGTCTGTATCATAGAAAAGAAAGTATATATAGAATGGAAACTCAGCTATATTTTGGGAACTTTTTTTAACGATAAACCAGTCGCAAGGCGCCGCTGCTGCGCTACTATTTTACCCTGGTTTACAACCGCTTTTTTTAAATAAATATTGGTTCTCATAAACATATATTATAAAGATATAAATTACACAATTTTTAGTACAACACATTTATTTCATAACAATATTTATTACATTTACAATAAACTTTTATTTTAATTGTTTCATGCATATTATTTTAGATGCTACGTATGCAGCCAAAAAAGTTTTGCAGGGGATCTTGATTAAAGTTCCTTAAAATAAGGTACTTAAAACCAATTGGCTGCAGTTGTTTTCAGATGTATCTGAAAGAAATAAATTATATTTAATAACATTTAATATTGTTATACACACCTTAATCCTTGAATTGTTGTAATAAAATTTTTCACTGATGGTGGAGCATAATTTTTTCCTTTATATTTTATAGTTCTTAACACTGGCAGTGCTTCGTTGTTCCAAAACTCTAAGTGCTTGGAATTAGCAGTACTCACCTCAACATGTTTTTCTTTTGGGATTCAATTGCTGCCCCATTCACGCCATCAAATAATTTATTGATAAACAATAAAAAATCTACAGTATCATTAAAACTTTTGGGACAATTATTTGCATCTGAAAAATAACAATTTATTAATAAATTTATTCCTCCATAAATGTTATTTATTGTAGGTTTAATACATTTTTTAACACTTACTTAAGCGTACTAATGTTCTCATGCATGCAGAAATTGCACGACTTGCAATTTGGTACACAGCACTTTAAAATCATTTTAAATAATATTAATAACAATTATTATTATTATGATAAAAAAAGTCTGTAAGAATAATATATTAAATAAAATGCTTGCTGACAACAAACAACAAAATTGATACACTGATTTTTCTTTTCTATGAAACTGATATAAGAGTACATGTACTTTTTTAATTCAAACAACTTGTAAACAATATAAACTAGTACAGTGTAGTACAGTCAAACAGGAAAACAGTCAAAAACTCTTCTTATTATTATTTCGGATATTTTAGCAGATTTCAAAGCATACCAGTGGCGCTAATGTGACTGATTTTTGCGTTAGTCAGTAAACCAACTGCTTTATACTAAGGTATCAGCCCATGGTCTGTATTTTGTGTGTGAATTGAGTTCCATTTTTAAATTGAAATATTTAACTTGTTCTATATTTATTTTGCTATATTTGTTCTAAATAATTTTTCATATAAACTGACTAAAAAAATATATTTTTTTAATTTGTTCATTCTTTGACCAACTTTTTTTCAAAATTTGAGAATTTTTTTTTCGATTTCTACATTAGGTACTAAAGTTAGCCCATATATAAAATTTCAACCTTCTAGTCCTATTTTTACACTCGGCATAAACCACCCCCGTGCCCCCAAATAAAATTTTTTAATTTTGAATTTTTTTTTCTTAAGAACATATTTCATTATTAAGTAATCCAAAATTTGCGTTTTCTGCAAAGCTTTCTACCGGGCCCCCTAATTTTCTCAACGCCCCCTTTTCCAATTTTTAATTTTGTAATTTTCAAAAAATTTTAGCATTGAACACCGTAACACACATGCTAAATTTCAACTTTCTATCTTTTTTTTTTTTAGTTTTTCCAAAATTACGTGTTTCCAGGAAATTCAGGGGAAAATCCGAGGACGCCAAAAATCTTAGAATTTTTTTCCCTACGAAATAGACAATTTTCAAGAAAATCGCGTAAACACCTAAACAAACATACAAATAAACTTTCAATTGGAACATTATAATATAGGACTATATAAATATAAATATAACTAAAAACGTGAGTTCTGATCACTCCAAATATCAACTGTGTTGGCCGTTATCCCTACATCGACATCAATGGCGTATATGTTTCCACTGAACGGTCACTGTTTTACCGACATACGAGCTTTGTACGAACTAAAAAAATATAATTTCTTTACATATTTAATATTTATTATATCTTAATAGAATATTAATATTTATTATATCTAGACAACTGTCACTTTCGACGCATGCGCATAGAGAACAAATATGAACATATACCTTTCTCTCTCGCACACATTTTGGACACACTTTTAATCTATATTAATCTGTACTTAATAACATTTTCAAGGAACCTATGAAGGGCAGTGGAAGGACGGCATGTACAACGGCTACGGAATCTTCCACCACGCCAACGGTGACGTGTACGAAGGCCAATTCAAGGACGGTCTTCGTCACGGGCACGGGGTCCTTCGCAGAGGTCATTTCAACAGCGTGGGGGCCTGCATTTACGTCGGGGAGTTTGTCAACGGCGTGAAATGCGGCTACGGGGTCCTAGACGATATTGCCAACGGTGAGAAATATCTGGGAAATTGGAGCGACAACAAGAAGAACGGCTGCGGACTTCTGGTGACCCTGGATGGGAATTATTATGAAGGGGTCTTCATGCAGGACACGCTAACAGTAAGCAATTCACGAATTTAATTTCTAAAATGTATCTGATGGATATTTAATGGATTTATGTTCCATAGGGCCATGGGGTTGTTGTCTTTGAAGATGATTCCCACTACGAAGGAGATTTGAAGGGTCTGCAAGGACCAGCAGGAAAGGGGGCGCTCTCTATGGGCGGTAGAGTGCTGGAAGGAACATTGGGGGGAACTTGGGACAATGTCAAGTGTACTGGCAACTTAAAAACAAATCAAACGATACAGGATAAGCCTAGGTAAGGTCAAAACGATAAAAAAATTATATTTTCGATAATGTTCGATAATTTCTATAATTACTACATGATAAAATAACATTTAAAGAATACTTTGTGAAATTTTCATAAATAAATATCAAGAAATGAGCCATTGACAGCGAATCTCCGGTGACGTCACAAAAAAAGTTACTCATAACTCATCACTGGATTATTTGAAATCAAAAAACCAAAATGATTTCATTAGTTGATAAGTTTCTGCAGGACACCCTGTTAAGTAACTCGACAGCGTTACCTCGGCATTTATGTAAAGAAAGAGTGTGCAAAATTTCATTGCGGATCGGTGCAGTAGATTTTGAGCTAGAGAGGACACCGACTCTCAAAAAGCTAAGTGTGAGAAAAACGCGTTTAAAAGTTTCAAAGAAAGACGAAACCACACCAGAGAGGTGAAGACTTAAAACTCTACATCTCCGACAGTTTTACTCCAATCGACTTCAAATTTTCACACAATAAACTTAATATGTTGTACATTCATATAAATAAATTTAATTCTTATTTTTCTTTTGCAGTTCCTTCGGAAAACTTTCTGTGCAGGCTTCACAAAAATGGAAGTCAATTTTCAAACACTACCAACAAGTTCTTTGCAATTCAAGTCTATCCACAGAAACTCAGAAAGTTTGGCAAAACATTGCGGTATACATATCAAATTCTAGAATGGAAAACTCTATGAAAACTCCTGGAAAAAAGCATGAAAGTAGTTTTAATTCTGATGACCTGGACACGATCCCTGCGTTCGGGATAGAGTGTCTGGACAAGGAAGTTTACCTGGAGATAAAACAGTATTTGTTCAAAGCGTTCGACAGTCCGACCCATCCGCTGTACTCGTTGCTGGTGACGCTAGGCAATGCGTTTACGTTTACATACGGGGGCGTCATTGTGAGCCCCCTGTTGTGTTACCACGCGCTGAGGGAGCTGAGTGCGATTACCCAGGGGCTCTACCAAATCGTGAAGACTTTGTTCCCAGCGTTGCCAGAGACGAAAATCTGGTTGGATAAATGGTAAGTACTAAAAACGTTCTGAAGATCATCTTGATTATCCTTTATTATAATGTTCCAGGTGTATGTTTATATTCTTATATGTTTGGTAGTGAATTTTGTATGGTGGCTCCGTCAATGTTTTTGAAAATCGCCTATTTCGTAGAGAAAAAAATCTAAGACTTTTGGCGTCCTCGGATTTTTCCTTGAATTTCCTGGAAACCCGTAATTTTGGAAAAACTGGAAAAAAAGTGGTCCCTTTTGCTTCGTTATTGATAGAACGTTGAAATTTGGCATGTGTATTACGCTATTGAATGCGAACATTTTTCAAAATTTATAAATTCAAAATTTTATAAAAGGGGCGCTAAGAAAATTTGGAGTTAGCTCATATTTTGTATTGCGTAATAATTGAATATCATATTAAAAAAACGAAATTCAAAAATTTTATTTGGGGGCACAAGGGCGGTTTTTGCTAAGGGTAAAAATTGTGCTGGAAAGTTGAAATTTTGTATATAGGGTAACTTATTTACGAATCGAAAAAAAAATCCCAAATGGGCTTGTGTCCTATATCTGAATTTATATAAAAGTGTACTACATATTGATAAAGTGGGTTACTAGAACTCCTTATATGTTAGGAAATATTAACAATCAAAAAAGTCATTTTATCTCTTTAATTATTAAAGGGATTCAACGTTGTACACATTCCAAATGCATGTGACATCACAACCTTACAGCTCATAAATCTTTGCTATATGTATTTATATATCAAAATATCAAATATTATTTACAGCTATTTCAAGGAACAATCAAATTTCAATATTATGTCTGCCTTAACAGGGTTAAATAAAATAAAAACTTATTATTCTTTGATTTGACTTGATTATTTCGACTACCAACAGCTACAAAATATTACCACAGCACTGACCTACTCAACAAATAAGTGATGTTGTGTTTTAGTGTCATAGTCGTTCGGTACCCGAACATGCCCGAAGCTAAAACTTTATTTTATTTGCAGTACTTTAGTTTCTCCGAGTGCTCTTCTGCATCCTATAATCCTCCCAAGATTGAACTCAGCGCTCTTCGTGCTCTACGCCCTGGCGCACAAGGAGCATGACGACAGCTACTGGAGGCGGCTGTGCGCGTGGAATGTTAAAGACAACGCCGAGGTGATGGTCTTCCTAGGTATAGACAAGTAAGTATTTATAAAAATAATAAACTTAGCAAAGACACAAACCACCTATAATATTTATTTTCATTTAACAGCAGGTTTCGAGGCGTCATTTCTTGTGAGTTATTCCAGGGGGCCGTCGAATCTCTGCAACAAATTAAGACAACGTTTTGCGCGCATCATAAGCTGCAGGTGTTGAGGACAACGTTCAAGATGCTCAGCGAGGCGGTGTACGAACAACTTGGGAGTGATTTCTTGTTGGGGATGGATACATTGTTTCCCTTATTTTTGATTTTGGTGATTCGCGCCAGGATTTTACAGCTGGGATCAGAGGTAATGCCCTAAGAATAATGTGGAGCGTAATACAATCTATTAGGGACAATCGTAGGCAAAAGTACAGTATCTTATTTTACTCATATTTATATCAAATTCCAAGAGAAACTGCTCGATTTTTCAATTGTTGATTGAAATTGATGTTAATAAATGTGTATTGGCGTGTCTATTTTATTAAATATCCAAATGTTGACGGAGATATAGCAATTAAAAGTTTGAATTGTAGTTTTAGCGCTAGAAATGGTCGGCCATATTTGTATGACGTGAAATGCATTTTAACGTCAGTTATTTGTTGAGTAGGTCAGTGCTGTGGTAATGTTTTGTAGCTGTTGGTAGTCGAAATAATCAAAGCAAGTCAAAGAATAATAAGTTTTCATTTTATTTAACCCTGTTACGTCAGACAATATTGAAATTTGATTGTACCTTGAAATAGCTGTAAATAATATTTGATATTTTGATATGTAAATACATATAGCAGAGAATTATGAGCTGTAAGGTTGGCAGCGGTTGTGATGTCACATGCACTTAGAATGTGTACAACGTTGAATCCCTTTAATAATTAAAGAGAAAAAATGACTTTTTTAATTGTTAATATCTCTTAACATATAAGGAGTTATTAACATTAATGGTTTTTTTTATCAAAATACAATCTACGATGATTACGTATTAATAGTTATTATTTTTAATAACAGGTGGCACTAATAGAAGACCTTTTAGAACAATCAAATATTTATGAGAAGAGTGTGCAAATTAATGGCAATTTAAATGTGGAACAAAATGGATGCATCCAAAATATGAGCGTAGAAGAACATGTCCAATATCAAGGAGAAGATGACGTCATGATCACGACATTAAAAGTAAGTTGAATCAAAAATAGATCGTCATTTTCCGCCACCTAGAAAATACAGTACTTAATATATTCAAATATGTTCAAGGTGTCACATAACCTTCAGGGGCTGTCGATTTATTCATATGTAAATATACTTTCTCTTTTCAACAAACAAGTACATAACATATTGCTATCTCTCTCATTGAATGTATACATGTTTTAAATCGACAGCATTCGATTTTGTTCGGATTTCATCGGGTTCTTAATTTCGTGATACTTTGAAGATTTAAATTTAATATGAACGGTGTATAAACAATTGCATATTTTTCAGGCGTTATCAACACATTAATATTAATTTGTTTTTGTTGCAGGCTTGCTATCACCAAATACTACAGGAGAAAATTTATACGAATAGTTAAATAATGTACATAATATATTTTAAAAAAAGTAGCCAATAATATTTATTAGAAAAATATAATTTTATAACTTAAAAAAAAAACAAAGATATTTAATATAATGATATATTTGCTCCGTATGAAATTTGTGACAATTTCCTAAGTTTGATTTAATTTAGGGGTTGGTTTACTTGTTTGGCTGCTACCCTAGGAGATATATACAATGATATTACCCCAGATGTAGCCCCGCTAAACACAGTTAAAAAAATTATGATGTCTGATTACATAAAATAAATTATTTTGCTATAAATTTACGTTAGTAAAACTTTTTATGCAAGATTATGTAAAGTTACATATTAAACTAATATATTAGCACAAAATTTAAAGTAGATTTGTAAAATGCAAGTATATTTTCAATTAGATTTGTGATTAAACTGATTTTTGAGGTGACAAGTACAATTTAGGTTCTGTAGTATTGTTTTTGGTATCAAATGAAAGGTAATAACGTCTACTATTAGAAAATCACATTTGTGCATTTTATAATATTCAAAATGGCGTCAAAATTGTTGATAAAATGTTCTTATTATTTTTAAATGGTTTAGCAATGGGCTTGTGTCCTCATTTTTTAGTGGTCGATTTTTCAATTGTTGTTTGAACTTGATGTTAAGAAATATGTATTGGCGTGTCTATTTTATTAAATATCTAAATGTTGACGGAGATATAGCAATTAAAAGTTTGAATTGTAGTTTTAGCGCTAGAAATGGTCGGCCATATTTGTATGACGTGAAATGCATTTATACGTCAGTTATTTGTTGAGTAGGTCAGTGCTGTGGTAATGTTTTGTAGCTGTTGGTAGTTAAATAATCAAGTCAAATCAAAGAATAATAAGTTTTCATTTTATTTAACCCTGCTAAGGGAGACATAGTATTTAAATTTTATTGTTCCTTGAAATAACTGTAAATAATATTTGATATTTTGATATATAAATACATATAGCAGAGATTTATGAACTGTAAGGTTGGTAGCCTTACACAAGGATTGTGATGTCACATGCATTTGGAATGTGTACAACGTTGAATCCCTTTAATAATTAAAGAGACAAAATTACTTTTTTAATTGTTAATATCTCCTAACATATAAGGAGTTCTAGTAACTCACTTTATCAATATGTAGTACACTTTTATAGAAATTAAGATATAGGACACAAGCCCATTAAAAACAATTATTACCTTTCGCTTCATATAGAGGTTGTTCATATTATTGAACATCAGTCATTCGGTATACTGATTGAAATACTGAATCATCCTCTGATAACTCTCTTGCAGCAACAAACAATCTGCGGTTAATGTTCTTTTCGATGTATGGATGAAGCCAATACATTCTACGTCTGATTCGTCGTCTTCTAATAAAAATGTGTGCTGTAATCACATCTTCTTCATCACTTGACATTGCTTGCGTGCTTTCTCAATGGTAAACTTCAGAGAACAAATGAAGCTGTCGTGGACAGTAGCCCTTACTGGTTTTACTATTTAACTTAAGACAAAGAAAGACAAATTGCTGTAACTGTGTTTAGCGGTGGAAAAACACAACGGCGTTTTCTTTTTAAGAAATAATGTTGCTCTTGTTTTGTACTTTAAGTTGATGAAGTTATTTTTGTCACTGTTGTAAATATTTGTACTGGGAGCAACAATTTTATGAAAAGAAAACGATATTAGAGTGGAGAAGGGGCCCCCTGTTTTAATTAAAGATGCAAAATAAAGTAATAAATAAGATGATGTATTTATTACAGAAAACAAACCTCAATTTCTTAAGAACGTTCCCAACAAAAACATTTTCCTTACGATCGTCTTGAAAATTAAATAAATAAAGTCGTTTATAAACGGAAACGGATGTTTCGTGATGTAACAATGGTCATTTTCTTACGATTCTTTGGGAATATGACAAATATTGTCCTGTAAAGAAAATTACAACAAGCGGTATCGTACAACTACTTGGCAACGTTCTTAAAAATGTTATTCTTTATATACAAAATATTTTTATAGCCTTTGAAGTACTTAACAACTTATTTATAGTCAAATTATGAGACTTCGCCGGTTACTAGAGCCACATATATCTCCTGTTTTCACCACCGAACTCTCCTAATTTGAACTATAGTTCTTGTGTTACACGAAGTATATTTTTAAAAGCGACAGAAGCTTAAAATAAACGCAGATGACGAGAATATCCGAGTACAAATAAATTTATTATAGATTTTACCTGACCACCAATAATTTGTGTCATGGTTCAATTTGTTTAAGGGGGTACACCACTGTCACACCTGAAAGTTCACCAAAACAATAATGTGTGTTGAAAATATGTCTTAAGGTGTCACTAGAAACAATCCTAGGTAAAAGTATTAAATACCACCGTCACGTACTCTCCATTTTGTATAGTATTTTATTTTCAAGATGTTTTAAAAGACATCAACTTTGAAGCTCTATATCTTTTTTACTAACTGGTCAAACAATCTCAAAAGTAGTCAAAACCTTCCTTAATTTTTCTTTTACAATATATGAATTTTTTAAAGAAGTTTCTAAAAGCATTTTTGAGATATAAGTTAAAATATACTTCACAGCTGGCCAATAGTTAATTTGAGGAGGCTTTCTTTTTGTTTGGAGATCTTGTTTCTTAATATATATTTGAGTGCATCAACTTTCGATAGTTATTAGAACTTAAAACAATAAACACATTTATAAACATTTGTAAAACATAATTTATGATCTATAAACACGAGTATGGGTGTTTAAAATAAAGAGATTAAATTAGTTCTATTGATAAAGTCAATAAGGTGCTTGCAAATATCTGCTTGTAGTCTTCAGGCGTAATACAGTTTTGTCTGTGCGATGGAGCATTGGAGAATAATTTGCTTTAGGAATGATTTTGTTTCTAATTATTTTTAAATAAGATTGAACCAAAGATCGACAAAGATCGTATTTTCGTACCACTGTCAAACGTCAAATTAATCCGATTAATAATAATGGAGCTAGAGAGTACACTGTTAGCAAAAAATGTCTTTTTAACTGTGTGATGTTGAAAAAAGAAAGAATGTTATATATGAACAAATTCTGACAGAGCGTGAATGTTATGTGACACATTGAACACGATTTGATATAGCTGTCAATTTCTTGGCGTGTGTCCTATGTCTTAATTTCTATAAAAGTGTACTATATATTGATAAAGTGGGTTACTAGAACTCCTTATATGTTAAGAGATATTAACAATTAAAAAAGTCATTTTATCTCTTTAATTATTAAAGGGATTCAACGTTGTACACATTCGAAAAGTTTTATACTTAACACAGTATCCCTTAATAGTGCGACATGTTACGTCATAAATATGGGCGACCATTTCTAGCGCTAAAACTACAATTCAAATTTTTAATTGCTATATCTCCGTCAACATTTAGATATTTATTAACATCAATTTCAATCATCAATTGAAAAATGAAATCTTTATAAGAAAGAAAATATGTTAAGCAAAGAAAAAGAATTTTCTAGGTTAGTGGTGTAGCCCCTACACAAAAACCAAGGTTCATTGAACAGACAAGAAATAAATTCTGGTAAAGATGTGATTATTTTTGTAAAATTTGAAATTCCAGAAAATCCAAATTTAAGGAAAACCAAATAAACAATTTATATAAGTCTATTAAATGTTAAATAAATGAATGTACCATATCAATAAATTAGAAGATGTTATTTCTTAGATTAGAAAATATTTGTTTGGGGTGAAGGAGGAGAGGGCCAACTTGGTAAAGCAGTAAATCCTTATTTTCACTTTTTAATTCACAGTTTTTAAAAACAATTAGTAATAGAAATTGTTTTTACTTCTTTATTTTTGACAAACTGACATTGAACTTCTTTTAAAAATAAATCCTACTGCGTTTTGACAGATTGTCACATTTTGGAGGTTATAATTTGTGGTTATAATGTCACATAGTTTTACATTTATTGCGTTATGATTTTAGAACATTCACTGCATCATATTCTCTGCTGTTAAAAATAAAGAAAACATGAAATAAAGAAATCAAACGAGTTTAAGTAAAAACGAGGTGACGTGTTCTTCAGAAGCTAAAATAAGAGCCATTGTTTATGAATTGATTGCAGCTACACCAACAATCTTATTTAAATTTTGTTAGTAGAAGTTTTCAATTCCTTAAATTGGTTTTTCTTTTCGTTAAAAATATCTATAGAGGGAATACAGCACATAACCTCAAATGTCCAACAACTTATTAATAACTCGCTGTAATTCAGGAGATTTTAACAATTAAAAGCCTTCATTTTTTTTCTTTTTATTATTAAAGGGAATTGTTGGACATATTTTAAAGGAACGGTCTTACGATAAATACATTTATTATCAATTTTCTCTTCGCATTATTTATGTTGTGTAATGATTCATTGCATCATATTCCCTGTTGTTAAAAATAAAAAAAACGTGAAATAAACAACAAGGCAAATAGAATCAGCACAAGGGATTTATTGTTTCCGGGTAGCGAACAGTTTGTTACAATTAATTAAGGGTGGCACTGTGCTTCACATTTAGTTAAAGTTCGAAATCGTTGAGGGTTGAGTTAGCCGGGTTTAGTTAGGTTAGTTTAGAACGCGCAGATGAGTAAAACGCACGAAATAAGGGATAATATGGAGATCAGGTCTATTGCTGTTATTCGGGAGGCTGTTGAAGAGTCTGAGCCCCCTGGGCCCCCTGCGCCGTCTCCGTCTCCAATACCACTGACCAATGTAGGCCTAGTCCCGAATTGCCCCATATCTGTAAACAAACACACAGGGGGTTATTTTCATAAAGTTCGTGTGAGGTAATGTGACGGTGGTGTGATGAGGGATGACTTACTGGCGGGGCATGATTCTCCTGCTGCTCTTATTCCGTCAGTTACTACATCGTCGCTGCAGCGACACTTGCAAACTGCACGGTCAGTAGCAGCGTCGCAGCAAAGCGCGGTATAAGCCACCCCACATTGGTGTAACTCATGCTTTCCATCAGTAATAGTTTCAGCAGTTTCACGTTTTTCCCTTTTCCCTGCAACAAGAACACAACCACATTACAAAGAACGCTGGTCCACGCACAAACAACATTCAAAACACTTAGACCACAATTAGGTAGTGTCCTTACTCTCAAACTCTATTCAACGATCACTACTTGAATTCATTACAGAATATATTTGTTAATAAAAGTGAAATCGATTTTAGAATCGTTTATTGAAATATCGGTTAATCTTACTATTATAATGTTCCAGGAGTATGTTTATAAACCCTAAGGCACCATAGCCACTTACTGTTTTTAGTTTTAATTCAGGGTTTTAACCTCAAATGTAATTTTAACCTTGTGCATATAATATTTTGTACTAATTACTATCTTTATTTAAAACAATTAATTTTGTTTCTTTATATTTCACAAGCTGAATTTACCTTTTAGGTTAAAATCCTGAATTAACGCTAGAACTGAACGAGTGAGAATTTGCGACTCTTGGGCCCTCCGCACACGACGCGACTGGTTGCAAACCTTAGCCTCGAATCTGCCCGAACCGAATGTCATTACAACTGTGTTGTTAGTGAGAGAACGAACGTGTTTACGAGTGAAATAAAACACAAGTCACGGACCGTAGAGCCGTGTATCGTGACTCTATAGAATTTTTAACAATACCAAAACAAGGGATTCTGTTGTGTATGTATTTAAATACTATTCAATAGTATTCGTGCGCATCTCTGTTGATGAAACCAACAATGCCCTGCGACCGAGAAATATAGTCGCTGAATATATGCTCAAAACCAGTTTGAAATTAGTTTAGTTACGTTCGTGCCGTGTGTTTTATCTCACTCGTAAACACGTTTGTTCTCTCACTAATAACACAGTTGCAATGACATTCGGTTCACGCAGATTCGGGGCTAAGGTTTGCAACCAGTCGTCTCGTCTGCGGAGGGCCTCAGCGTCCCAGAATGCATTTCTTTTCGAGGAAAATGTCCCGTCAAAGTCAGAACCACGTGGATATTTAAATTCTAAAGACGCAGTTCTTTATTTTCGGGCCTACCCAACATAACTGCATCAAAACATTTCAAGAATTGTAATTTCTTTTCTTGAAAACATGGTCCATGAAAAGAAAAACGTTTTTTTTAGCAGAAGAATGACTCTCCTTCAAATTGTTGATGCAGTTATGTTCGGTAGGCTCGAAAATAAAGAACTGTGTCTTTACATTTTAAATATCCACGCGGTTCTGTCTTTTACGGGACATTTTCCCCCAAAAAGAAATGCATTCTGGGATGCCAAGAGTCGCAAATTTCTACTCAATGAGTTCTAGTGTTAATTTAGGGTTTTAACATAAAATGTGAGTTTCAGCTTGTTAAACATAAAGAAACAAATTAATTATATTAAATAAAGATAGTAATTATTACAAAAAAATGTATGTACAAGTTCAAAATTACATTTAAGGTTAAAACTTTAGAATAAAACTAAAAACTGAGTGGGAATGGGGCTTAATTTATGTTATCTTGCGTAGTTTTTAAAACTGATTTCATCAAAGAAAATCATTTTTAAATATCAATTACGGTTAGGCAGTAATATGCTGATATCTCGTAAACCAAAGCACTTTTCTAAAAATTAATTCCAAATTTGAAATCAGCGTTCAATATTACGTTAAATCCGTTATAAAACTAAGAAATTTATTTCTTCAATTTTTATGAAAAGTAAAAAGACTTTACTCTTCTTACATTTTACAAAAGTTGAAAAAAGAAAGTCCTTAGTTTTATAATAGGGTTTCACATAATTTTAAACGCTGATTTCAAATTTGGAATTAATTTTTAGAAAAGTGCTTTGGTTTACGAGATATCGACATATTCAAGTCTAACGGTAATAGATGTTTAAAAATGATTTGCCTTTTTAAAATCAATTTAAAAAACTACAATTGAAACATAAAAAAATTAGGTTTAAAAAAAGATGTCCATGAATTTAAGAAAATCTAATTTTTGTTTAAATTAAAAATACAACATTTTCATCATTTTCAACAAGAGTGCAATCTCCTTACTTCTCAAGGAACGCAGAAAATCTTAATTTTGTATTTGGTACCTAATTTAGAAATTCCCAAATTTTGAAAATAAATTGCAAAACTGCATTTTGTGCAATAGTTAAATCTAAAAATCCAAATTAAAAATGGAATTAAAACTTGAAATGAAATTACGAATTATTTTATTGAATCCAAATCATAGACAAGAAGAAGACGTCGCTTTGCAACGGGGTAAACGCTTGTAAACGTACATTGGCGTTCTTAATTTATCTATTCTATTTGAAGTTTGAATTTACTGCGCAATATTCCTATTTCCATCCCAGAAGTTGATGACGTCACGAACTGAATAGAATATAATAAGTAGTGTTATTTGTTTTTCGTTTTACATCACGACATTATATTGAAACATTATGGGTCAACGCAACAGCTGCTATAGCTTTGACGTTTAATTCTGCATCTCTTTTGCACTTCTCTTGTTTAACAGTGATGGTAAATGGTAGTGGGGAAGAAGGTGAGGAAGCAATGGCTATTTCGATCGTTAATAACTTCTATAATATTGCGAATTGAACAAAAATCGTTAGATATTTGAGGTTATGATAGCCAACTGCACCGTATATTGATAAAGTTAACCATCATAACCTCAATTATCCAATTATTTTTATTCAATTCGCCATATTTTAGAAGTTATCAACGATTGAAATAGTCATTGCTTCCTCACCTTTTTCCCACAAGCATTTACCATCACTCTTAAACAAGAGAAGTGCAAAAGAGATGCAGAATTAAACGTCAAAGCTATAGCAGCTGTTGCGTCGACTTATAATGTTTCATTATAATGTCGTGGTATAAAACGAAAAATAAATAACATTACTTATTATATTCTATTCAGTTCGTGACGTCATCAATTTCTGGGATTAAAATAGCAATATTACGCTGTAAAACGAAATTAAAACTTTAAATAGATATATCTCCATCAATTTTTGGATATGTAACAAAATGAAAACGCCAATATACGTTTAATAACCAATATTTCAATAAAGAATTAAGAAATGAGTCCACTACCCAATTGAAAGTGCGATTTAAAGGGACAGGAAGGGGCTAATTGTAAACTAATGGAATACTTAAAGAGGTACTCACTTTTGGGGTGTTGTTTTCGTTCTCTCTCACTTGTTTCCTCACTATAGTAACTGCTATCTGTAAATAAAGAAAAAAATGATTAAAAAATGTTTTGTGCGTTTAACAGCGAATTATTGAAACAACGGGCCCAATATTTACCGTCTTCCGAGGAGGACGAATCAAAACTTATACTGTCATCTTCTTTAGAGCGTGAGGAGGCGGAGGAGGAGTTAGAAGTAAGGTTATCTAGGAGTCCAGAGTAAGTGCTATTTACGTTATCAAATGGGCTGTAGATATCATGGACTGGAACAAAAAGAAACATCAATTAAAACCAAAAACGCAAAACTGACAAACTTTGTAAGATGAAATCCTTAAGATACTTACAGGCCTGTCCTTCCGTGTTGTTCCCGGAAGAGGAATTCTTTCTTCCATATCTCGTTCTTCCGTCTACGCGGACTAGTAAGACGAAGAATGCCACGAAAGCAAAGATGAGCACCTTTACGTCGTTCAGGTTCATTCTGCACTTTATTTCAAACCAATGGATGATTTATATAAATGTGATATAAAAATAATGTTACAAAAATAAATTGTGTTACAAAACGTGCGTGCGCTCACGCGGCTAAAGAAATAATATGGTTTGTGTTTTGTTTGAAAAGCGCGGGTCACTTGATTACGCGTGTGGAACGTTGGACAACAATTAATATAATAAATTAAGTCAATTATCAAATAGCTTTGTGTAATATATATTTTTTAAACATTTCTTGTTATTTTAGTGGATATTTTGTAGGATTTTAATTAATTTCAAGCTATTTAATTTTATAATTATTTTTATTTAGTGTCACTACTGTCTGGTAGATGGCGCTAGTTGTTGTCTACGTTGAACTGTCAGATTATCGCGAAGATAATAAAAATGTAATGCAGCAGTTCTTTATTTTAAAGCATAACGAACATAACTACATCAAAAATTGAATAAAATGTGAATCTTGTTAGAGAAAAAAGTGTCCATGAATCTAAGAAAGTTGCTATAATCTTCTTTCATCTCAAGAAATGCAGAAAAACTTGTTTTTGCTAGAATTTGCTAACTTTGCGACCTAATTTACAAATTAAATAACAAATTTCTAGTAAAAAGATGTTAAATAACGCATAAATTTCGAAAATTGAATAAAGATTTTTGAGAGTGAACAATTTTCACGGCAAATATTTGAAATTACAAAGAACTTGAATCATACACACAAAACAGACGTTGCTTAGCGACGGGGCGAAACGCTGGTTAGTTACAAATTACCAGCACTTCGCCCTGTTGCTTTTATAGAGCCATAAACATTAAATTCATTGAAGCTCTAATAAAAATTATTGCAAATGACACAAGTGCGCCTGGACGACTGCAACCTGAGTTACACCAGCCAGGTAATAGTTTAATGGTTTCATTGCACATCAACTTTCAAATTTCCCGCGGTACCAGTCGTGAAATATTTACCTTAGTGTCATTTTAACTGCCATCTTTAGATATATATATATAGTCCATGGTTATTCTAAACTGAAAAATAATTCATTATCTATGTTCATGTCCATAACCTACAAATTGTGACACCTGTCAAAGTATTGGCACTAGAAATACCACAACGGAAGTAGAAATTTATCTCAAGATGAAAACATTGATGACGGAAGTGCAGCATGACGATATCACAATAAACACAATTAGTAACAAAGACACGTTTACTGGATTTTCTATTTTAAAATAATAAATAATAAAGCATAAATGTAGAAAATCTTAATGGGCTTGTGTCCTCATTTTTTAGTGGTCGATTTTTCAATTGTTGATTGAAATTGATGTTAATAAACGTGTATTGGCGTGTTTATTTTATTAAATATCTAAATGTTGACGGAGATATAACAATTAAAAGTTTGAATTGTAGTTTTAGCGCTAGAAATGGTCGGCCATATTTATATGACGTGAAATGCATTTTAACGTCAGTTATTTGTTGAGTAGGTCAGTGCTGTGGTAATGTTTTGTAGCTGTTGGTAGTCAAATAATCAAGTCAAGTGAAAGAATAATAAGTTTTTATTTTATTTAACCCTGCTAAGGCAGACATAATATTGAAATTTGATTGTTCTTTGAAATAGCTGTAAATAATATTTGATATTTTGATATGTAAATACATATAGCAGAGATTTATGAGCTGTAAGGTTGGCAGCGGTTGTGATGTCACATGCATTTGGAATGTGTACAACGTTGAATCCCTTTAATAATTAAAGAGAAAAAATGATTTTTTTAATTGTTAATATCTCCTAACATATAAGGAGTTCTAGTAACCCACTTTATCAATATATAGTACACTTTTATAGAAATTAAGACATAGGACACAAGTCCATTTTTTTTAAATTAAAAATTCAACATTTTTAACAAGAGTATAACCTTCTTACTTCTCCAGAAATGCAGAAAATCTTATTTTTACTAAATATTATTATTTTATAATAATAAAGCAGGACCTGGAGTAACCAATCTAAAGAAATACTGAAAATATTTATCAGTTAACTATTTCTTTCATAGATGGCAATACTATACTTTTATTTGTGTAGATACAGTTGCATACAAATTAGATATACTGCATTATTTAAGATGAAAGAAGTTTATACTCTTGTAAAAATATATTATGCGAATTCTATATCTCTTTCGCTCCTATATGTATTATCGTAATATGAGTGAGACAGCGCGTTTTCTTTGTATCGAAAGTTTAAACGGTTTGAGTCTCCGCTGAACTGTCAAAATTGACCACAGCTCAATATAAAACCTAAAATGGCGCCTGTCTTTATTAATTAATTAATTAAAACACAACAATATGAGTTATCGTATATTTAACATTCAATAATTAAATCTAATGAGTGTTTGCTACAATTTAGCATTTTAAAAACATACAAGCAATACATAACATATTCAACTATATGTAGTCTTATAACATAGGATAGAGAGAGATAGATAGATAGTACTTAATGCATTCGAACGTTTCACTCCAATGGTTTGTGCATTTTCTTTTCAAATTTATTTATTATTCTAAAAGAAATTATGTCAAATAGGGTCCATTAATTTAAGTCTGAAAGATTGTTAAATCCTTTTACAAGAGACACGATATTATATTTAGTGAAACGAACAACGCCAAGACAGTCTTACAATCAACAATTAGGTTAGAATCTAGTGATATTAATTTGTCAAGTGTAGTGGATTAAAACCCCTGATATATATACAACACTTACAACATGTTATTTAGTTTTTTGTTGCTAAAAATAGTTTTGATTGAAATTGATGTTAATAAATGTGTATTGGCGTGTCTATTTTATTAAATATCTAAATGTTGACGGAGATATAGCAATTAAAAATTTGATCTCAGTTTTGCCGCAGTTGTTTTACAAGAAATAAGTAAACGAGATTATTTTTCTTTGTTCGCAACTTCGTTATATCTTCATGGGATACACAACCCAGCTGTTAGTAGTAAATGACGTAGCCACACTCGTATACTTCTCTATATGGCAAATAAATATCACTAGATTCCAATATTAATAGAAATATCATCATCACCCACTGTTTTAGCATACATTTTAATTTAGTAATCGTTTTTGGCAGCCATCTTAAAAATACAGGTGTAACTATTTTCTTATTTATTTTGAAAACTGAAACTCTGACAAAAAATTAGTAAAAAACGTTTTTGTAGAAAACAATATTTTCTACAACTTTTATTCATAAGTTTTTATTCTTACTTTTAAAATAAGAAAGTTGTACGCGAATATAAATGAACACGTTGTCTAATTGCAATATAGATTTAGTTTTGCTTATAACTTTTTTGTTGTTAAAGTTACAACTGAAAGTAGTTAAGAAAAGTTGTAGATAATAATGTTATTTACAAAAAAGTTCTTTACTAATTTTTTGTTAAAGTTGTAGATAAAAAACAATGATGATGCTTTTGTTTTCACTTCGATCTAAAAATTTAAATCCGTGTTTATCACTTTTAGGTGATGAAGGAAGAAAATTGGTTGTCCGTGACAAATTTCTCTGAGGAGAAACATAAAGCTAAAACAGTAGCTGAGAATGATACTTTACTTTTACAGTGTCCACTAATTTCTTCTTCATTGAACTAATAACAATTTTATGCATGAAGTTTTAACATAATTCATATATTTTTTTCGATTTCTATTTCACTAGTTTTATTTATATTTATTTAAATAATTAATTAATATATTAATCTAAAACAATAATATTTATATATATATTTCTAAATAGTATTATTGATTCAATATTTCTTCCGTTATTCCACCCCCAACTGTTAAGGATTACCTGCAACAACAAAAAAAAATGTATTGAAATTTCACAGAATAAACCAAAATTTGTTGGGCTTAATGGGCTTGTGTCCTCATTTTTTAGTGGTCAATTTTTCATTGTTGATTGAAATTGACGTTAATAAATGTGTATTGGCGTGTCTATTTTATTAAATATCTAAATGTTGACGGAAATATAGCAATTAAAAATTTGAATTGTAGTTTTAGCGGTAGAAATGGTCGACCATATTTGTATGACGTTAAGTCAGTTATTTGTTGAGTAGGTCAGTGCTATGGTAATGTTTTGTAGCTGTTGGTAGCCAAAGAATAATAAGTTTTTATTTTATTTAACCCTGTTAAAGCAGACATAATATTGAAATTTTATTGTTCCTTGAAATAGCTGTAAATAATATTTGATATTTTGATATATAAATACGTATAGCAGAGATTTATGAGCTGTAAGGTTGGCAGCTGTTGTGATGTCACATGCATTTGGAATGTGTACAACGTTGAATCCCTTTAATAATTAAAGAAACAAAATGACTTTTAATTGTTAATATCTCCTAACATATAAGGAGTTCTAGTAACCCACTTTATCAATATGTAGTACACTTTATAGAAATTAAGACATGGGACACAAGCTCAAGTAAACCAACGCGCCTAGGTGTTATGCAACTCAACTTACACCAATATTAATGTACTCTTTCATTATTCAAATTGATTGATTCAAAAATGACTATGATATATGATAATTTACGTGACTGTCTTCAAACAGTTTGACTGTTAACTGGCTGTACCTGCAAGAGGGCCCACATAGTTGCTGGGAAAGAGTCCTGAAACTCCATTTTTCTCTCCTCGCCACCAAGCTTGCTCGTCACGTCCTGTTACGCTAATTATATCGTCCTTTTCAAAACTCAATTCGTCGTCATTTTGAGCGGTGTAGGGATACAAAGCTACAACCTTATCTGAAATAAATAAAAACACCTATAGTAATACAGAAATGATCCTGACAACATTTTAAATAATAATATCTCGATAACGACGTGGTCAATAATGTTCATTTTCCTTTATGAGGTCTGTGACTACGATTTTTATAACATATCAAATTTTCATGAAGTTCCTGCATTACGTTTGGAATTTAAACCAAAAATCACTTAATTTTGATTATTATTATAGCAGTGCGACGTTGTTAATGGCGAAAAATAATTTATTAAATATCATAATTTGAATTTTATTTCTAATTTTCTTTTCAGGATGAACGGATACATAGTATTTTTAAAATATTGACCTGTCACGCCAATATTCACCTTTCTAATGAATAGTTTTTTTTTATACGACACAATATAGAACATACTCATATTTATTGATTTATGATCACATGTACCCATTTCTCCATAAGAGCAATGTATTTTATGTCACTTTTCAACAATTAATTTCTTTAAAATATGAACCGTTACCTACCCTGAAATTTTAATGGTAAATTCTTTGAACAGACAAATATTTGAGCCTTTAAATCGAATTTTATTTTCTCGCTTATTTTCTTAATTGGTACCAGTATATTTACTCGTCTGATTGCAGGTCGTAAAACAGACATTTTCAGAGCCTAAGTAAACAACATTCTGGAAAAGAGAAGAACCTTTTTGTCGGTTTGCAAAAACGATTAAGACATTCCAGGGATAGCGCCAGGACAATCCGATACTTTTCTACCTGATAAAACCAAAACAAATTTATCAACCCTAAAATTGAAATAATTTGCATTCCTACAAATTCAAATCTTATGTTAAAAATGTTAATCAAACAATGGGCTTGTGTCCTCATTTTTTAGTGGTCGATTTTTCAATTGTTGATTGAAATTGATGTTAATAAATGTGTATTGGCGTGTCTATTTTATTAAATATCTAAATGTTGACGGAGATATAGCAATTAAAAATTTGTATGACGTGAAATGCATTTTAACGTCAGTTATTTGTTAAGTAGGTCAGTGCTTTGGTAATGTTTTGTAGTTGTTGGTAGTCGAAAGAATCAAGTCAAATCAAAGAATAATAAGTTTTTATTTTATTTAACCCTGCTAAGGCAGACATAATATTGAAATTTGATTGTTTCTTGAAACAGCTGTAAATAATATTTGATATTTTGATATATAAATACATATAGCAGAGATTTATGAGCTGTAAGGTTGGCAGCGGTTGTGATGTCACATGCATTTGGAATGTGTACAACGTTGAATCCCTTTAATAATTAAAGAGACAAAATGACTTTTTTAATTGTTAATATCTCTTAACATATAAGGAGTTCTAGTAACTCACTTTATCAATATGTAGTACACTTTTATAGAAATTAAGACATAGGACACAAGCCCATTCCTCTTATCCTGGATTAAATTGAATTTCTCCAGGACACATTATTCCTTTGCACAATTAGCTCCCGAAGAGAGCAAAAGTTATAAAATAGGTTAGTGTCCTATGTCTTAATTTCTATAAAACTTTAATGTCCATATTATAATGTTCCAAGTGTATGTTTATATTCTTATATGTTTTGTAGTGAATTTTGTATGGTGGCTCGAAAACGGCTCCGTCAATGTTTTTGAAAATTGCCTATTTCGTAGAGAAAAAAATTCTAAGACTTTCAGCGTCCCCGGACTTTCCTGGAAACCCGTAATTTAGGAAAAATGGGCAATTTTTGCTATGAAACTCTTTTTTCGTAATTTTGCATGTGCATTACGCTGTTAAATATGAACATATTTCAAAATTTAAAATTTTATAAAAGGGGCCCTGAAAAAAATTATGGAGCCCGATAGAGAACTTTTGAGAAAGCTCAAATTTTGGATTTTGTAATAAATAAATATCATATTAAAAAAGAAAAATTCAAAATTACAAAATTTTATTTGGGGGCACGGGTGTAGTTTTTGCCGAGGGTAAAAATTGTGCTAGAACGTTGAAATTTTTTATATAGGCTAACTTTTGTACCTAATTTATAAATGTTGAAAAAAAGTTGGTCATTTAACGAATAAATTGAAAAAAAATTTATTTTGTTAAAAAATATATATTTTGTTAGTTAGTTTATATGAAAAATGATTTGTTGTTATTTGTAAAATTAATATAGAACGAGTTAAAAATTTCAATTCAAAAATGGAATTCAATTCGCGCACAAAATACAGTCGTCGCTTGCTCTAGTATACTATAACTCTAGTATATTGATAAAGTGGGTTACTAGAACTCCTTATATGTTAGGAGATATTAACAATTAAAAAAGTCATTTTGTCTCTTTAATTATTAAAGGGATTCAACGTTGTACACATTCCAAGAGGTGAATCAGTTCTGCAATGTTGCTATCTCTTTTACACAACACAGCGTAAAAGAGATAGCATATTTATGACAGTACCTGATTTTCATACCTCACAAACCTTTTCTGCAGAGGGAGTATACTTTAAAATGTTTACGCCTCATTTCCTTCCCCTTCCATCACCCTTAAAGCGGCTCAATTCATGTCAGACATTTTTAATCTAAGTAATAAGACCTGATTTGAAGACAACTCATTTAAATTGCAACCCGCAATTGAACAGGACCTATTTTGAAGACAATTCATTTAAACTGCATCCAGCAATTGAACAGGACCTGATTTGAAGACAACTCACTTAAATTGCAACCAGCAAGTGAACAGAACGCATCTACCTGACTTAAGGTATGTCAAACTTTGTATACATAACCTCAAATATTGAATTTCATTTGTATTGTCATAGTGCCACGTGTTTTGAAATTATCTTCGTTATTTTAAAGCTCTTATACGCCGATGCATTTTACTTAATTAGCTATTCAACTTATTAAAAATGTTTTAGATACAAAAAAAAACCTAAATTGCATTTTATATTTAATTAATAAATATAAAAATACGTCCTATATTATAATGTTCCAAGTGAATGTTTATATGTTTGTTTGTTTATATGTTTACGCGATTCGTATGATAGCTCGAAAATTCTAAGATTTTTGGAGGCCTCAGATTTTGGAAAAACTAAAAAAAAGTTTTTTAATTTTTGGTCTATATCTTTTAATTCATAAAAAATAGATCTAGACCTCTAAAGTTTAGGGTATTTTGAGGAATGTCTGTTTATAATAAAAATAATGAAAAACGGTATTTTAACTTTTTAGGGTTATTATCACACTTATTCTACAAACCAAAAAATCTTTTTTGAAATTTAAAAATATTGTTAAGTATGTTAAAAATGACGGTGAAGTAGACCCTGTCCAAAAATTGTACCTGGACGGTGTTGCCGAATTTGGCTCTTCTATTTATCTGATAAATAAAAACCAACAAAATTATTAATTAGTACGAGTACAGCTATAATCGGAGCTAGAGATACAAAAAAATAATTATAAATTGACAAAATGGCGAGCTTTTCAAATTCTAAAAAAAAGGTTTTTTTACCAGTTATTTAATAAAAAAAATACGAAATTATTGAAATAAAAAAATGATTCTAGTTCCAACGATAGCTATTGATGTTGTGAATAACATATTAAAATTTCAGACGATTCGGTTAAATAGTTTTTGTTTTCTACAACACCATGCCGAAAAAGTAGTTTTGAGGTATAGTCCAAGTCACGATAGTTCGGCGGTGACTTATACTTAAAACAGGTTATAAGAGCGGTATAAATCTATAATACGATAATGAATTTTATCTTATTCCTTTCTATATACATTAGAGAAAATCAAGTGAGTCTGTGCTTTTTAGTTGTATCGGCAGTTTAACCCCACAACTTGTTTTAAGTATGAGTCGCCGCCGAACTCTCGTAATTTGAACTTTATATGCTAAAACGGCTGTAGAAACGAAACTATTGTAAAAACAAAAGTCCCCCTTAATATCTTGCAGACCACCATTTTGAAAAACCTTTTTTTAACCTCATTAAACATAATAGTAGTAATCCATACCGCTAGATGTCTCTAGTTGTTTTAATTCTGGTTTCTATATATTGACTTTAAAGTAATTTTTGTTTCTAGGTGAATCTCTACTGTTGAAATAGTTTTCCAACTTATTAATTCGTCGCCATGTTAATCACAGAACTAAACACTTACTGCATGGAGCACTTGGTGTCCTTCTTGGACAAGCCAGATGTCTTAGAGTGCAGCAAAGTCTTCCTGGATCAGGAAGCCACAGATGCCTACTGGCGAAAAACAACTGTGATACGATTTAGTGAATGTATGACGGTAGATGACAGACTCCTGCAGTATTTGCGGTTGTGTCCTTCCCTTAAAGAATTGGTTATAAGTTGCTCCATGAGTGTCCCCATGACACACTCGCTCCTAAACACGATTGGTCTTCATTCTCGCGCTCTGGAAACACTGGACATCTCCGGCATAGACCTGACACCTGACAGAACAAGCTTTTTAAGCTCCTGCCCACAGTTAAAGTCTTTAAGCGTTTGTATACCGATGTATCGCGTGAAAACGCCTTCGCGAGGATTATTCCACCCAGAAACCCAGCTGGAACACCTATCCGTGGATGGATATGTAAAAAATAGGAGAGGACAAGCGAATAATGTGACTATGAGTCTGTTCTTTTTATCAGATGTTGCTGCAACGCAAAGATCTTTGAAATCTTTAACGATTGAAACCATCGATCAAGATATCATTGGTGAGATCTTTGCCAACAACCCACAGCTTGAGGTCGTGACCTTGGCAGGGAACAACGAAGACGGAAGTTGTCTACTCCGATTACCGAAGACTCTAAAACACTTACGTCTGCTCAATTGTGAAGGTATGACCATGGGCGCCTTAATAGAGTTTTTCCGAGATTGGCATCTCGATTCCTTTACCATGGACATTATCTTGACATTTGTCTGCCCACATATAATGGCTGAACTGCCACCCTTAAGACACCTGGAAGTAAAGTGCTGTGAATTTCCTTTCTGGCTTCCCTTTGGCTCCTTAAGGAGGCTAAGACATTTGCAAAGTCTCAGGATGTCGGAATTGAGACACAACCATAATGCCAGACTTACGCAGATGTTCCGCAGGTGCGCCAACGTGGCCTCCCTGGATATCGATGGAGAAATGATGACTTATAGCGCAGCTTTGTTCAAAACAATTGCGAAAATGCCGAAGCTAAAGGACATTAGAATCGGGCATGACAGGAGAGATACGGATTACACGGCATTGATGCGTTGGCTCTCTACTAGCAAGACTTTGACGACAATAAATTTAAGATGGTTCCAAGGTTTACAGACAAAAGATATCCTAATGCTGATCCAGGGTTCCAGCATTTTACAGGTGAGTTTTAAAACTTTAATTTTAATTACTTCCTATAGATTAAAAGTGTGTCCAAAATGTGTGCGAGAGAGAAAGGTATATGTTCATATTTGTGCTCTATGCGTATGCGTCGAAAGTGACAGATATCTGGAACAAATACCTTTCTCTCGCTATAAGACTACATTTCACGTCATACAAATATGGCCGACCATTTCTAGCGCTAAAACTACAATTCAAACTTTTAATTGCTATATCTCCGTCAACATTTAGATATTTAATAAAATAGACACGCCAATACACATTTATTAACATCAATTGAAAAATCGACCACTAAAAAATGAGGACACAAGCCCATTGCTCTAAATAACTGGTATTCTTATTTGCAGAATTTGCAACTTAGTGGAGACACAGTAGAACCAGATTCAGTCCTGAAAATAATCGAAGTTCTGACGCAACAAAAAAACAGGACGAATATTTTAGATGTAACGTTCCATGAAGTTGAATTTCATAAAGAGGTTTGTACTAACAACTTTAATAACATTTTTAAAATACATAAACTAACATATTGCCCCTGGAGGTTATGTGACATCTTTAACATTGTTTTAATTTCTAATTATTTTGCAGGACATTCCAAAAGGAAGCTGTCATCCTCTACTGCGAGTGCATTTTAAATAGACTTCAATAGTTTTTAACTCTTATATATAATTGGCAAAATAAATTAATTAGGAATACATCTAATGGTTTTATTTTTAATTTAAGCATATTTTCGATAATGTTTTTTGACGACACTGTTAATATATAATAACTCTATAATTACTACATGATAAAATAACATTTAAAGAATACATTGTGAAATTTTCATAAATAAATGTCAAGAAATAAGAAATTGACAGCGAATCTCCGGTGACGTCACAAAAAAAAGTTTCATTGCGGTGTCCCTCATAACTCATCACTGGATTATTTGAAATCAAAAAACCAAAATGATTTCATTAGTTGATAAGCTTCTGCAGGACACCCTGTTAAGTAACTCGACAGCGTTACCTCGGCATTTATGTAAAGAAAGAGTGTGCAAAATTTCAAAAGGATCGGTGCAGTACATTTTAGCTAGAGAAGACACCGACTTTGAAAAAGCTAAGTGTGAGAAAAACGCGTTTAAAAGTTTCAACCAGAAAGACGAAACCAGACCAGAATTTGTACAACGTTGAATCCCTTTAATAATTAAAGAGACAAAATGACTTTTTTAATTGTTAATATCTCTTAACATATAAGGAGTTCTAGTAACCCACTTTATCAATATGTGGTACACTTTTATAGAAATTAGACATAGGGCACAAGCCAATTGTTTGTTGTAATTGCTAGCATGACTGCTGGTTATTGTACACGGACACAATTTGCACACCCCCGCTTTAAATTCACAGTTTTTATTGTTGTTTTCTTGTCAAATCTGTACCAAAATATACATTTGGCAACACCGCTTTTTTTGGTTATTTTTTTCCCGGTGACATTTGAATGTTTTGTAAAGATGGATATACCTCAAAAACGTAACAAGCAAGGATTATTTTGTAAAAAACGACCACTAGAAATAGATAATAATTTACATAGTAAAATAAAAAAACAAATGATTATAAAGTCATTAATTCAAAAACTTAAAAATAATTTTTATGTATCTACATAAATTTGAATCACTACTATTATAATTTTTAGGTTATGTTATTAAATTATTAAAGTGTTTATAAATATTTTAATTCTATATACCATATGTGCTATTTTCTTAATTTTTGTACTTAATTTTAGCTGTTACTATCACGTAATATTTACGTAATTTTGACAGTTCTGAACGAGGTTATATTTAAATCTTTAATTACCGTTTTTCCCGCTGTCGTGTTGTGGCGCTTATTATAGCAGTGCGACGTTGCCAATAGCGAAAAATAATTTATTAAATATCATAATTTGAATTTCATTTCTAATTTTCTTTTCAGGATGAACGGATACATAGAATTTTTAAAATATTGACCTGTCACGCCAATATTCACCTTTCTAATGAATAGTTTTTTTTTAAACCACACAATATAGAACATACTCATATTTATTGATTTATGATCACATGTACCCATTTCTCCATAAGAGCAATGTATTTTATGTCACTTTTCAACAATTAATTTCTTTAAAATATTATTTTCTCGCTCATACATCCTTAAGCAAAGTTTTATTAAGTTAGGCTAGAACTTGTTTAGTTACACTACTCATTTATTTACCTAGTACTGTTTCCATCATATCGGTTTTGCTGGCAGACACAGGTGTGTTCCGTCCACTATTTCGGCCACCCACTAGCAGCTTGACGTAGCTTGCAGGGAACCATCCAACCTGTCTCCGACGACCTTTAGCCTGGAGTTCTCCCTCCCACCACCCACTCTCAGTCTTTTTGCGAATCATGATCAGTTGGCCACGCTGCAGACTCAACTGCTCACTGCTGGTGCTTTCATAGGGCGCTATTACCTGAGCTATTTCAGGCTTTTTCGATCTTATACTCTGAAAGATTTAGAAATGATTAAAAACGTAGACAAGGACAGATGTATACACATTGATGAACACACAATGATAGAAAGAGAAAGAAGATACGAAGAAAATGTTTTACAGAAGAACTGTCATATGTATATTATAGCCGCCATTTTGGATTATGAAATGAAACTAGATATAAGGTTATCTCACTCTAACGTATTGTTTCAGGTGTATATTTATATGTTTACGCGATTCGAATGGTGGCTCTTTAAAATTACCTATTTCGTAGAAGAAAAAATTCTAAGACTTTTGGCGTCTTCGGATTTTTCCCTGAATTTCTTGGAAACCCGTAATTTTGTAAAAATTAAAAAAAAGAAATTTTACTTTTTGCTGTATTACTTTTAATTCGTAAAAGACAGAAAGTTGAAATTTGGCATGTGTATTAAGGTATACAATGCTGACATTTTTTGAAAATTAGAAATTCAAAAAGGGGGCGTTAAGAAAATTAGGGGGCGCGGTAGGAAATCAAATTTTGAATTACATAATAATGAAATATTAAATATATATAATAAAAAAAATTAATTTGGGGGCACGGGGCGGTTTTTACCTAGCGTAAAAATAGGGCTAGAAAGTTGAAATTTTATATATGGACTAACTTTGGTACCTATTTAAAAATCGAAAAAAAAAATCCCAAATTTTGAAAAAAATTTGGACAAATAATTTATAAATTGGAAAAAATATATTTTTTTAGTTAGTTTATATGAAAAATTATTAGTTCTTATATGCAAAACATAGACGACATAGTTGAAGCTTCACGCTGACTGCTGTGTCTTCGGGTTCGATCCCCGGACAAGATATATATTTTCTGGGTTTGGTTATTATGAACTTATATTGATTATAGTCATACATAATCGTACACTTATTATGCAGCGGTGTAGCTCACATATATGAGGCCTCAACACCATAAATACTGCCAACATTGAAGGAGGTCGTCCGTGATAGGACTCAGCATCGGAAATAGCCGACGTTAAATAAATTAAATAAAAAAAAAATATATGTGAAATAAATATGAAATTAAAATTTGAAATGAAATTCAATTTACACACAAAAAACAGTCGTCGCTTGCGACAGGGGTAAACCCTAGTATTACATTATAACTTCCAAAAATGTGACAATCTGTCAAAACGCAGTCAGATTTATTTTTAAAAGAAGTTCAATGTCAGTTTGTCAAAAATAAAGAAGTAAAAACAATTTCTATTACTAATTGTTATTAAAAACAGCAATTTTAATTATTCCACATTCAATCGAACTGTCAAAATTTATATTACTAACGACGCATGCGCACCAACTGAATTAACTAACCTCAAATACTTTTCCGTGACAAATAGTTTTAAGGTTATGTTTACAGCACAGCAAGAAATAAATAATAACGTTGTATTTGGAATATTTTAATAGAAAGATATAAAACAATAGGTTAGAGTGAGACAGCCTTATATATTGACACGATGTAATCCGAGCAAAGGCGAATATTAACGAGAAAAAACATGTTTGATTACTGTGACTGAGAGAGATACCCTTGTTGAAAATAGAAAACAAATAGCCCCTGAAAGTTATGTGACACAACATACGCAACAACAAAGACATCAACCTTATACTGTCGTAATATTTCTGCAAGTAAAACACAAGAAACAAAAGCAACATAGAATATAAAAACATATGTACAATGTTGGTATACCTGGTTGTTAGCAGCTAGAGCAGCGAAATCAGGTGTCGCATCAATAATTTGTTGCTGCTGCTGCTGCAGCTGCAGCTGCTCTTGTTGCTGCTCAATACTAGCTTGTTGCGTTATTTGCGATATTTCAGAATCAATTGGAGTTGTTGCCATTGGTTCGATCGCTTGATTGACATTTGATGGAAAATCAACGACATTATTTACATTGTCAACAACCCCACTTGATTCAATAGCTTCAGCAATTTGTTGGTCAGCTGTAGCAGGGGTGAATTGTCCGTTATCCTGGTTATTTTGGACGCACACACAAAGAAAACATATACGTGTTGTTTAGTGAACATACATATTCATAGAAATGGTTTACACATACAAAGAAAACCTATTGGCGGCCATTTTGAATAAATCTTGCACTAAGTGATATATTTTTGGTTATAACTTTCTTATTATAAAAATTACAACAAAAAGTAATTAACAAAAGTTGTAGATAATATTGCTATCTACAAAAAAGCTCTTCACAAATTTTTTGTGGGGCTTATAGTTTTCAAGATAAACAAGAAAAACTGTTACACCTTTATTTTCTTTAAATGAATCTGTCAAGAGTGGCCGCCGTTTTGGAATAACCATGGCTTTTAAAGTGAGTAAACCTTCTCAATATTACTACACTTTAATGGTTTTAATATAATTTAATAATAAACCAGTAAAACATAGTAATAAATATATCTAGATAATTGTTTAACTTCAAAAACAATTGAGAACAATTATCTTTTCTAAAAAGCAGTGTTAATTTGTACTTTTAATTATTTACAATCTAGCATTCAGAGACATCTATTAAAAAAATCCGTCAACTATTTATAATCAATATTTAAAAAAAACTATTTTATAGCAAAAATAACACAAATTGGACGATTATTCCATCAAGTATACTAACTTTAAAAGCTAATTAAAATGTATTATAAGCTTTAATTAAAATAAATAAAATATTTACTAATATGTGTTGTTGGATTTAATTAACAGATGGCGTCTATATATTCTATACATATATTTCTTTGGTTTGGATATTTGCTAACATTCAAAAGCAATATATTTTTGCTAGCGTTTTATTATTATGCTACTTGTGTTAATAGATTCTTCTTTTAGTTATATTACTGATAATTGATATTCACTTACCGGTGGTGGTTCCGTTTTTTGTACGTAATTTGATGGAAAGATACCAGTACGATTTTCTATCACCCCCGTCCACCAATCCCCTTCCTTTTTGATTACTGTGATGAATTCTCCAGCGTTGAACGTTAAATCTCCTTGCTCGGTTGACTGCAAAAACGAAATAATTAAAGAAATTGATCCTAATATTTACTAATTTTATACTGAGTTTTACGTTAGTTTAATGGGCTTGTGTCCTATGTCTTAATTTCTATAAAAGTGTACTATATATTGATAAAGTGGGTTACTAGAACTCCTTATATGTTAAGAGATATTAACAATTAAAAAAGTCATTTTGTCTCTTTAATTATTAAAGGGATTCAACGTTGTACACATTACAAGTGCATGTGACATCACAATCCTTGTGTAAGGATACCAACCTTACAGCTCATAAATCTCTGCTATATGTATTTATATATCAAAATATCAAATATTATTTACAGCTATTTCAAGGAACAATAAAATTTCAATATTATGTCTGCCTTAACAGGGTTAAATAAAATAAAAACTTATTATTCTTTGACTTGACTTGATTATTTCGACTACCAACAGCTACAAAACATTACCACAGCACTGACCTACTCAACAAATAACTGACGTTAAAATGCATTTCATGTCATACAAATATGGGCGACCATTTCTAGCGCTAAAACTACAATTCAAACTTTTAATTGCTATATCTCCGTCAATATTTAGATATTTAATAAAATAGACACACCAATACACATTTATTAACATCAATTTCAATCAACAATTGAAAAATTCTCATCTTTTATTAATATATATTTCTTTTAACGAAACTTCTCGTCAATTAGTCCGTTACGTAACTTAAATTTTTTGGTGTTTATTTCATTATAATCAAAAACAACGTGGGAGGAGAGGGGGCACCACCCCCAGATCTCTTACCTGGTATGGATAAGAAGCTACATAATATTCTGGAGCTTGTTCCGGTTCTTCAACATTAGCATTTTCAAAATTAGCTTCAAACGTTGCTTCCGGTACAGGTGCAATTGTAGGTTCAACAACATTATTCTCAGGGACTTCTGCTATACCTCTATAAAAGAATATATATTCTTACAAGACGATTAAAAACCCCTTACTATATATACTACTAATCAGACACTTTCTAGAAATCTATTAAATTTGGTTTGTGTCTATGATTAATTTTAAGTTTTTAAAACGTAGTGTTGAATTCTTACTCTAATTGATGTTTGGGAATTTGTGTTTCTGTAGGTACAACAGCAATAGGTAGTCCCGCAGGATCTACAGGTTCTACATAGGATTCAGGGAACCATCCTGTATGCCCTCTTATTTCTCCAGCCATCCAACCTGGCTCAGCGTTTTGTTCCAATGGTACCTGGTAACAAAGAAATAAAAATAATTTGAAGATAGAAATGGAAATAAGGAGGAAAATACTTAAGGACATTGTCGCTAAAAGCATTTTATGTGTCCTATGTCTTAATTTCTATAAAAGTGTACTACATATTGATAAAGTGGGTTACTAGAACTCCTTATATGTTAAGAGATATTAACAATTAATAAAGTCATTTTGTCTCTTTAATTATTAAAGGGATTCAACGTTGTACACATTCCAAATGCATGTGACTCTTTTATACAAAACAGCGTCAAAGAGATAGCATACTTAACATATTAGATATTTAATAAAATAGACACGCCAATACACATTTATTAACATCAAGTTCAATCAACAATCGAAAACTCGACCCTAAAAATGAGTACACAAGCCCATTTACAAAAGATTTTGCTTACTTAGTGCGACAACGTCCTTAATATACGGTCTTTCAAAAGGGCGATCATTGTAAGAGTCTTTCAGCCAGAACTGTCATTTTAAATCAACAAAAAACCGCAATATTTTCAAGAAAAGTGGTGATACTATTATTTTAATTAAAGTGGTGTATTTTTGCTTATAACTTTTTTAATATAAAAGTTGCAATAAAAAGTTATAAACAAAAGTTGTAGATAATATTGTTATGTACAAAAAAGCTCTTTACAAAATTTTTGTGTGAGGTATAGTTTTCAAGATAAACCCAAAAAACTATACACCTTTCTTTTCAGGATGGCGTTTTCCACTATCAAAACATTTATAATTAGATTCTACAGGTGTGACCTTTGTAGATGATGAGCTTTAGATTTTGATTCGCGTTTATAGTTACTTACATAAAACGATTTAAACATAAAAAAACATGGTATTTTGATAATATTTAACCTGCTGTATAGTATCGTTATCTATATTTCGCGAATCAAAAATGGCCAAGTATCGTTTCACCTTAAAACAAGTTGTGGGGTATAAACTACCGATATAACTAAAAAGCACTGACTCACTTATTTTTCTATAAAGTATATAGAAACGAATAAAATACAATTCATTATCGTATTATAGATTTATATCGCTCTTATAACCTCTTTTAAGTATAAGTCGCCACCGAACTTTCGTAATTTGGACTATATATTGTAGTTACTTATAATCGATGCGCCTGATCCACATGCAACTACACTAACATTAATTTTGTGTAGCATTTTAAACACATAGATTAGAAAGACAAGTATGTTACCATTACAATATCTCCAGGTTGGAAAGAGATTTCATCGTTATTTCTCGCTACAAATTCGTACACAGCTCGATATTTAATCATATTCGGAGAAGATCCTGGAACTTGGTCAATTGTAGTTGTTGTTGTAGCTGCAGGAGGCCATGCTGCATCAGCAGGTGGTGTTGAAGTGCCCCACTGATCATCAGTACCCCAAGCAGAAGTAGGATTGTATGACGAATCTTTATAACGCTTTAGTTCTATTACCTGCAATATATTCAAAGAATTAGTGATGTAAGAATAGTACTCTCTTTCTAGGAGATTTAGTAATCATGAGGTTTAAGTGATGTAGAATCCTTCTCCAGGCATATGTTAGAGGGTGAGTTACAAGGAAGAAGAAACACTAGAACATATCAACAACAGGTGTAAGGAGAAGTGGACAACGGATTTGGTCGGGAGAAGATATGGCAAGGAAAAAGTAAATATAAGGAAAGAACCTAACAAGAGCTAGCTTTCAAGAGAATAACATGAACTGAATTTGATTTTAAAACTTGTTAACTTGTGGAATATACAGTATGAAAATATTAATACATTTGAAAGTTTGTAATTAAGTTAAATACACTTATATTACCATCATATTAATTAGTGATCTACCTTAAGGTGAAACGATACTTGGCCATTATTTCTAGCGAAATATATATAACGATACTATACAGCAGGTTAAATATTATAAAAAAAACCATGTTTTTTTATGTTTAAATCGTTTTATGTAAGTAACTATAAACGCGAATCAAAATCTAAAGCTGCAATTAGTTAGATGAATAACGTATCTACATTTTAAGCTTTCTTCCACTGACTTTTAATGAATTGGAACCGCAGAAATAAGTTTTGAAAATGAATATTGCTATATTTTCTAGTTGAATTCCAATTTTTATATGGACTATTATATATTATAAACAATTTAACGAGTCCGTTTAGTTTATTAATTTTGGATGATCCAGTCTTAAGATATAGTGGTCAGCAAGAAGCCTTTTTTGAGAGGAACTCCGGGATCAGCTATAGCAGCTTCCAAATTATTATTCTTGTAAATTTAAAAATATTTAAACACAGTAAAAAGTTACCGTAATATGTGTACAAATTTTTACCGTAATACAATAAATAGTTTTCTCTGGAAATTTTTTTGAAAAATCGCTTTTTTTGGGCCTAATGCAGTAAGTTTATCTCTCGGTAACACAAAATCATTTTCGAATCGATTTTCTTTTTTGATGCATATCATAGTTTAATAATTAAATTACCTAAAAGTAATATCAAATTAAAAGGTAATAATAATTTTGCCAACGCTGTCAAAAGGAACCTTTATTTATTTCTTGGAGTATAATCTCCTTTTATTTGGAATATTATTAACGTCAAATTTTATTAATTTGGGTTGTGAACAATATAAAGTTAACTATCAGGATCTCAAATATGATCCTTGTGAAGTATTAAATGCTAAACTTTGTAAATTTGTTCTACGATAATCAATAATGGGCTTGTGTCCTATGTCTTAATTTCTATAAAAGTGTACTACATATTGATAAAGTGGGTTACTAGAACTCCTTGTATGTTAGGAGATATTAACAATTAAAAAAGTCATTTTGTCTCTTTAATTATTAAAGGGATTCAACGTTGTACAGCATTCCAAATGCATGTGACATCACAATCGCTGCCAACCTTAAGCTCATAAATCTCTGCTATATGTATTTATATATCAAAATATCAAATATTATTTACAGCTATTTCAAGGAACAATAAAATTTTAATATTATGTCTGTCTTAACAGGGTTAAGTAAAATGAAAACTTATTATTCTTTGACTTGACTTGATTATTTCGACTACCAACAGCTACAAAACATTACCACAGTACTGACCTACCTACTCAACAAATAACTGGCCGAATTTTTAATTGCTATATCTCCGTCAACATTTAGATATTTAATAAAATAGACACGCCAATACACATTTATTAACATCAATTTCAATCAACAATTGAAAAATCGACCACTAAAAAATGAGGACACAAGCCCATTAATAAAAAAATTAAATAAGGGTAGGTTTCCGAAACTTTTAAGGAAATAATTAATTTCAAAAACTAATTTCATTAACTTGTGCATTTGATTGAAAATTTCATGTAAGTATCTAATGGAGAAAATTATTATTTCAATTGAATATGGTTCAGAAAACATCAAGCTTTCGATTCAAATAATACAAATAGTATGTGGAACGAAGAAATCACTAAAATCACCTTATTTCTGTGGTCATCATAAATTCCATAAAGATTTTCACATTCCTGCACCAGAGTACTGAGTTGTGTTTTCAAGTCAGACAAATTCGAATTGTTGTTCTTAATGTCCGACATCTTGGAATTGATTTGTGATTGAGTGTCTTCATACTTGTCACGCAGTTGCTTCAACGTGATATGCTTGCTGGAGAAGGCAGCGTTAACTTGCTCTTGAGTTGCGTTGTTCGATGCTTGGTTCAGCTTATTCTTAGCTTCGAGCCGAGCTTTCTCTTGAGTCATCATCACGAGCCGAGCGTTTTGATCTTTGAGTTTTGTTTTCAGCTGAGACATTTCAGAAACTTGAGCATCCCTCGTTGTCCGCATTCCGTCAATTGTTGTCTTCACTGAAGACACCCCAACGCGAGTGTCGCAGATTTTTTGAGATAATTCTTTTACCTATTGCAGAAATATTTATTACAAATAAATTTATATATTATAAGATTGTTAGGGATGAAGTTTACCTTTTCGTTTAGTGTGGATAGCTCTATGCTGAGCGATTGATTGTGACCTTTTAATCTTAAAACATTCTCCTGTTCTTTTTGCCGCTGTTGCTGCAGATCTTGAAGTTTTGTTTTCTCCCATTCCAACTGACGCTGTCGTTCCATTTCTCTGAAATATTTATAAGTTGATTACCAAGACCTCAAATGTCTAATTATTTGTTAATAATTTGCTCCATTATACTGGAGAACAATTAGCAATATTAAAAGCACTGGAAATTAATGAAAATATGAACAAGTTTTAAAAAAATTTAAATTCTAATGATAACAAATCAAATAATGATATTTTGACACGCAAAATTAAGGGGGTGTATTTCAATTTAATAAATAAGAATAATACCATAAAATTTATGTGGATACCAGGACATTGTGGAATAAGAGGAAACGAAATTGCGTATAAATTGGCAAAGGAATCAATAAATTTGGAAATTGAGATGAAAGTGAAATTACTAATTAATATAATCAAAAAATTAAACTTCAATTTGAGAAACACAGATTTCATTAACAAAAGTCAGTTAAAAGGAAGAGATTATTATATGTTTCATCCAAATTTAAGTAAGAAGAGATGGTTTAGAAATGAGCCCCGCAAAATGATATCAACTATAATCAGAATCAAAAGTAATCATTGTAAAACTCACCTGTCCAGCTCACCTGTACAAAATTAATATTAAATCCGACGATAGATGTCAATGTGGTGAAGAAGGAACTTTGGATCATATTATATTTGAATGCATAAATTATAGTTTAGAAAAATCCAAATTGAATAGTGAAATATTAGATGTGGTTAAAACTTTTCCTGTTAATACTAAATTTTTGTTAAGTGATTTAAAATTAATTAGTGAGTTATTTAAATAATTAGAAATTTGTGAAATTGAATTACAAAATGTGAAAAATATAAAAAAATGTTTGATGGTGGCTATGACGATTAAATTAAGATTTATAAATTTAAGATATTGTTCACAACACAAATTAAAGTGTGTCAAACCAATCTTTAACAAATTTAGCTAAGAAAGTTCTTTTTTTTACCGATTTAAATAATTTAAGACATACTTTCTTGCAGCTTCCCGTTGTTCTTGTTGTCTCTTTCGTTGCTCCTCCCTCTCTTGCTCTATCTCCCTCTGTAGTTGCAACTGTTGCTCCAATTCTTGTTGCCTTCTTCTTTCTTGTTCCAATCTTGCTTTCTCTCGCTTTTCAGCTTCTTCACGTTCTTTCCTCTCACGTTCTTCTTGCTCCTTTCTTTGAATATCCATCAGCGTCTTCCGACGACGCTCAAGTTCAGCTTGACCCTTCTCGTAATTTTCTTTTCGTTTATCTTCGAAGGATGCTAACAAAAAAATGTGCCATTAATTTTAATTACACATAAAACGGAAATTTGAAATAATTGTTGTTCTTTTTACTTTGAGGTAAGGTTGACGCCGGGCTAACGAGCTCTCCGCCATCTAGAGAACCTTGAGATCCTGTTGTACTAAGAGGAGGGCCCCCAGATATAGAAGGATGGCGAGAAATGCGTCGAAATGATGGAGGGATCAAATCTGCTGGTAACGCAATGGGTATTTTCTCTCCAATTGATGCCTGAATTAAAGAAATATAAAAAATTAAGTACGCGTTGATAAATTTAATTTACTTATTTATTTATATGAATGTACAACATATTAAGTTTATTGTGTGAAAATTTGAAGTCGATTGGAGTAAAACTGTCGGAGATATAGAGTTTTAAGTCTTCACCTCTCTGGTTTGGTTTCGTCTTTCTTTGAAACTTTTAAACGCGTTTTTCTCACACTTAGCTTTTTCAGAGTCGGTGTCCTCTCTAGCTCAAAATCTACTGCACCGATCCGCAATGAAATTTTGCACACTCTTTCTTTACATAAATGCCGAGGTAACGCTGTCGAGTTACTTAACAGGGTGTCCTGCAGAAACTTATCAACTAATGAAATCATTTTGGTTTTTTGATTTCAAATAATCCAGTGATGAGTTATGAGTTACTTTTTTTGTGACGTCACCGTAGATTCGCTGTCAATGGCTCATTTCTTGATATTTATTTATAAAAATTTCACAAAGTATTCTTTAAATGTTATTTTATCATGTAGTAATTATAGAAATAATTATATATTAACAGTGTCGTCAAAAAAACATTATCGAAAATATGTTTTACTTTTATCGTTTTGATTTTGACGATGAAAAAGTACAGGTACATGTTTTTAGTAATATACCTGGTCGCATAAATACATCGCCAATACAAATTCCTCGCATCCTAGTTTGCCATCATTATCCATATCCGACAACGCCCAAATCGCTGCTAGAATATTTTGCGGTAATTTTGTTTGCACCTGAAATTATTTCATATTATTAAGCATAACTTTTAAGTGAGGTTCTTGTAGTTAATAAATGCATATTCACCATGATATTTCTGGCCTGGGGCCCTGAGAGGAATGCGGTCCTGGCTCGGTCCATTGTATTAAAGACTTGAGTATATTTTAGCTTTGTTGCTTGTGGTACCGCCCATTCCACTTGAATTCTTCAACAAAATGTTAAAAATATTAACAATTCGATAAAAGGAGAATAAGTGTTTTGTTTATACTCACGGAGATTCTACAGACGCTGCTCTGTCCGCTGCTGACAGCGGTTTCGGGGCCGCAACACCACTAATAACAGAAGAAGCGATTGGTGACATAGATAAAACAGGAGAGATTACTTGAGCTGGAGCTATAGGCCCTACTGGAGCCATTGGCGGTATTCCTGAGGATAACGGAGGGATAACACAGGATATCGGAGCCACTGGCATCATTGGTTGCACCCCTGCAACAAGAGGCTGCATGCCAGAAACCATTGGCTGCATCATTGGTTGCATACCTACAAGGCATTTCAAATAAATCAGTATTTAATGATTCAACAAAACAACGAAACTAAAGCATCGATCAAGGTTTAAATTTTAATTAAGGTGAAACGATACTTGGCCATTATTTCTAACGAAATATAGATGGCGATATTATACAGCAGGTTAAATATTATTAAAAAAATCATGTTTTTTAATGTTTAAATCGTTTTATGTAAGTAACTATAAACGCGAATCAAAATCTAAAGCTGCAATTAGTTAGATGAATAACGTATCTACATTTTAAGCTTTCTTCCATTGGAAGTAATCAAAATTCATATCAAAATTGGAATTTAACTAGAAAATATAGCAATATTCATTTTCTAAACTTATTTTTGCGGTTCCAACTCATTAAAAGTCAGTGGAAGAAAGCTTAAAATGTAGATACGTTATTCATCTAACTAATTGCAGCTTTAGATTTTGATTCGCGTTTATAGTTACTTACATAAAACGATTTAAACATTAAAAAACCTGGTTTTTTTGATAATATTTAACCTGGTGTATAGTATCGCCATATATATTTCGCGAGTGAAAAATGGCCAAGTATCGTTTCACCTTAAATAAGTAACAACTCTCTACAAAAATTTCGATTGTGACGTCACAAACCTCCCATAAATGAAGTATCGGAGCCGTCCCCTATTAGAGAGCCCCCCAGGGGCTTAATAGGAGCAACAGGCGCTTTAAATTGCGTTTGTGGTAGCGTAGGTTTGACCTGCGCGTTAAACATTCCCATATCAAGCACTGGAGAGTTGTGCTGAGAATCCAAAATGTTACTTTGAAGTGGAGCAACTGCAATAGGGGGTTGCATTGGAGGAATAGCACCGACTAGAGGATCTATTTTACCCAAAGATCCCATCCTGAGCATTTGTGAAGGTAGAGGAGGTATTGCTGGGGGCATTGCGTTTGAAAGACCATTGGCAGGCTTCAAAGATTTCAATAAAGATGGCGGCAACGCTTTTGGAATCTCAAATCCACGGAGTTTAAGATTTATCAGCTTGCATGCGATGCTGAATTCATTTATATCCATTTTTCCATCAGCGTCTGTATCTGATAAGGTCCTGGAATGTAATAAAAAATTAAATAAGACATTGATATCAGTTTTCGAGGAATTTGAAGAATATACAAACCATATTTGGCCGAGTACTGGTGGAGGTAATTGAGATTGTAGGAGGAATCCTTTAGCCTGCCCTCCGGTGACAACTCCTCCTTGAGGTTGCAAACTTTTGAACTGCTCCTCATAGCGCGTCTGTTCTCTAGGTGTAATGCACCACGGGTCGGCAGACATTGCTGCAACCTAAATTGCATCAGAAAGTAAAATAGATGAATAATGAGTAAAAATAATATTTAAAACAATTAAATTGGTAAAAATGATTTAGAATTTTGTCCTATAGACATTTTAAACCAACAGAAAAACGCAATATTTTCGTGAAAAGTGGTGATAATTTTATTTTAATCTAAAGTACAAACTCTGAGGTTAGTAATACAACACAATATTGCGTTAAAATGACCGCTGTTATTGAACGACGTTATAAAATGAAAGATTTACTTGTTGTATATCATAATTACACCACCAAATTCAAATAGGCTTACGAGCCATGCCTGAATTTCTATAAAACTGTACTATATATTGATAAACTTGGCTATCAGGACCTCATTTCCTTCTGAGGTTCCTTCAATTTCAATCATTTTTACTTCTTATAGAACCTAAGTGTAATAGTGGTGCATAAACGTCATTTACTACTTACAGCTGATTCGTACAACGCATAAAGTTTTGACATTATGAACTACAGTTGGCCAAAGACTTCAAAAGATGGTTAAAAATCAGCTGCTAACATAAAAAATCAAATTTAAATAGCTATATCTTAATCAACTTTTATATACTGTCTAGATAAATATATTAATCTATATTGCAATTAATAATTTAAAAAATGAGAGCCTATATCGGTATATTTTTAATTTAGAAATGTATAACAGGTTGCCTAAAAACCAGGCGTTATTAAAATATGATCTAAATTGTAATACATAATTGTAATTTTTGGAATTCTTTATATTCAATGTTATTTTTTCTCTTGGAAATATTTAATTTAAAAAAAACAGGCCCGTCTCGGTCCGAAATTTGGAATCGGCCCTTTTACTACGAACCCGCTGAATTAATAACTGCTTTCTCATTATACAAAGAGCATAATTGAAATATAACGTTGAAATTTTTACTGAAACTGATAGAAATTATTGCACTAATTAAGGACTTTGGGTGCTCAAATTGAAGTGAATATTGACAATAAAGGGCCCCAAAAATACTTTAACATTAACATTAAACATTAAAAACATTTCCTTGATTCAAAAAATTAAGCATGTTTCATATTTTAGTGTACTTTTGTATATTAATTAAAACATTTGTTGAATTTCTAATTTACTTCTCCATAAAAGAATGTCCTACTTTTTAGTAGATAACGATTCTAGTATTTAATTGCAATAAATATATTTAAAATATTATAGTGCATATAAAAATAAGCATTAATAATATTAAATTCCACAGTTAAAAGATAAATAATCATTAATACAGGAAGAGGTTTTTATCATAGTTTTAGGTTAGATTACTGTCACAGCGATTATTTTTGAAATAACTTAATTAAACTATTGCAAAATCATAAATTATTATCAGATATAATAACAATATTTCAAATATTTATTAAAAGTATTCAATTTACTTATTTTTCGATATTTATTACATTTTTTAAATAGTAAAGTGACAGTTTCAATTTGACATTATTTTATAGCTTGAATAACTTTCGATGTAAATAAATATAAACATATATTATTACCTTAATTAATGTATAATTTAATTAGTTTTAATACACTTTCTGTAAAAATTATTTAAATATTTGAGATAATAAAGTTACGGCCCACTTATTTTATTGTATACAGAAATCTTTTGGTGACTAAAATCAATAATCTGACATAAACATAGTACCAACATTGTAATACATATTAATTTGTAATTAAAACTTTTCAAAATTTATTATAATTATCTGAATATACAAATAAATTTAAATAAATTTATTGTTTTTTCAATAAAATAATATAACCTATAAAATATTATTAGTTACTAAAACAATTGAAGAAAAAGTATGAATATTTTTTAAATATTATAATCAATCACTTAATTATAGAAAATTTAATTAGTTTTATTAATGTATTAATTAAATTACACAGTAATTGAGTGCATTGAATTTTATTATAAGATTTCAAATTCCCGCATTTTTATTTCTATGTTACCAATGCACAAAAAAATATGGACGAAAAAATGTCTTAATTTTTAACAAATATAAAACTAAATATTACTTTTTAAATGTTGTAAAATAAATCAAATGTAAAAGAAAAAGCATTTAGTTTATAAACGATATTAATTATACTTCTTATCTTAGTTATCAGCTCTCAAACTAAGAAGTAACGAAAGTAAAAAGCGCGGTTTTTTCAAATATTTTTAAATATACAATCTTAAGCATCAAAGATTTGAAATTCTCGTTCTTTATTTTACACTACTGGAGATAATTTCGCGCGCAGCGTTGTTTGATTACAATTGACCATGAAAAGAACGTGTTGGAATTAAAAGAAATGATATTTAAGTTATTATATCTCGAATACAAATTTCTATCAAGAGATTTTTCGGTCAAAACATCTGAAACTTGACGATTTATTAGTAAACAATATTCTTAGCCTACAATTCTATATTCTTTTTATCCTTACTTACCACATTTATAATATCAAAACTGTATGCGTTGCACGATGCAGCTGTCGTAAATGACTTATAATAGTATCTCCTCAAATATTGCGAGTTATTAACAAATAATTGGATAATTGAGATCCTGATAGCCAACTTTATCAATATATAGCACAATTTATAAAAATTAAGACAGTCTTGACATGAAAAAAGAGCCAGCGAACTGTCTATGGGAATTGTTGAACTTTATTATAGTCTATATAACTAAGTACATATAAAATGGTGATAATAATTATGTATTTACAAAGTAAAAGCAACCGTTTTAAAAAATGATAAATAATAAATTAAATTAAAATAATATTATAAATTGATTTACATAATATGTTAATTATTAATTAATATATTAAATGCCTAAATATGAACAGAGCATAAATGCAAAGAATAGAGTGATAACAATCAAAATAATTGCAAACCAGGCGGGCAGTGTTCCTGAAACAAATAAATTACTATATTAAAAAATACGATAAAAAATAAATTTCATGTTAGTATTTAAATACAAAATACGTATTTAAATACAAAATACTTTTGAGAATTTAAAATACTCTTTATGTTACTAATATAAATGTTATTTATGTCACGGATTTTAATGCCACTATTTGTTCAAACAATTTATCTTTCATTTTTCGTCGATGAGGTCTCATTATCATTGAAACAGGTGTTGCATTTTAAAAATATTTTCTTTATGTATGGATAATTAATTAAAGAATCTAAGTTAGTATTATTGTCTTTTAAATACTGCAATGTTTCTATGCAGTTCTATGGTTGTGTTACCATGGTCACTGGCTGTCGAAGAGTCCAAGTCATCCACAAACATATAATAAGATTCGTTGTTTTCCTTTTTCTTATTACTTGTATCACATACAATTTTCATATTTTCCTGTTTTATTTTCCGTACTTCAGAGACTAACAATTCTTTTACGTATTCCTTGTTTGGCTGCGGCACCCATTTAAGTTTAAAAAATTGATAATGGATAACTTAAGTATAGGCAGGGCGTTTTAACAGGAATTATTTTTATTTTGTAGAAGGATAAAATATTTATATGTAGTTGGGGTAGTTTAGGGATTAAAGCGGACAAGTGTTAAGGGTAGTAGGTAAAATAATATATATTTATGTATATATATTTCAGTAAGGAATGTAGTGGAGTGATTGTCTTGTAGAAAAACAAATAATGAACGAGAAAATATGATAAACAAATTTAAGTAAACGAAAATCAGATGTCTTATGGTGGGGTGGGGGTAACAGGAAGGATAATAAAATAATAGGCACATCTATCATTTTAAATTAGAATTATTAAAACAATTGTGCAGATACTTTTAGATCATAGATGGTGCTAATGTTGGTGGGGTTTTAAGTTTATATTCGAAAAATAATGTTTACTGATTAACACTATGAAGTAACAAAAATGAAAAACGTATTTTGTATTTTCCAAATAGGAAATAGGTTTGTAAAAGTTTTCAAATAAAATAAAAAATCCTATACTCTTAAGAAAATAGGTATTAAGTATTTTGTATTTGCATTTTGAGTATATGTATTTGAAAAACGCATATAATACTAACTTCTGAATGGGATGTTATGAATACAAAGTCTGTTATCTACAGAAATTGATAATACAGCAGCTTCTGAATTACTGGTGATGGGGGGGCCTTCACCACGCAGTGGCAGAAACTCCAGGCCTGTCACAAACATCGAATGAGCACCAGGAATGTGTAGGGCACGCTGTAGAATTTAAATTTAATTAGTTTTATATATGTTTTCATTAAATTATTTAGTTTTAAGATGAAACGATACTTGGACATTTTTCCTCGCGAAATATTATACAGCAGGTTAAATATTATAAAAAACATGTTTTTTATGTTTAAATCGTTTTATATAAGTAACTATAAACGCGAATCAAAATCTAAAGCTGCAATTAGTTGGATGAATAACGTATCTACATTTTAAGCTTTCTTCCACTGACTTTTAATGAGTTGGAACCGCAAAAATTTAACGAATACTCTATATATTTTTAAGTCTGCGCAGAAATGTTATCACTCATATAAAAATTGGAATTTAACTAGAAAATATAACAATATTTATTTTCAAAACATATTTTTGCGGTTCCAACTCATTAAAAGTCAGTGGAAGAAAGCTTAAAATGTAGATACGTTATTCATCTAACTAATTGCAGCTTTAGATTTTGATTCGCGTTTATAGTTACTTACATAAAACGATTTAAACATAAAAAAACATGGTTTTTTGATAATATTTAACCTGCTGTATAGTATCGCCACATATATTTCGCGAATCAAAAATGGCCAAGTATCGTTTCACCTTAATTAGAAATATATTAAATACCTGCATGTTAAATGCAATATAGACAGATACGGATCCGCTGAACATAGTTCCAACAGCCAGGAAACGACCATCGTCACGGACACTTAGTGCTGAGAGACTTTCGTCGATTCCTACACAACGAATAAGCTGCGCCTATAAAAATAATACATTAATAGGCTTGTGTACTCATTTTTTAGTGATCGATTTTTCAATTATTGATTGAACTTGATGTTAATAAATGTGTATTGGCGTGTCTATTTTATTAAATATCTAAATATTGACGGAGATATAGCAATTAAAAATTTGAATTGTAGTTTTAGCGCTAGAAATGGTCGACCATATTTGTATGACATGCATTTTAACGTCAGTTATTTGTTGAGTAGGTCAGTGCTGTTGTAATGTTCTGTAGCTGGTGGTAGTCGAAATAATCAAGTCAAGTCAAAGAATAATAAGTTTTTATTTTATTTAACCCTGCTAAGGCAGACATAATATTGAAATTTTATTGTTCCTTGAAATAGCTGTAAATAATATTTGATATTTTGATTTATAAATACATATAGCAGAGATTTATGAGCTGTAAGGTTGTGATGTCACATGCATTTGGAATGTGTACAACGTTGAATCCCTTTAATAATTAAAGAGACAAAATAACTTTTTTAATTGTTAATATCTCCTAACATATAAGGAGTTCTAGTAACCCACTTTATCAATTTGTGGTACACTTTTATAGAAATTAAGACATATGACAAGCCCATTAGGCTATGGCTCAAGCTAATGCACCATCAAATAAGCCACAAAATGTTCTATATTAAGTCAAACAGTTTGCGAAACTTTTGTAATGTTATATAAACCTTATTAGCAATTATAAAAGCAAATCTTTTGATATTTAAGGTATTTGCAATGTTGTCTATTGAGCTGTTAGATTTAAATAGCTATATCTCAGACAAATATAAATATATACAGGGTGTTTGGTAGCAAGATGCAAAACCTAAAGGGGATGATAGTTGACACCATTTAAAAAATATTGAGCTATACATGTCTTAGGCAAAGTCTGACTTTTGCTGTTTTTACAAAAACACAATTTCTGACAGATAAATGCCAATAATGGCCCAATTTAAGTTGGTATGTTAATTGTTTTATTTTTTGGCGTTTGTCAGATGTGTACCTAATCTAATAAACCAATTTCCAAGCATCTGTGTTATTTATAAAAAATATTAGATGCTTGTGAAATTGTAAAAACGTTTAAAATTAAAAAAAACTGCGCAGTTTTATGGCAATTAGAACCTTTTTAAAAACATGCTCGGTTATTGGCCTTTCTTTTAAGGTATCATTTATAACAATTGTCATTTTCTTACGATTCTTTTGAAAAACTTAGCATCATTCATTGAGAATCTGACAAATATTGTCGTGTAAAAAAACTACAACAAGCATTATTAGTTTCTTTATAAAATTTGTGAGAAAGTGAAACTATTTGGTTGATTACACACACATTACAAATATGTCTTACTTGTTCCGGATCCCATTGCTGGATATATCCTTTCTGTTTCCCAGCTTTTCCAGTTGGATTAGCCAACATATACAATCTATATTTGTCCTTAATTCCTTCTTGAATACCAAACCTACATCTATTATAACGATATTTTGAGCCTTCCGGTTGCTGCCATGTTAGATCATGAACTTTCTTTCCAGTTTCAGTCGACCATAGAATTCCCAGACCATCTTTCGCTATACTTACTAGCACTTTATCATCTGGACTAAAATCCATATCATCAATATCTTTTGTATGTCCTTTTATTTCTAACTTTTTAGTCAATTTTGGAAAATTCCATACTCGTATATAACCATCGGTTCCTCCCGTTACCATCAATTTACCAAGATGGCCTATTCGGACCACCCGTTGGAGAGGCTCTTCCGCTTTGTTAAAGTCTGTCTGGACACTGTCGGATGGTTTGATCTGAAAATATAAACTGTTGTTTATTTTTGTAGAAAATTGGCGTATGAATTATCTTCAAGTGTTAAATTTGCTCTCGTCTTAACAGATTTGATTAGTAATAATACTTGTATCTGATTCAAAAGATATTCATCTGTCTATGAAACTTGTAAACTAAAAACTGTTAGATATAAAGTTATAATAAAACCAGAACTTCGTGAAAGTGCGATTGTAGATTTAGAAAGAAAAATGTATGCAGAATAAGAAGTAATATTAAAATAGATGGTAGATATAGAGAAGTAGGCATTGTCGCAGAAATAAGAAAAGAAAAGATTCCAATGGTTAAGACAAGTAGAGATAAAGGAACTCAAGAAAATTGCTTTAAGAAAAGAATTAGGATATGTAATTGGAGAAAACACTAAAAGCAGATGGTGATGATGAATTTGAATTATTATAAACTAATTAATTATTTCTTAACATGCATAATGAGCTTGTGTCCTATGTCTAAATTTCTATAAAAGTGTACTATATATTGATAAAGTGGGTTACTAGAACCTCAAATGTTTAATTATTTGTTAATAATTCCTTATATGTTAGGAGATATTAACAATTAAAAAAGTCATTTTGTCTCTTTAATTATTAAAGGGATTCAACGGTGTGCACATTCCTTAACCTTACAGTTCATAAATCTCTGCTATATGTATTTATATATTAAAATATCAAATATTATTTACAGCTGTTTCAAGGAACAATCAAATTTCAATATTACGTCTGCCTTAGCAGGGTTAAATAAAATAAAAACTTATTATTCTTCAATTTGGCTTGATTATTTCGACTACCAACAGCTACAAAACATTACCACAGCATTGACCTACTCAACAAATAACTGACGTTGACGTCATACAAATATGGCCGACCATTTCTAGCGCTAAAACTACAATTCAAACTTTTAATTGCTATATCTTCGTCAACATTTAGATATTTAATAAAATAGATACGCCAATACACATTTATTAACATCAAGTTCAATCAACAATTGAAAAATCGACCACTAAAAAATAAGGACACAAGCCCATTAAAAGAAAATAATATTCATATCGATTCCAGTCCTAGAATCAATAAATTTGATAATTGTAATGAATTTGAACATCTTGCTTTCGAAATGTTTAGTATACTTAAAAAATAAAACAACAATTGGAAGAGCAAAGATGGAATATCTTTGTTGGGTACAAATTTAAGTAAAGAAATATGATTTAAAGATTAGCCAAGTGAAATTGTGTCAACTTTAATTAAAAGTAAAGCTAAATTAAATGAAATTTATATCAAAACAGACGATAGATGTTAATGTGGAAGCCTTGGACATTTAAATCATTTAATAATGGATGTGGTTTAAACTTTCCTAGTGGTACTACCTTTTTATTCTAAATTAATAAGTGAATTACTGAAATATATGAATATTATATATAGGAAAGAATGGAAAAAATTCATAATAGCAAATATAATAAAAGATACAAGTAGATTTGCAAGAGAGATACCAGAAGAATCGCGAGATTTAGATTGGGAAACGAAGAGAAAAGCAGCAGATACTTGGAAAATAGGTAGAAAGGATGTGCAAGGTGGGCTGGAGGGATAGCAACGCTGGAGAACATTAAGTATTAATGTGAGAAAATAGTAAAAAGTGAAAAGAAGATTGTGCAGTTGTTAAAGAGAAGAGGTGGATGGCGGAAATAGAGAGAAGGTTTAAATTTATCTGTTTTGCTTGTATATATCTTGTTTCTTTTGGAAAGAGTGAGAGTGTGTAGATAGAATAAGAATCACAAAATGTAATTAAGGACTATAATATGTAAATTAATGATTGTAATGCTGAAGAATGTAGTGCCTAACTATTCTTAATATACTTACATCGAATTGAATTTTTTTAATTTCATTTGTATTAGAATTTTTATCTTTTTTGATAGTGTCCTCCGATTTTACAGAAGCTTTTCTTTTATGTACTGTTGTTTTGATTTCTTCTACTTTTATATTTTTTGATCCAGTGTTGTTATCAACTATTCTCGTATTAACATTGTATAATTGGCAATGGCTTTCTTGGCCTGCTACTAAATAATTATGTCTTGGGTTTGAATAAGCCGCACAATTCATGACGACACTGGGACCTGTTTCATGGCGCACGACTTCCTCTGCGATAAATTTATCACCATCATGATATAACTCAAATATTTCCTGAAATAAACGAATTACTATATTAATATATTATTTAGTAGAAGTGTTATAGGTGAAGCTATCAAAATTAAGGGGTATTGTTTCAAAAATTCAAGTTTCCTTTATAGCTGAACATTAAAAGCAAGATATTAATAAAATTCTACGTTCTAGGAATTGGAGACCATGATATTTCAGTTTTTAATTTGATTCATATCTGCTTTTATCTCATTATGATATCAGGAAACAATAAAAACGTTTAGGTATTATGAAGTGGAAAACAATTAAATTAAATACATCCCTAGTGCAATAATATGAATCATAACACTTCAAAATTACAAATTCAACTTTTAATTATCTATATTTACGTCAACTTTTAAATATTTAAGGAAACAAGAACGCCAATAGATATATAATAGCATATATTTCAATAAACATATCAACAATTCGATTTTAAAAACGAAGTTCATAAGCTAATTATATAAATAAGGTTAATTGGCTTAAATATTTCTAACAGAATGAAAACAATGACCTATGTAAAATAAGTCATTTATATTGAACCATATTATATGTGTCAAATTTTAGAGACAATTATTTATAAATACAATGTATATTTATCAAGTATAAACAATTAACAAAGCATTTTTAATTGCTATCTGTAAACAAATTTACCATACGGAATGACAGTAGGAAGAATTAGGTTATGTTTTATAATGTTGTATAGAAATATTGTATGTGATAATATTATTAGCTATATATAATAATAATGTATAAAAAATACGTACAAACCCATTTGCAACCCCAGTATTTGATGATCCACCACCCCCGGCAATTAGGACATGACGGTTTGTTAACATTTGTAATGAATATAAAGGAAAATTAACTCTAGCCAATAAACCATCTTGATTTCTTCTTGTAGGAGGCATTTTTATATAAATATATATATAAGTTTTATCTAAATGAATTTAATTATAAATTAAAACTAAAGAAATCACACAAAGTTGTTTCACTTCCACGTATTCTAGTGTTTTGAAATATGTCAAATTCCAACGATAGTAGTTCCATCTATTGATCTTTTTTTAAACGTAATATTGGTGTGGTAATAGAAATGGTTTGATTCTTAACTAATAATTTTGGTAGTTGGAAGCTCAGCTTACGGATGGTAATTTTCTTTAATTTTTTTTTTTTAATAGGGCGAAAGAGGGCACTGCGCATCAAACACTTTCTTCACTTTCCGGCCATATTTATGACGTAACGTGTAGTAGGATAGGTCAATTATTTGTTGATTCGGTCAGTGCTGTGGTAATGTGTTGTAGCTGTTGGTAGTCGAAATAATCAAGTCAAATCAAAGAATAATAAGTTTTTATTTCATTTAACCGTGCTAAGGCAGACATAATATTGAAACTTTATTGTTCCTTGAAATAGCTGTAAATAATATTTGATATTTTGATATATAAATACATATAGCAGAGATTTATGAGCTGTAAGGTTGGCAGCGATTGTGATATCACATGCATTTGGAATGTGTACAACGTTGAATCACTTCAATAATTAAAGAGACAAAATGTTTTTTTTTAATTGTTAATATCTCCTAACATATAAGGAGTTCTAGTAACCCACTTTATCAATATATAGAACACTTTTATAGAAATTAAGACGCAAGTCCATTGCAATAAATTTGCTTTATTGATTCAACCCTTAGTTTGACAAGCACTGGTCCCAGATATTTTCACAATGTTAAATGTCCTTCATTGTCATCATGATCCCTAGACCAACAGGAGTGACGTCAAAGTACAAATATCGATAAATCGATCAAATATTATTTACAGCTGTTTCGAGGAACAATAAAGTTTCAATATTATGTCTGAAATAACAGGGTTAAATAAAATAAAAACTTATTATTCTTTGACTTGATTATTTGACTACCAACAGCTACAAAACATTACCACAGCACTGAACGAATCAACAAATAACTGACGTTAAAATGCATTTCACGTCATACAAATATGGCCGACCATTTCTAGCGCTAAAACTACAATTCAAACTTTTAATTGCTATATCTCCGTCAATATTTAGATATTTAATAAAATAGACACGCCAATACACATTTATTAACATCAAGTTCAATCAACAATTGATTTGTTTCTTAGCTAAGATAAATCTCACGATACATCGATGTTCCTAACCTTTTTTTTATTGACAGCACGTTTTACCAGCCCTTAGCGATGTTAAGCACTTAAAAAACACCGTCGGAAAGAGATATGCAAAATAGTATTGAGTTAAAATAATACATTCCGTGACTTTTTGCCATTAGAACACTTAGGGGTGTTCTGACTTCTCAGTTCTCCATTTCTCCGGCCTCCTGGATATTCTATGAAGGCTGGTTCACCTTTTTGAAACACTACAAGTTCAAATTACTGGATAAACTTATTAGCACTCTAATATATTTAAAGTATTAACAGAAATATGTGGTGTCAGACACTTGTAGACATTCTTTTGCTTAATAGGATTGTAATCTTCTTTATTTATATAACACTGTACTATATATTAATAGAATTGGCAATCATAACCTCACATATATAATTAGTTATTAATAAGTCATAATGCAACTGTGAAAACTATTGCTGTCTCGCTTTCACAACAGAAATGAATAAGCTTATGGAAGTGTTAGAAGTGTCACATAACTTTCAGGGGCTTGAATCGTCGATTTTTCAATTGTTGATTGAACTTGATGTTAATAAATGTGTATTGGCGTGTCTATTTTATTAAATATCTAAATGTTGACGGAGATATAGCAATTAAAAGTTTGAATTGTAGTTTTAGCGCTAGAAATAGTCGGCCATATTTGTATGACGTGAAATGCATTTTAACGTCAGTTATTTGTTGAGTAGGTCAGTGCTGGTAATATTTTGTAGCTGTTGGTAGTCAAATAATCAAGTCAAGTCAAAGAATAATAAGTTTTTAATTTATTTAACCCTGTTACGGCAGACATAATATTGAAATTTAATGTTCCTTGAAAAAGCTGTAAATGGTATAAATTGGAATGTGTACAACGTTGAATCCCTTTAAAAATTAAAGAGAAAAAATGACTTTTTTAATTGGCAATATTTCATAACAAATAATTGGACATTTGAGTTCCTAGTAATCAACTTTATTAATATATAGTACACTTTTATAGAAATTGGGACACATTAGAATTAGTTTCATTAGAATTAGTAGTTACACCGCTGTAAAGTAGACCACTTCTTTGAGACTGCATGCGCTTACAATTTTGCACATATCTCTTAAACCCTTTATAGCATATAAACTCATTAGACATCATTTTAAAGGATTTTTTACGTTCTACAACTCTTATCTAAACATTTTTTTAATAAAATTGGTAGTTTTCATATAAATGTATAATGTAATATAGGATTTAAAAATCTATTAAATAAAAAATGTCACAAGTTTAAGGTTAAATAACTGACAAATTTTTTTAATATGTAGTACGTGTCATACATATAAGTAAAGTTTATTATAATAGCAGTAATTTAAAAAAAGAATTAGTACTCTAGCTTCTGTAGTTTAGCTGTAATGATAGAAAATGTATGACAACTACATAAGATTAAACCTGTGTTTAGAATTTAGTAAAACCTAATTGTGAATTTGTCATTCATTTATATTTTTGTAGTCACGCTATGCAAAGACGATCCCAGCGCTTCTGGCGGTAAACTATCAAACTAAATAACATAACGGTCTACGAATTATAATTACGAGACAGTGTTTTTATTTTATTTTTGATTTAATCAGATACAATACTACACTGTTCTACTTTTTAACTATTCTAATCAAATAAATTCACATATTTTAAAGAATTATTTATTTCTATGGGTGTGCGTGCATTGATTTATGTAGTGAAATATATGGTTGTGATCCCGACTAAGAATTCTTTCATTCTAAGGTTATGTTGAACTGTCAAATCAAGCCCCTTGCATTTAAACGCGTAATACTTCATTCTATTAATACAATCATTGAAGGTAATAATCGCGTGCCCCGTTGGACTACAAATTGTTTCATTATCTTAACATTTACTTGTGATTTATCAAGATTTAAGACAGGTTAGCGCGCTCACCGGTGCACATGCACCTAGATTAATTTATTGTTGTTTTAATTTGCATACCAGCTCACCATATATCGAATTTAATTGTCAGGAGCTTGAAAACTTAAAGAAAGTGTTGATTAATTTTGGTGTGAGTTGAGTTGCATAACATCCAGGCGCGTTGATTTCTATAAAAGTGTACTATATATTGATAAAGTGGGTTACTAGAACCTCAAATGTTCAATTATTTGTTAATAACTCCTTATATGTTAAGACATATTAACAATTAAAAAAGTCGTTTTCTCTCTTTAATTATTAAAGGGATTCAACGTTGTACACATTCCAACTGCATGTGACATCACACCGCTGCCAACCTTACAGCTCATAAATCTCTGCTATATCTTCTTCTTAATATATATAAATTACGTGTCACGTTGTTCGTCCGCGATGGACTCCTAAACTACTTAACCGATTTTAATCAAATTTGTACACCGTGTGCAGTTTGATCCAACTTGAAAGATAGGATAGCTTACATCTCAATTTATGATTGCAATATTATCTTATTGCAAATTATTTGTCTATTAATTATCTGTTAGCTCCAAACGATTGTAAAAGATGGCGACATCTGTTGACTAGATTGAGTAAATATTCAATAGATGGCGCTATGTAATGTAATATGACAAAAACGTTAGTCACAGCAACGCGTGGCCGGGACAGCTAGTGTATTTATATATCAAAATATCAAATATTATTTTCAGCTATTTCAAGGAACAATAAAATTCCGATATTATGTCTGCCGTAACAGGGTTAAATAAAGTAAAAACTTATTATTCTTTGATTTAACTTGATTATTTGACTACCAACAGCTACAAAACATTACCCCAGCACTGACCTACTCAACAAATAACTGACGTTAAAATGCATTTTACGTCATATAAATATAGCCGACCATTTCTAGCGCTAAAACTACAATTCAAACTTTTAATTGCTATATCTCCGTCAACATTTAGATATTTAATAAAATAGACACGCCAATACACATTTATTAACATCAAGTTCATCTGCGTGTATAAATTTATTTAGCATAATGCATTTCTTGAAATACGTTCGCTATTTTTACGAGTCTAGATGACCTAATGACCTACAAAGGTTTGTTATTGCCGCCTACTAAGATATATCATGAACACACAGTAAATTGTAAAGGAACGGCAAAATCATTAGACAAAAATATTAACATATAGTAACACGCATTACTTAGAAATAACGACCGACTTATCGCTAAAGAAATCACCGTTGTGTTTTACAAGAAAACAACCTACAAAATATGTTGGTTAAGTTGACATGCTTAATATTAATTAGAAATAAAATTATTTATCTTTATATATTTAGATCGTGCAACATTGTAAATTTATAAAAACATAACTTTCATTTTAATAATGTAAATATGGCAACAACGCATCTTGTTTTGGTTATGTTGCACACCTGCACTGAGATCAATGACCGGTAAGTCATCACAAGTTCTGTTCATTATTTTGCAGTGTTTCATTTTAGAGAAAAATTATTACAATGTGTTAGAGCAGTGCATAAGATTTTTATGTGTAAAAGAAAGAGACAGCAATATTGTTATAAAAATATTTAAAAAGTAAACAATTGAATTTAGTGTTAGGGTTATGTCGGTGGATGTGTTGCTGTTAAAGACGAGCTTGAGACTTTTTGTTCGATAGCGTGATTGCCTGTTGAAGGAAAGAGATGGATATAGTTTTCAGATTAATCGTAACAAAAAAATTAACACTCATTTGAATTTAAAGAAATATGTAATTCGTTTGCAAGTTGGAACTTGTTTTTATAAAAACAGCGCGGTAATTTAAAAACTATAATTAGAGTCATATGAAATTGATGTTAATAAATGTGTATTGGCGTGTCTATTTTATTAAATATCTAAATGTTGACGGAGATATAGCAATTAAAAGTTTGAATTGTAGTTTTAGCGCTAGAAATGGCCGGCCATATTTGTATGACGTGATATGCATTTCAACGTCAGTTATTTGTTGAGTAGGTCAGTGCTGTGGTAATGTTTTGTAGGTGTTGGTAGTTAAATCATCAAGTCAAATCAAAGAATAGTAAGTTTTTATTTTATTTAACCCTGCTAAGGCAGACATAATATTGAAAGTTGATTGTTCTTTGACATAGCTGTAAATAATATTTGATATTTTGATATATAAATACATATAGCAGAGATTTATGAGCTGTAAGGTTGGCAGCGGTTGTGATGTCACATGCACTTGGAATGTGTACAACGTTGAATCCCTTTAATAATTAAAGAGACAAAATGACTTTTTTAATTGTTAATATCTCTTAACATATAAGGAGTTCTAGTCAACTTTATCAATATGTGGTACACTTTTATAGAAATTAAGACATAGAACACAAACCCATTCAGCAAAGTTTTACTCCTATTTTCAAACACATGAATCAGTCTCCCACGACGCTGGCATTTGTGATCAACACATGGCTTTATAATATTGTGTTCCCGATCGTATTCCAGAGTATGATGTTCCCGAGGGACTCTCACAGTGTCAGTAAACCATTCCAGCACCACAGCAGCGCAAATGAAACCAGATCGGCTCGAAAAGTAAATTGCAACGGGATCCTGCCTGACACAATGTGTGGGCTTCCCTGAAACACCACCACGAGGGTGGAGAGAGGAGAGGGGGGAGGCAGGAGTTGATGAAATATATTTATTGAAATAATGGATAACTTTTACAATATTAAAGTTGCTCTCTAGAGACGCCAAGCGGTGAAATATATAATCACAAAGTTAGTTCACTTCCTAAAAATTAAAATCTCATAGTTTCAGTCTATGTAACACATAGCGTAAAATCAATACAAAAAAGCATATTTTCGATAATGTTTTTTGACGACACAGTTAATATATAACTATTTCTATAAGTACTACATGATAAAATAACATTTAAAGAATACTTTGTGAAATTTTCATAAATAAATATCAAGAAATGAGCCATTGACAGCGAATCTCCGGTGACGTCACAAAAAAAAGTTTCATTGCGGTGCCCCTCATAACTCATCACTGGATTATTTGAAATCAAAAAACCAAAATGATTTCATTAGTTGATAAGTTTCTGCAGGACACCCTGTCGAGTTTTTTTGTTTTGATAAACTGTTAAATTTAAATTTAAAATATCTTAATATCTCTTCTATATTTATAGGCTTTTGACAAAAATAAAAGTTTATTTGCTTGTCATGGTTTGATGCAACTGCTTTATTACACTTTGACCATCAATGCTTTTTAGGTTTCTATGCGACCTTTTTTAAATTCATGGACATTTTATTCTAGACAAAATTTAGGATCTTTGAAAACTTTTAATGCAGTTACATCCACTAAACTTTAAGAAGACGAACTGTGTTAAAAAATTTTAAATATCTTAATTATTTTGGATTTTATAGGGGGTTCCTTATCATGTCCATGAATTTTTAGAACCCCCTATAAAATTTAAAATAATTAAGATATTTCAAATTTTTTAACGCAGTTCGTCTTCTTAAATATAAATGAACATAACTGCATCAAAAAATATTAAGAAATCAATAATTTTTCATTTTGAAAAAAAAGTCCATGAATTTTTAGAAACCCTTATAAAATCCAAAATAAATAAGATATTTTAATTTTTTTAACGCAGTTCGTTTTCTTAAATATAAATGAACATAACTGCATCAAAAAATATTAAGAAATCGCTATTATATACGCTAAAATAACGACTTCCCTTTTTATACTGTGTAGGTGCACTTTAATTACTGATATCTCGCTTGACAGCTGGTCAAAACTTTCGAAATTTTGTCAATAAATTAAGGACACCTATATGAGAACACCATATTTAAATTTCATTAAATTCTGTCAAAAATTTAAATAGTTTTACTAATAACAAAAATGACAATAATTATGGGACAGAGAGATGGTTCTGAACGCAGTCCACACTAACCGGAAGGACTTCATGAAGACGGAAGTAACCTCCGCAGAGCAGGAATAGGCAAGGACGAGGCCGTTTGACAAGGACGGCCCTTAACATTGAGTCTAAAACTGACGCATTTTGTAGAGCACTACTTATCATGCTGTCTCGCTCACACAACCAGTTCTATAATACAGACATGTTGGAACCAGCCTGGAATACGGTAACTGCATGTGTTAGAAAGAGATAGTCAAGTGTGAAAGCGATGGCGCTACTCTTGCTCCCAGACATTTGCTAAAAACCTTTGAATATATTTACTACATAGAAACATAAATAACACTACTTATTATATTCTATTCAGTTCGTGACGTCATCAATACAAAATTCAAACTGAAAATAAATATATAATAAAGGCCGTGTTAAACAAGAAAGAGTACGCATTACACTAGAAACTTAAATATAGAAATACATATGATACAATAAAATGTTCGATGAATTTCTAATATTTAAAGTTTAAAGTTAATTTCAAGGGTGAGTGTACTTTGTCTAATTAACAAAACGCTCCTATTGGTTGGCTTCATTTTTTAACCACACCCCCCGCAGAAACAGACAAGTTTATGCACGTTATAAATTCATAAATAATAAATCTCATTCAAAAATTATGTGTTCACAATCAAAAATACTAATTTTTATTTTCGTGTCTTGTAATATTTTGTAGCAAATTGCTTGTGTTAACAACGAAGTCATCGTTCGGGTTGACTCGTGAATGCTCGGGATTACCTGCTAGCTGTTCAACACAGTACTCAGTGGTCACTAGGATTTGTTTTAGGTTTTTCAATATGTAGTACGAGTTATTACTTGTGGTGCAGCTGTGTCTTTAAAAACGAATTCGGTTTATCTCGGGAATGCTCGGGATTACCGACACCGTTAGCTCGGATAGATAATGCTGTATTACATTATAACTTTCAAAATGTGACAATCTGTCAAAACGCAGTAGGATTTATTTTTAAAAGAAGTTCAATGTCAGTTTGTCAAAAATAAAGAAGTAAAAACAATTTCTATTACTAATTGTTATTAAAAACAGCAATTTTAATTATTCCACATTCAATCGAACTGTCAAAATTTATATTACTAACGACGCATGCGCACCAACTGAATAAACTAACCTCAAATTAAAACACGAATGTGACAAGGTTTGTAATTTAACAGGTTATACAACCCTGGAATTCACACAGGGCTCTGCTTAGGATCGCATTCCCTTTTAAAAATAACAAAGGCAATAGACTGCTTGATTCAAATAGCAATTTGTATTTTTTCAATAATACCTTTTCTTTAATGGAATCACATATAGAACAAAGCGAAAGTACTGGTGAATAAGAGGTACGGGGGTAAGTGGAGGTATTCTTGTAGTTATAGCAATTCTCTACACCCCCCCCCCTTCCTTCTAACCCCACAAGAACCATAACTTTATGATGATTTTAAAATTTCTTTTTAACTTTTCAAAATAGAAATATTTTTTCAATGTTACGGACTTGAAAAAACATTGATTTTAGTTATTTGTTGAGTAGGTCAGTGCTGTGGTAATGTTTTGTAGCTGTTGGTAGTCGAAATAATCAAGTCAAGTCAAAGAATAATAAGTTTTTATTTTATTTAACTCTGTTAAGGCAGACATAATATTGAAATTTTATTGTTCCTTGAAATAACTGTAAATAATATTTGATATTTTGATATATAAATACATATAGCAGAGATTTATGAGCTGTAAGGTTGGCAGCGGTTGTGATGTCACATGCATTTGGAATTTGTACAACGTTGAATCCCTTTAACAATTAAAGAGACAAAATGACTTTTTTAATTGTTAATATCTCTTAACATATAAGGAGTTATCAACAAATAATTGAACATTTGAGGTTCTAGTAACCCACTCTATCGATATATAGTACACTTTTATATCTCCGTCAACATTTAGCTCTATCTGGTGTCTACGTTCTACGACGTAGCACACAGACGCATCACGGTATAGACCAGCGCTACTGTCCCCCTCTCGGCAGATCGTTGTACTAAAGTTGGCGTTCTTAGCAGAGCCTGGCTAGGTACAGTGTATAGCGCACGCTGATACAAGCAGGGGACCCGGACCCCGGTATTTGTGCAAACTACGAAAAGAGGAGAGCAGCCAGCATAGGTCCCTCTCTCTTCCTCCCACACTCACACACTCACACAGACGTACGCAGCCTGGCTGCATCCCACAGCTCCTGGTTTTGTCCTATCGCTATCCCAACAACGCTCCCGTATCCCGAAAAGAAACTCCGGGATTTTTTGTATTTGTAATAAAATAACTAAAAAAATAAAAAAAATAACAGCCTTTTTACGTAAATATTAACCTATTATATATAAAAAATAAAACCAATAAAAGTGTTAAAATAAAATGTGAAATTTTTTATTAAAATAAGTGTTTTTTAAAATAATAATTATTATTAAAAAAAATGTTGACAAGGATTTTGTGCTTTGATGTGATTTTTCGGTTAAAAACTACGTAATATTTATGTAAAATATACGTAAAAATGTTCAATAAATATATATTTGTGCTAAAAGTTAAATAAAATTAGTGTTTATACATTTAGTAAACGTAAATTTTACTTGTATGTTACATTCCATAAAGCTGCAATAAAAAAAAACGTTTTGTAAATTTTTATATCTTAAAAATATAATTTCGTGCAAAATTGAAACCCTTTTAGATAAAATTAGACAAATTAGACGTTTATCTTACATAAAAAACATTACCTGTTACGTAAATAATTTTACCGAATATACAACATTTTGTCATTTATTTCATAGATTTTTTAAAAAGCAAATTTATCCTTTTGCGTTTAAATATAGTCAAAAAGCTTTTAAGAATTCAATGCCTTTAGAATATCAATAAATGAAAATCCTTTGAAATTAAATTTATTATGTTTTTTTTATTAGAAACGTGTTTTTTACGTAACTTTTTACTTATTAGTGCCTAATTTTGGTATAGTATGTTTATCACATTTAAATATCTTATAAATTTGTTTAATTTGTTGTCTTCAATGACCTCCGACTATGTTAGCTGTTTAATTCGAAACGATTATAAAAAAAAATAAAATATATATATATATATATTAAATAAAATATGTACTCCGACTCTAATTTGGTTTAACTTTACTAATATATTTAGTTAAACTGATAATGAACTAAGGTGTAGAGTTTGCAAAGTTTTGTCCCTTTAATTATTCTGGTTCTTTAATTGTTTATATCTTCAATAACATTGCGACTATTTAAAACAAATCCCATTTGAGATCCTGATAGTTAACTTTATCAGTACATGTAATATACATTTCTACAATTTAGGAATGTAGTGTGTCAAACCAATCTTTAACAAATTTATAGTGGATTTTTACAGCTTTACATTGAATCAAGATAAAACAGCTTGTGTCCTATGTCTTAATTTCTATAACAGTGTACTACATATTGATAAAGTTGATTACTAGAACCTCAAATGTTCAATTATTTGTTAAGAACTCCTTATATGTTAGGAGATAATAACAATTAAAAAAGTCATTTTGTCTCTTTAATTATTAAAGGGATTCAACGTTGTACAATATACATTAATTAAGGGACGGGAGGGGGGTGTAAGGTCTCAACTTTTTGTGAAAATTTGAAGTCGATTGGAGTAAAACTGTCGGAGATATAGAGTTTTAAGTCTTCACCTCTCTGGTCTGGTTTCGTCTTTCTTTGAAACTTTTAAACGCGTTTTTCTCACACTTAGCTTTTTCAGAGTCGGTGTCCTCTCTAGCTCAAAATCTACTGCAGCGATCCTTTTGAAATTTTGCACACTCTTTCTTTACATAAATGCCGAGGTAACGCTGTCGAGTTACTTAACAGGGTGTCCTGCAGAAACTTATCAACTAATGAAATCATTTTGGTTTTTGATTTCAAATAATCCAGTGATGAGTTATGAGTAACTTTTTTTGTGACGTCACCGGAGATTCGCTGTCAATGGCTCATTTCTTGATATTTATTTATGAAAATTTCACAAAGTATTCTTTAAATGTTATTTTATCATGTAGTAATTATAGAAATAATTATATATTAACTGTGTCGTCAAAAAACATTATCGAAAATATGCTTTACTTTTATCGTTTTGACCTTACCCCCTCCTTAAATAAATGTTGTTTTTGTCACGAATTTAAGATGGTAAATATTTAAAAATCTTCCTAAATATTGCAGCTTGCAGAAATGTTGGATATTCGTCAGTGCAAACGCATAATTAGCCATCAACAAATTCGCCATTTATAAAAATGAGTTTCCAGCTAATTTAATTCATGTACCGCGAGTGGTTCATTGGATAAACACATTAATGACGTAATTGTGAACGTAATGAGCAAAATAACGAATATGTGTTAATTAGTGCGCTGTGAACTGTGAAAATTGTGAAAACAGCGGTGGACGATGACCCAGGAATCTGTAACTGTCACGACAGAGCCCTGACTTATTGGAGGTTATTTTAAAAGGTAAAAACAAACTCATAACCTCAAAATATTGACGTTTATATACCGTTATAAGTATCATTCTTACTCACTGCTTCAATTTACGTTTCTTTTGCTTTTTTGGAACCTTACAAGGTCTAATATTTATAAATTAAAGAAAACTATATCATATTCTAACCTCCAAAATGTGACAAGCTGTCAAAACGCAGTAGGATTTATTTTTAAAAGAAGTTCAATGTTAGTTTGTCAAAAATAAAGAAGAAAAAACAATTTCTATTACTAATTGTTAATTAAAACCTTAAATATAGATTAAAATATTAAATAAAAACGTTAATTAAATATGAAAACAGTTAGTGGAATAAGGTTTTAAAACAATAAGATATTTAAGTAATAACTATATTTCAAACTATTATTTTCAATATTTGTTTCTTTGCCAACATGAAAAAACTATAATTTCTTATTAGCAAATTAATATGTTGGTAACTTTGCCAATTTCAAGAAAATATGGTTAGCCACCCAACCACTACAATAATATCAAAACGAGCTTCACTTTTTTTATTGTTATTTTAGTTTATTTATCAAAGATTCAAACCTTTGCAAATGACTTTTAAAATAACAAATTTGTCTAATAGGGGTTTTTCACTTAGAGCATATATATATGGAGTGTGAATAGTCATGTTTCCTATAAATTAAAAGTGTGTCCAAAATGTGTGCGACAGAGAAAGGTATATGTTCCTATTTGTTCTCCATGCGCATGCGTCGAAAGTATTGGAATTCAGGAAATATTTTAAAAATTAATAACAATGGGCTTGTGTCCTCATTTTTTAATGATCGATTTTTCAATTGATGTTAATAAATGTGTATTGGCGTGTCTATTTTATTAAATATCTAAATGTTGACGGAGACATAGCAATTAAAAGTTTGAATTGTAGTTTTAGCGCTAGAAATGGTCGGCCATATTTGTATGACAGTTAGTCAGTTATTTGTTGAGTAGGTCAGTGCTGTGGTAATGTTCTGTAGCTGTTGGTAGTCGAATAATCAAGTCAAGTCAAGAATAACAAGTTTTTATTTTATTTAACCCTGCTAAGGCAGACATAATATTGAAATTTTATTGTTCCTTGAAATAGCTGTAAATAATATTTGATATTTTGATATATAAATACATATAGCAGAGATTTATGAGCTGTAAGGTTGGCAGCTGTTGTGATGTCATATGCATTTGGAATGTGTACAACGTTGAATCCCTTTAATAATTAAAGACACAAAATGACTTTTTAATTGTTAATATCTCCTAACATATAAGGCGTTCTAGTAACCCACTTTATCAATATATAGTACACTTTTATAGAAATTAAGACATAGGACACAAGCCCATTCCTGTATTTTATACTTAGCGCGTTATAACAATTCGCATAGTTAAGATCCTGCGTTATAGAGGTACCTACCGTATACTACATATCTTTTACCACCGTCTCGCAATTTACTATATTTATTACAAACGTAATAATAATAAAAATTTGTAAGAAATTAAAAAGAAGACAGCGTTAGTTTTGTTTTAGTGTTAGCGTTAATACCTTCGTAGGCGTTAAAGGATTAACGGCCGAGCCGCTGTGTTTACACGTTGCAATTATTAACGGCGGACTGGGGGGGGGGGATTAGTCCGCATTCCCCCCACTACCGCACCTCACCGTAGCTACACGCGGATGAGCTGGAGCGATTAGTTTCCCCCTCCACTACGAATAACGACTAGCCTCACATGGCTCTACTAATACTGCAGTAGTACAGTAGTGTGTTGATCTGTATCAAAGTGAAGTTAGCCACTAGCTGGACGAGTTTGATTTCAACTGATGCAAGAAACGTGACAGCTTGTTTGACAGGCACGTCAGTAATTATTGGTGTTTACTCTTTTTGATTAAGGAGATCCTAGCACCAGCGTAGTGTAAATAATATTCGTGACAATATTACTTATTACTTTTAAGATCTAATTCGCGGTTACTCATGCGGCGACTAGCTGCGGACGTGACGTAAGATTGTGATGATATTTTTTATGTCAATGTCAATGATTTTAGTGATTTCTTCGTTCCACATACTATTTGTATTATTTGAATCGAAAGCTTGATGTTTTCTGAACCATATTCAATTGAAACAATCATTTTCTCCATTAGATACTTACATGAAATTTTCAATCAAATGCACAAGTTAATGAAATTAGTTTTTAAAACTCATTATTTCTTTAAAAGTTTCGGAAACCTACCCTTATTTAATTGTGTTCAGTACAAAATTAGCACAGAACATAAGATGTCTCTGTTGGCATTCCAACATTATAATACATTGTTGTCTCTAATAGAAGTAATGCGCATGACAGCAATACGATGACTGCTGTGTACGACACGGCCGTATGGCAATCAGGTCAGTTGTGTTTTGGGCTTCTACACTGTCAAGATCATAATTCCCAACCATCTTGTTATTATAAGAATGTTGGTTCAAAGTAATTAAAAAGTGTAAAATAATTTTATCATTAAAACAATTGAATAATTATTCAATCTACAAATACTCGCATGGTTTTATTTCGTACATGCGAAGCTGGTCCTTCGATGCCTTACAAAGCCGATCCTTCGAGTTTATTAACCGCGTGTGTTTTTCATTGTATTTTTGGCGTTTTATTACATTTGCCCCTTGGCGATTGCCATTGATTGGGTAAATGGGACGCTCTATTTTGGCGGATTCACGGAGGATTTGGATATTTTACAATTACATTTCCAGAAGCCTTACAAGCGAAGCTGGATATTTTACAATTACATTTCAAGAAGGTTTTAAATCCTACAAAAAAAAAAAAAAAAACTGGCCTTACAAGCCATTGGTACCCGCGTGTGATTTCGTGGTGTTTTGAGGTTACATCTGTATAGTAACCAGCACAAGTGCAAGCTATTTTGTTACATTTACCCTATGGCGGCCTGGCAAGTCATCAATTGCCATTGATTGGGTAATGCAACGTTTGATTTAAGCGGATTCGCATATAATTTGGATTACTACACGTTTATATTTTAAGAAAAATTATTCATTACGGAAGAGGATACATGGATGCTGGAGGAGAGTAAAATACTTCTTTACTCATGAAGGTACAAAGTTATTATTACTATCTGCAAGTACCAATCTATTAAAAACTTCTCATGTTGCTGGATTAACCTGGATTAGTTTGTCATCCACGTTTCATCTATCATATAAGTACGAATCTATCACCTAAGCAAGATGGAGGGATTGAAAAGGCTTAGATCGGCGCGGACGGCTGCAAAAAGTGCAATATCACGGATGGACAATTACGTCAGCGACCCAAGGGCTCTCGACTCCGCTACAGTGGAGGTGCTGCAGGTGAAAAAAGAAAAGATGATGACTACATTCCAATCGTACGAGCTCACGCAGTACAGCATTTTAGAAATTGATGATCAAGATGAGGAAGACATTGAAGAAGTTGAAGAGAAGTATTTTAACATTATTGCAAAATTAAATGCTAGCATCAATAAGTTAAAAGAAGTTAATAGGCCTGAATTAGTTCCATTGAAGCTCCCAGCGGTGGAAATTCCAACCTTCGATGGCAAGGATATAACCAGGTTTAAGCCCTTTTATGAGCTCTTCCAAGCAGTGGTTCACAATAATGCATCATTGTCCGATGTTCAAAGACTTTTTTATTTGAGAAAGTATCTCGTTGATGAGGCTCTCTCAATAATTATAAATCTGCCGCTTGTGAACAGCTCATACAAAGAGGCTATTGATTTATTGTTAGCGCGGTATGAAAATAAGGCAAGATTAATCTTTTATCACATTAATATAATACTTGATATTCCCAACATGCAGAAAGGTACTGCAGTCGATATAAGGGCTTTTTTATGTCAAGTAAAACAGCAATTACAAGCGTTAAAAAATCTTGATGAGCCTGTAGACAAATGGGATATGATTTTAATCTCGGCCTTAAGTAGAAAATTAGATATCGTTACTAACCGCACTTTCCACATGGAAAGAAATTTAGAAGAACTGCCTACTATGGCAGAATTTATTTCATTTTTAGAAAGACGTGCAATTGCAATTGAGTATAGTTTAGATTATAAAAATATGTCACATGACAATAATAATAATAAAGGAAATGTGGTTCCAAGAAAATTGTATAATAAAAATAAGTATTCACATAATAATATTGTATGTAATCTTGCTATTTGTGAATATACAAACCTTGAGAATGTTATGAAACAATCTTGGACAACTGAGAAAGTCCCAGAGGAATCAGATAAGTTTTCTGAGGATTACTTACAGGCTGAACATAAATTTCAAAATTCAGTAGCACTTAAAAATAATTTAACTGTTGATTTGCCATTACTCAGCCTAGTAAATAAAATAGAATTGGAGGATTCTTTCTCAGTTGCCCCGCAAAGATTTAATGTGTTGGAAAAAAGATTTAGACACAATCCTTCATTATTGGAGGTTTATAAAACATTATTAAACAGATCAACCAGTATCATGACATTAGGTTTAAAACACAATATTATTTTTATAAATATTAAGTTAAAAACAAATTTAATTTGCTACAAGTCTAGTGTAGCTCCATCAAGTAAGGTACTTACAATACCCCAGCTTGAGATTATTAGCGCAGTGTTGCTGGTGCGAATCAAACAAGCAACAAATAAAATTTTTGATTCAAATACAATACTTCCATCAGATATTAATTGCAATGTTTACAACATTGATGTAAAACAAACATCTGTACTGTTGGAATTGTTAAAAGATAATTGTTTCAATAACATTGTAACTATTGAGTTGATGATTGTTGTGTACATTATGCAAATGATAATGTATGCTACATTGATAATTATGGCTTCTGTTATATTTAGGATAGTAATTAATTTGTTTTATATTATTTTCACAAAATTATGTAGACTACCATAGAATTAAGAAGTTTATATTATTTTGTGTAATTTTGTTTATAATAGTTTTAAGAAGAATTAGAATTAAGAAGTTCATATTATTTTTTGTAAATTGGTTTATAATAATTTTATGTAACATTGTATAATTTGATATTGGTTGTGAGCTTATCTATTTCTGCTGGCCGGCAATTTATGTTCAGTACAAAATTAGCACAGAACATAAGATGTCTCTGTTGGCATTCCAACATTATAATACATTGTTGTCTCTAATAGAAGTAATGCGCATGACAGCAATACGATGACTGCTGTGTACGACACGGCCGTATGGCAATCAGGTCAGTTGTGTTTTGGGCTTCTACACTGTCAAGATCATAATTCCCAACCATCTTGTTATTATAAGAATGTTGGTTCAAAGTAATTAAAAAGTGTAAAATAATTTTATCATTAAAACAATTGAATAATTATTCAATCTACAAATACTCGCATGGTTTTATTTCGTACAAATTGTGTTATTAATTATTGACTATCGTAGAATAAATTTAGAAAGTTCAGCAAGTTCTATAGTGCAAGTGCTATATTTTTAACTAATTTATTTATTTTTCTTGACTTTTATTCGTCATAGCCACCATCAAACATAATTCTATTTTACAAATTTCTAAATATTTAAATAATTCACTAATTAATTTTGAATCACTTAACAAAAATTTAGTATTAACTGGAAAAGTTTTAATCACATCTAATATTTCACTATTGAATTTAGATCTTTCTAAACTATAATTTATGCATTCAAATATAATATGATCCAAAGTTCCTTCTTCACCACATTGACATCTATCGTCGGATTTAATATTAATTTTGTACAGGTGAGCTGGACAGGTGAGTTTTACAATGATTACTTCTGATTCTGATTATAGTTGACATAATTTTGCGGGGCTCATTTCTAAACCATCTCTTCTTACTTAAATTTGGATGTAACATATAATAATCTCTTCCTTTTAACTGACTTTTGTTAATGAAATCTTGGTTTCTCAAATTAAAGTTTAATTTTTTGATTATATTAAAAATTTCATATGAAGGTAATTTCACTTCTCAATATCCCAATTTATTGATTAATTACTATTTAGAACCTTAATGAGTTAATTTCAAATACATATAACTATTATTTTAAAGTTATTTACAATTTCCAGATACGTTTAGGCCTTCCAGCCCGTCCTATATACATTTATATCATATACAAAGAAAACGAAATATAATATTTAGTAAATAAATAGCTCAAATATCTTTTCAAACTTTTTCTTTACTTTCTGAGTATTTTTTTTATCGACTCCCGCGCCATCTTTGTCTTTCCGCATGTCGTACTCTTCAACGGAGTTTTTCTCTGATAACAGACTTCTAGTTTTCTAGTTCATTTTATTCTATTTTTACTTATAGAACTTTTTTTGCCAACATATATACATTGAAATATTGCTCTGATAAGATTTTTCTATTTTACAAACAACGCTTTGTGTTTTGTAGTATTTTTAAGACAGATCCCCCCCTTTCCCCTTCCCCTCCACTCACCTTTTAATCTTGTAAATACCAATCAGCTTAAAATTTGTAGTAGCAAAGAAATAAATAAATATGTAAAATAATGATTTTCTATGATGATTTATACGTAAACTATTGACTTTATCAAAAAAATGTTTTAATGAAAGTTGTAGAACGTTAAAACACATTTAAAATGATGTATGATAAGTTTAAATACTGTAAACGGTTTAAGAGATATGAGCAAAATTGTAAGCGCATGCACTTTTGATGAAATGGTCTACTTTACAGCGGTGTAGCTCAATATCTATCAGACATACAAAGAAATGTTGTAAGCACAAATTGTAGGAAATTGAGTCGTCTATAAGATTGATAATAACTATTTTTACTGTAGGATGCACCGGTAAGGAGATATTACAATAATTAGCTAATCTAAATCGTAAAAACTAGAGCAGAAATTACTATTATGTTAACTGTAAAAATATATTCGATGTGTTACAGAGGGGGACGGAGACGGAGGAGGTTATTAGGTAGTATCTCTCCTCCTATAAATTACATAGCCAAAATACAGAACATTTTTAAGCTCATAAAGTGACACACAAAAAACTTTTACAGCATTAACAGAATTTTTTTAAACCTTTTTATTAAGTAGCCCTTTAAGTCTATAAAGTATTAATAGAACCCTTTCTCTCTCTCTCTCTCTCTCTCTGGATTCTTTTCTACGTATAAATGTTCGTATAAAAGTAGGGTTATAATTAAAAGTTAAAAAACTGCAAGTGTGGCGAGGGGAAGAAAAGAGGTGGAACCGCTCCTTTGTAAAATAAAAAGAAGCTAATTTCCTTCGTGTGGAAAATTGATGGGAGCTTGATAAAGAAAGGATTAGGTCAATTTCGTTGATTCTTTGACGAGTTGTGGATGAAAAATAACGAGACTGCTGTAGTTTTCTTTACACGACAATATCTGTCATATTCTCAATGAATGATTCTAAGTTTTTAAAAGAAAATGACCATTGTTATATCGCAAAGGGAAAATGGAAATTAATGAAAATATCAACAATAATAAAATTATAATAACAACGGATTCTTTAAGTGTTTTAAAAAATTTAAATTCTAATGATAACAAATCAAATAATGATATTTTGACACGCAAAATTAAGGAGATGTATTTCAATTTAATAAATAAGAATAATACCATAAAATTTATGTGGATACCCGGACATTGTGGAATAAGAGGAAACGAAATTGCGGATAAATTGGCAAAGGAATCAATAAATTTGGAAATTGAGATGAAAGTGAAATTACCTTTTAATATAATCAAAAAATGAAACTTCAATTTGAGAAACCAAGATTTCATTAACAAAAGTCAGTTAAAAGGAAGAGATTATTATATGTTACATCCAAATTTAAGTAAGAAAAGATGGTTTAGAAATGAGTCCTTCAAAATTATATCAACTATAATCAGAATCAAAAGTAATCATTGCAAAACTCACCTGTCCAGCTCACCTGTAGAAAATTAATATTAAATCTGACCATAGATGTCAATGTGGTGAAGAAGGAACTTTGGATCATATTATATTTGAATGCATAAATTATAGTTTAGAAAGATCTAAATTCAATAGTGAAATATTAGATGTGATTAAAACTTTTCCTGTTAATACTAAATTGTTGTTAAGTGATTCAAAATTAATTAGTGAATTATTTAAATATTTACAAATTTGTAAAATAGAATAATAAAATGTGAAATATGTAAAAAAATGGTGGTGGCTATGACGAATAAAAGTCAAAGCAAATAAATAAATAAGTAATCATGATAAACTATGTAAACTAATGATTCTAGTGCGTAGTTCTTTAGATCTGGCAACGTCGCATGCTCACGCCGACCAAGTTATGACGTGTTTCAGTTGAGTTTTTATATTTTGCAATGTCCCGCGCAGTGCGACGTTGCCAAATCTCAATCTTCTAGTCTAAAACAATCAAAAGTAGCTCTCTTTCAACATATTTTATAAATAAGGGAATACCGCTTGCTGTAATTCTCTTTACAGGACAATATTTGTCATATTCTCAAAGAATCGTAAGAAAATGACCATTGTTGTATCACAAAACATCCGTTTCCGTTTCAACATAGGTCGGTGTAGGGTTCGTATGTTAAAAACGCCAATTTCAACGTCAAAATCTTAAAATTTCATTGGTATCTTTCATATTTCACAATTTGTCGATAGTTTTCTTGCATTGCTCCAATATTCCAATCAACAACTTTGGTAGGAACTTTCAACAACAACATATGCCGAACAGCAAAACACTTACTACTTAGGAGAAGTATTTCTCCTTCAACAAAACTTCCGTTCTCTTCTTCTTGATGGTCCATTACATAATCCGTACATACCAGCGACACATGCGGCTGTTTTGTGTACTAACACTTCTATCCCACTTTTACACTCCATGTCTGCAGGGATTTGTTAGCTCTAAGGTTTCCAAACCTTTAGACCATCAAAAAACGCGTGTTTGCCTCCTAGATTCGATAACGTTTTTTGACGACACTGTTAATATATAATTACTTCTATAATTACTACATGATAAAATAACATTTAAAGAATACTTTGTGAAATTTTCATAAATAAGTATCAAGAAATGAGCCATTGACAGCGAATCTCCGGTGACGTCACAAAAAAAGTTACTCATAACTCATCACTGGATTATTTGAAATCAAAAAACCAAAATGATTTCATTAGTTGATAAGTTTCTGCAGGACACCCTGTTAAGTAACTCGACAGCGTTACCTTGGCATTTATGTAAAGAAAGAGTGTGCAAAATTTCATTGCGGATCGGTGCAGTAGATTTTGAGCTAGAAAGGACATCGACTCTGAAAAAGCTAAGTGTGAGAAAAACGCGTTTAAAAGATTCAACCAAAAAGACGAAACCAGACCAGAGAGGTGAAGACTTAAAACTCTATATCTCCGACAGTTTTACTCCAATCGACTTCAAATTTCCACAGAATAAACTTAATATGTTGTACATAAAAGAAATGTTTAGAATCACCGAATTCAACATGTTGCTCCCGGATTCCTTCCTTCACGGGATCTAATCCTTCGGGAACATCTCCCTGGAAAACTAAAATGACGACTGTTGCTAACCATCTCATCACTGCCTCCAACCATCAACGTCTACAACATTCCATTGTCTTCCGGGTGAAGGAGAACGCACGGGGGGGGGGGGGTATAGCTATTGTTTTAAATATATTACATCAAGAACCCTAACAGCCTAGCAAGAATTTTAGCTATGTTCATTTGAAATATGAAAATTGTAATATGAGTTTGCTCCTTTTAATTATCCTGGTTCTTTAATTGTTTATATCTTCAATAACATTACGACTATTTAAAACAAATCACATTTGAGATCCTGATAGTTAACTTTATCAGTACATGTAATATACATTTCCAGAATTTAAGATATTGTTCACAACACAAATTAAAGTGTGGCAAACCAATCTTTAATAAATTGAATTTGCAGTAGTCTTCCTTGTTCTTGGCGTGTGGATATTAATTAAGGTGAATTTTAAAGGTGGTAACGATCACTCTATGAAGGGCGGAAGTTCCGGGCAATAAAGCCGGAAGATTAAAAACACATTACTACCAGCAGCCTTATCTTTGCTATGGAAGCTAATTGCAAAATTACCAAAGTACTCATGATAGAAAAAACAGAATTCGTACTGAGCTGCTTGGACATTCCCAAGAAATGCTCCTTGTGGTACTACATTTTAACATACGAACCCTTACCGACCTATGTTCAAACGGAAACGGATGTTTTACAATGGTCATTTCCTTAGAACTAAGAATCATTCATTGAGAATATGCACAAGGCACGTTTTTTGCAGTTTAAATATCTAAATGTTGACGGAGATATAGCAATTAAAAATTTGAATTGTAGTTTTAGCGCTAGAAATGGTCGGCCATATTTGTATGACGTGAAATGCATTTTAACGTCAGTTATTTGTTGAGTAGGTCAATGCTGTGTTAATGTTTTGTAGCTGTTGGTAGTCAAATAATCAAGTCAAGTCAAAGAATAATAAGTTTTTATTTTATTTAACCCTGCTAAGGCAGACATAATATTGGAATTTTATTGTTCCTCGAAATAGCTGTAAATAATATTTGATATTTTGATATATAAATACATATAGCAGAGATTTATGAGCTGTAAGGTTGTGATGTCACATGCATTTGGAATATGTACAACCCTTTAATAATTAAAGAGACAAAATGACTTTTTTAATCGTTAATATCTCCTAACATATAAGGAGTTATTAACAAATAATTGAACATTTGAGGTTCTAGTAACCCACTTTATCAATATATAGTACACTTTTATAGAAATTAAGATATAGGACACAAGTCCATTATTCTCAGTATTCGATTTTAAACGTATAATCAGCGGGATGTTCACACGGTAAATTTTAATTAGTAAAAACGTGTAGCCGCAGTTTTCATACGACAAAATGAATGTACTAAAATGAAATAAGCTAAATGTTGATAAGGTAAGTTGAGAAATAAGGAAACGCTGTTTGATATAGGTATTACTTAAGTTTTATTAATTTTGAATAGGGCCAATAGAATCAATAGAGTTCGAAGCGGACTTTGAAGCGAAGGTATTGTTAGAAGGTTAGATTTGTACTGCTAGAATTTATTGTTGATTTGGAATTCTTGGATAAATTATTGCGTGGTCTGTGACGCACGCCACTGGAGTTTTTTTATAATTCCATAGTTTTATCCCACAAAACATAGTGGGCTTTTGTTCTAGTTCCACCCACCAAAGAAATCAATAAATCATTATCTATAAAAGATTCGTCGAACATTTTCTAATAATAAACTTGAGATACTTCACCACTAAACACTTGTTCGTTTACTATTCGTTAAAAGTCACCCCATAATACTGTACGCCACTGGAAGGCGAATTCGTTAAAGTTCATTCGATTTGCTCGACAAGTCCGGTGAGTATTCGATAAACGTGTTTAGCTTTGTACGTTTTTTTTGCAGTACGAACGTCGTGTGAATGTTTATTCGATTAGATTTATACTGCAAACAATCTAAAGCAATTTAATATTTGAAAAAAACGATCAGTGACTTCTCCAGCTGTAACTTCTTCCCCTCCCCCGCAGGTGCTCTACGGTGTACATATATTCCTCAAACATATCTTTCAAAAGAACGATGACACTATATACTAAAAACATATAAACATATATCTATCTCACTCTTCCCCAGAGCTAACATAACTACACTGTAGTATCGATCAGACGGGTGGGGGTATTTTATCTCACAGCGTGCAGCTGAGATAGGTATATACGCTATGTATACATGTTAGAAGAGGATAGATGACTTTGTTTGGTAGTGGGAGAGAATGACGTCGTTTAGTTCATGGTGGGGGAAGGTGATATGTCGTCACTAGCAAAGATACTCCGTTAATGATATTGCAGCGCCTGACGATGTTGAAAATGTTTGGGTCACGTGACTTGACATTCTAGCGCTTAGATAAATAATCTTGTGATTGTAGTCATTGATATAGGTATATAAAGAAGGTGCGTTGGGTATTTAGAGATTTGAACACGTGGTTTTCTTTAAGGTAGGGAGGAGAGGGTGAGGCTTCAACTTTTTCTTTTATTTATTTATATGAATGTACAACATATTAAGTTTATTGTGTGAAAATTTGAAGTCAATTGGAGTAAAACTGTCGGAGATATAGAGTTTTAAGTCTTCACCTCTCTGGTCTGGTTTCGTCTTTCTTTGAAACTTTTAAACGCGTTTTTCTCACTCTTAGCTTTTTCAGAGTCAGCTCAAAATCTACTGCACCGATCCTTTTGAAATTTTGCACACTCTTTCTTTACATAAATGCCGAGGTAACGCTGTCGAGTTACTTAACAGGGTGTCCTGCAGAAACTTATCAACTAATGAAATCATTTTGGTTTTTTGATTTCAAATAATCCAGTGATGAGTTATGAGGGACACCGCAATGAAACTTTTTTTTGTGACGTCATCGGAGATTCGCTGTCAATGGCTCATTTCTTGATATTTATTTAAGAAAATTTCACAAACTATTCTTTAAATGTCATTTTATCATGTAGTAATTATAGAAATAATTATATATTATCTGTGTCGTCAAAAAATATTATCGAAAATAGGCTTTTTATACCTATATTTTGTGTTTTTAATTTTGATCATTTTATTTGATTTTGGTGTCGTTTTGTAGATTATAACTCTGATGTCAATAAATTGTAAAAGATATGTACAGCAATGTAATAGATTTTGAGGTATGTGAGAAAAACTAAAAAAAAACTGACAAATTTTGCACTAAAATTCGCATAAATCATTCTTTTTATAACGTTTTTAATTTGTAAGTTTATAAAATATTTTTATTACTTGATAGGTGGTGTAATTACCTTTCAAATTATGTTTTTGTCATACCCGTAGGACCTTTAGATCCAGAGAAATCGATAATTTTTGGCAGAGTCATCTAAAATAAATACTTAAATTTAAAATGGCGGCTATTATAATATTAATGGCGACCGATACAATTACGTCTGTAACATGCTCTTAGAGTAACGATAGTCGAAGACAAGACACCCTGTGTACCAAATTTCAACTCTCTAAACATGCTTATTTTCTAAATACCCCTTTTATCAATTTTTGAATTTATAAAATTCAAAATATATTCTTATTTAATAGCGTAATACACAAGGAAAATTTCAACTTTCTATCTTTTTCGAATTAACAGATATACAGCAAAACATGCCTATCTTTATTAAAAAATTACGGGTTTTTAGGAAGTTCAAGAAAAAATCCAAGTATGCCAATGTTTTTGGAATTCTTTTCTCTACGAAATAGGTCATTATCAGACACATTTACATAGCCGTTTTCGAGCTACCATACAAAATTCAGTAGCAAGCATAAAATTTTATACCTAGAACAATCCCTACTGTACATAACCTACAAATTCTTAATTTGTGTTAATAGAAAGATTGCGTTAACAACGAGTTCAGTACGTTATGTTAACAATTTGTATAACCCTCCACTACATACTTGTTAAATTTGAGCCTCAAAAACTGCTCCCAACAAAAATGGGGGACTTGTGAAAAGGTATCATCTTATTTAAAACACCTCAAAATTTTATATAGCTAAAAAACATATAATTTAAAATTGCATTTTCTGGCACTAAAACATAATTTTTTTCTAAATATTTTTAGACAGTCTTGCACAGAAAGGAATAACGAAAATAAATGCGCTTTTACTTTTTATTTAAAGCTTCAAATTTCCCCAGAAAGGTTAATCAAAGTTGAGCGTAAAACCAATCAAATAAAAATCTCGTTATACAAATCTTTTTCTAATTATTGTATAGTATTTCTCCGCTAGCCCCACGTCCCCTCGCCACTGGATCTCATCACTCTACTAGACGCGTATAACCACACTATCCTGACAGTTGAGCACTTAATAGCTATTTTAAAGGCGTCTAAATATTTCAAGAGTAATCTACTGTAGAGAAGTAGCCGTACCGAATCTTGTCTTGAGATGTGTTGGGATATCTCTCTGATTATTGTTTCGTCTTAGTATATTACAAAATTAGATTTAAATATACATGTGTTGGCCAGCTACCAACGCGTCCGAAAAGCAACATGTCTACAGAGGCGAACTGGAATTAAATAAATGATAATTTAAAATTTTAAAACTATTTTATTAAATATCTAAATGTTGACGGAGATATAGAAATTAAAAGTTTGAATTGTAGTTTTAGCGTTAGAAATGGTCGGCCATATTTGTATGACGTGAAATGCAGTTTAACGTCAGTTATTTGTTGAGTAGGTCAGTGCTGTGGTAGTGTTTTGTAGCTGTTGGTAGTCAAATAATCAAGTCAAGTCAAAGAATAATAAGTTTTTATTTTATTTAACCTTGTTACGGCAGACATAATATTGAAATTTTATTGTTCCTCGAAATAGCTGTAAATAATATTTGATATTTTGATATATAAATACATATAGCAGAGATTTATGAGCTGTAAGGTTGGTAACCTTACACAAGGATTGTGATGTCACATGCATTTGGAATGTGTACAACGTTGAATCCCTTTAATAATTAAAGAGACAAAATAACTTTTTTAATTGTTAATATCTCCTAACATATAAAGAGTTATGAACAATTAATTGGACATGTTTTGGTAACCAATTCTATCAGATTATATTGAAACTAGAGTTTACCCCGTCGCAAGCGACGTCTGTCTTTTGTATGTGAATTGAATTTTATTTCAAATTTTAATTCCATTTTTAAATTGAAATATTTAACTCGTTTTATATAAATTTTACATATAACAACAAATAATTTTTCATATAAACTGACTAAAAAAATACATTTTTTGCAAAATTTGTGATTTTTTATCGATTTGTAAGTTAGGTACCAAAGTTAGGCATATATACAAAATTTCAACTTTTTCAACAGCACAATTTTTTACCAAATTAAATTTTTAAATTTTGAATTATTTTTTCTTAATAACATATTTTATTATTGTATAATCCAAAATTTGAGTTTTCTCCTAAGTTACCTGCCGGGCCTCCTAATTTTCTCAACGCCCCCTTCTTCAATTCTTTAATTTCTAATTTTCAAAAAATTTTAGCATTGAACACCTTAATACACATGCCAAATTTTAACTTTTATGAATGAAAAGTTACAGAGCAATAAGTAAAATTTTTTTTTTTGTTTTTCCAAAATTACGGGTTTCCAGGAAATTTAAGAGAAAATCTAACGACACCAAAAGTCTTGGGATTGTTTTCTCTACGAAATAGACAATTTTCAACAAAATGTGCGCAGCCGTTTTCGAGCCACCATACGAATCGCGTAACTTATAAACATTCACTTGGAACATTATAATATAGCACAATTAATTTTTAAGCAGTTTCTTCTTGTATTACAAGCCTCTAACTAAGTACGCCCCCGTCCTCTTGTAAATTAGTTAGTTTTAAATAAATATTTTGACGTTCCTGAGTCCCGGGTCCCGGGTCCCGGGGCATTGCAGTATCCAGGAATTTACTCGCTCCTAGTAAATAAAATTTAAGTTTTATTAACCAATTACTATAAAATCAATTTAATGTTGGAAACAAGCAAAGCCCGGGGCCCATTAAAATAAAAAAACCGTTTATATTAATAAAGTGTTTCGTAAACAACTGCAAAATAGTGGAAAAGCAGAGGAGAGGGAAGGTGGGAGAGAAAGATACATCTTAAAATAACTACATCATCGTTCTCTTGATGCTAATTTTATCGCGGCTTTCTTTTATACATATTTAATGGCATAACCTCACTTTTATTATTATTAAAGAAATTAACACAGTTTTCATCTTTAAATAATTATCATGTTGATTTCAATGTTTCATTACCACTTACTGTATTCATTGAGAATTGAATTTACGTTTTTAAGAACCTTACAAGATCCATTGTTATTAATTTAAAAGAAAACTATATCATATTCTAACCTCCAAAATGTAACAACCTGTCAAAACGCAGTAGGATTTATTTTTAAAAGAAGTTCAATGTCAGTTTGTCAAAAATAAAGAAGTAAAAATAATTTCTATTACTAATTGTTATTAAAAACAGCTATTTTAATTATTCCACATTCAATCGAACTGTCAAAATGTATATTACTAACGAGTAATATTACGAGTAAAATCTAGAGAGAGAATGCTGGACCTGAAAGTGTGTCCAAAATGTGTGCGAGAGAGAAAGGTATATGTTCATATTTGTTCTCTAAGCGTATGCGTCGAAAGTGACAGCTGTCTAGATATAATAAATATTAATATTCAATGGGCTTTTGTCCTATGTCTTAATTTCTATAAAAGTGTACTACATATTGATAAAGTGGGTTACTAGAACCTCAAATGTTCAATTATTTGTTAATAACTCCTCATATGTTAGGAGATATTAACAATTAAAAAAGTCATTTTGTCTCTTTAATTATTAAAGGGATTCAACGTTGTACACATTCCAAATGCATGTGACATCACAACCACTGCCAACCTTACAGCTCATAAATCTATGCTCTATGTATTTATATATCAAAATATCAAATATTATTTACAGCTATTTCAAGGAACAATAAAATTTCAATATTATGTCAGACTTAGAAGAGTTAAATAAAATAAAAAATTATTATTCTTTGACTTAACTTGATTATTTGACTACCAACAGCTACAGAACATTACCACAGCACTGACCTACTCAACAAATACCTGACGTTAAAATGCATTTCACGTCATACAAAGATGGCCGACCATTTCTAGCGCTAAAACTACAATTCAAACTTTTAATTGCTATATCTTCGTCAACATTTAGATATTTAATAAAATAGACACGCCAATACACATTTATTAACATCAATTTCAATCAACAATTAAAAAATGGACCTCTAAAAAATGAGGACACGAGCCCATTAAGATATAATAAATATTAAATATGTAAAGAAATTATATTTCTTTAGTTGGTACAAAACTCATCTGTCGGTAAAGCAGTGACCGTTCAGTGAAAACATATACTCATTTTTAGTTATAGTTATATTTATATATAGTTTATTTATATTTATACATATCTACATTATTCTACATCAATATAATGTCATATTTAACAACTGTCACGTATTATATCTAGACAGCTCTGACTTGACAACTGTCACTTTCAACGCATGCGCATAGAGAACAAATAAAAATATATACCTTTCTCTCTCACACACATTTTGGACACACTTTCAGGTCCAGCATTCTCTCTCCATTATATATATGCTCTAAGATGGAAACGCATGTTTTGTGAGATAACAATGGTCATTTTCTTACGATTCTTTTGAAAAACTTAGAATCATTCATTGAAAATATGACAAATATTGTCGTGTAAAGAAAATTGCAGCAAGTAGGTAGATCGCTTGACATTCTAGGCGCTCAAGCAAGCATAGTATAAGTTTAAACAAGTTATTACTTTGTAATGAATTATAATATTGGTCTCTATAAGCTGTTGAACCCTACAAATGTGAAGATTAGATTAAGAAAGTACCATTCATGTACACGGAAGTCAATGGCATCATAACCTCACTTTTTTCTTCGTAATCTAAGTTCCTCTCGCCTTTTTCTCTGCTTCTGTAGGTCTGAGCTACTCCCTGCACCCTCTCACCTCTCTCTACAACCCTTATATGCAAGGGTTAGCCAGTCCCGTCCCTTACTTGCTGGATATTTCATCCTACATGATATTTTGTCGCAGTGTTTTTTAACAGGTTGTGAAACATTTTTGGGTTTTTCAGCACATCATAAAACGTTCCCTTGAGGAGTGATGGTCTGGGACGGTGGGGGGGGGGGGGGGTTATAGAAGGGGATGTATAAAACACCCTTAACGACTATGATAAGTCAATACTAGATTTATAAGTCAAAAGAATAACCTAAGATTTATAAAGAAATAGCTAGTTCAAAAATGAATTAGTGGGAATTCCACAAGCAGAAAGTTGAAAAAGATCTGTCTTAAATACTGCGTCATCACTTGTAAGATTTTTAGAATTCTGAACCTGATTCATTGCTTATTAATGTACACTCATGAATTCTTGCAATAATTTATCATTTAAGTTAATTTTAGCTAAGTTTTTGTGTTCTTATGGTTATATATTTTTAAGTTTCGCCTAAAAACAGTTTCTTGGCAATATCTCCTTACCAGTGCGTCCTACGATAAAAGTAGTTATTATCAATATGATAGAGGGCTCAATTTTCTACAATTTGTGTTTACAACATTTTTCTATAAGTCTGATAGATATTGAGCTACACCGCTGTAAAGTAGACCATTACACTGAAAGTGCATGCGCTTACAATTTTGCTCATACCTCCTAAACCCGTTAGAGTATCTAAACTTATCATACATCATTTTAAAGGTGTTTTTACGTTCTACAACTTTTAATTAAACATTTTTTTGATAAAGTCAATAGTTAACATTCTGTTTGGCGTGAAATAAAAAACGAAAAATATTTATAAAGAAATATATTATTACTATAGAATATATTATTAGAAACATACATTCTACCAGATTCCATTCTAATTATTATGCAACAATCTGATTCAATTTATTTCTTATTTATTCTTAATTGCAATTATTTTTCATTAAATATTTAGATCGTGCAACATTGTAAATTAATTAAAACATAACTTTAATTTTAATAATGTAAATATGGCAACAACGCATCGTGTTTTGGTTATGTTGCACACCTGCACCGAGGTCAATGACCGGTAAGTCATCACAAGTTCTGTTCATTATGTTGCAGTGTTTCATTTTAGAGAAAAATTATTACAATGTGTTAGAGCAGTGCATAAGATTTTTATATGTAACAGAAAGAGACAGCAATATTGTTTTAAAAATATTTATAAAAGTAAACAATTGAATTTAGTGTTAGGGTTATGTCGGTGGATGTGTTGCAGTTAAAGACGAGCTTGAGACACTTTGTTCAACTGCCTGTTGAAGAAAAGAGACGGATATAGTTTCCAGATTAATCTAACGAAATAATAAGCACTTATTCAAAATTTAAAGAAATATTTGATTCGTTTGCAAGTTGGAACTTGTTTGCAGTTGTTTTGATACAAGTTTAACAGCTTCCACGCGTTTTTGAGGTTCGTCTGATCTGTCAGTGTGTATCCTACGCTTTTATTATCACTAGATCGTAGGTCGTACGCCTCACAGACCACTAAGAACATCAACATCTTACAACGGACGTAAATATCTTCTGCGGGGGGAGGGGGTTAATAGACGGATCACGCCATCGGCGGAAATATGCGGTACTAACTCAATGACAACCAACGATGGAATCATCGGGAACTTCTGATGACCAGGAAGATATTATTTTACTAAAAAAACATTAAAATCTAGGTCAAATATAACATAAATAAGAAAAGAATAAGAATATAATGGAAAGATGAATATATTGTATATATATATATATATACAGAGATGTGCACAAATGCTTTTCAAAAGCATTTAAATACAAAATACGTATTTTAAAAATACTTTTGAGAAAATAGAATACTCTTAATATTACTAATATAAATGTTATTTTTTTTAATAATTATGAGAATTCTCTTTGATAAATACCGACTTAGTTTTGAAACATTTTTGTTTCATAAAAATACTACCTAGAATTTTTAAAAATAGCAAAAGTAAGGGTTTTATTAGTGTCGCACTCGTCTGTACGTTAAAAGTGCAACACATTTAGTACACTCATGTCTAAATAATGTCAACTTATGAATGAAAATATATAAATGTTGGATGTCGCATGTGGGGTGGGGGTAGTAGGTAAAATAATATATATTTATGTATATATATTTCAGTAAGGAATGTAGTGGAGTGATTGTCTTGTAGTAAAACAAATAATGAACGAGAAAATATGATAAACAAATTTAGGTAAACGAAAATTAGATGTCTTATGGTGGGGTGGGGGTAACAGGAAGGATAATAAAATAATAGGCACATCTATGATTTTAAATTAGAATTATTAAGACAATTGTGCAGATACTTTTAGATCATAGATGGTGCTAATGTTAGTGAGGTTTTAAGTTTATATTCAAAAAATAATATTTACTGATTAACATACTATGAAGTAACAAAAATGAAAAACGTATTTTGTATTTTACAAATAGGAAATAGGTTTGTAAAAGTTTTCAAATAAAATATAAAATTCTATACTCTTAAAGGATATTTAAATACAAAATAGAAAATAGGTATTTATTGGTAAGGAGATATTGCAATAAAACTGTTTGAAGCCGATTTTTCTCTAAATATACAAAAACAAAACTTAATCACTCAAAATAAAAAATCCCAGTTCTATATTGAGTCGTAATTGATGACAATCCGTTTGGCAAGTGAAGTGGATCATCAAACATATCCCCTCCCTTTGAATATCAGTGCAAGGGGTACTCCTACCCCTCCCCACAAATATTTTTTTACCCTAACCCAATTGCGTTATTAATGTATATATCATTCAACAAAAACAAAACAGATAAAAAAATTCTGAAAGAGTCGATCAAATATATATAGGTGACTAGGTGGTGGTGGTGGGGGGATAGGGAAAGAGGAAGGGGTAATATTTCATGGTGAGATAACGCCTGAATGATTACGTTAATAACGACAACGTTAGTAGTGGGAGTTAGGAGGCGTGGTCTAGTCGAACGTGTTGTAGTGGTGGGAGAAACAACAAAGCGGGAAATTTAAAATTCCGTTAAAAATTCAAAAGCTACGAACATAGAACTAATGAAGTGAGCAACTTGTAGCGTTTGTGGAATGTAGAGGCGTTTATTTCACCATCAAATTGTAATTGAAATGTATCATGAATAAATAGTTGTAACTAGGTGGTTGAAATGGCGTTTACCGCTCAATAAGTTCGTACGATGATATACAGATAGTGCTACCGTATGATTTTTAAATAGTACCGAACTTCACCCGATACGTGTCAAAATTTCATAACATTTCAACCATTATTTGACGAGTTACAAGGTCTAAAAGTTTTGGTTTGAGCGACGGAATGAAATAAAGACACTGAAGATTAAGTTATGAGTAGGAATTGGGCAGCTATCATAGAGCTATCATATAGAGAGAGAATGCTGGACCTGAAAGTGTGTCCAAAGTGTGTGCGAGAGAGAAAGGTATATGTTATGGTATATGGCTATTTGTTCTCTATGCGCATGCGTCGAAAGTGACAGTTGTCAAGTCAGAGCTGTCTAGATATAATACGTGACAGTTGTTAAATGTGACATTATATTGATGTAGAATAATGTAGATATGTATAAATATAAATAAACTGTTTTACCGACAGACGAGCTTTGTACCAACTAAAGAAATATAATTTCTTTACATATTTAATATTTATTATATCTAGACAGCTGTCATTTTCGACGCATGCGCATAGAGAACAAATAGGAACATATATACCTTTCTCTCTCGTACACATTTTGGACACACTTTTATTCTATAAGAAACATAGGCTATTCACACTCCATATATATAAGCTCTAAGATTAAACCTTGGTATTTCTACCTATGGTATAATATTTATTTAAACCCTTTAAAGACTTACAAGAAATATTACCTACAGAATGAATAATACATTCTTAAATTAACAGAGATGTACATTACCTGGATTATTAACAATAAAAACATTTCTCTTGTTTTATTTTCTACGATTTAAGAAGAACTGTACCTATAGTACATTTTTTTAATGTGGTAAAATAATTTTGCTGCAACTCAGTTGGCTTCATATTTAATAATTTTAATATAAAAAATAATTTAATTGAAATGAAAATGAATAGTTCGTTGAATTCCGTTAAAACACGAACCTCGCTACGGTCCGTTCAATTCCATTCGGCTACGCCGAGGAGTGGGGGAACGTAGAACGAACGAACGAACGAACGGACCGTAGCGAATGTGAGCGAAACAGAGTAGAGGGGGTAAAACAGCTGTAGCTGCAACCGTAGCATGCAATAACAGCCGACTGTTAAGTTAATTAAAACAGTGTAGCTCCGTTATTGAAATGTGATTTCATTTTCGAATGTCGACCGATAGATGGCAGGTATTGTTGACGGACAGGTGACGATATCATTTAGCAATAAAGGAAACATTGATTGAGTTAGGAATTTGTGAAAATCGGTGAAAACTGGACCAGTTATATACAGGGTGTAACAAAAGTCATACATTCTTTCGGAACGAAATATTTACGGATTCCAATAAATGAACAAGTTGATATTTATGCGATTAAAGAAGCAGAATATCCAGAAGAAGCAACTATAACAAGTTCAGACTTAAAGAACAAAATTAGGAAGGTAATAAATTGTTCATGGAATGAAGAAACTGATAAGAAATTAAGAGAAGTGAACCACAACCAATATGTGGACAATGTAAGAAAACTGTAATTTGCCTCAAGACTATAAGCAGAGAAAACTTATTGACTTTATCAATGGATCTAATTTAATCTCTTTATTTTAGCACCCAAAATAATAAACAAGACCTCCCTGTCCAAATCCGATGATATAATGTGTCTGTACTCATCTCCTCCCGCCCTCTTCCCACGTTTTTAATTTCTTCTTAGCAGACAACTCCTCCATTACTTAATTTGCTAAAGAGTCACAACCCTAATAATTGGATCACATCCGCCGATTAAGGAGCACTGGTTGACCAACTCTGTTCCACACTAAATCTTTGGAAATATGACGTATCCCTCTTTCCCCCCCTATCACTCCTTTCGTCATAAATCGCTAAATTGGCAACATTCCACCCATTGACGAATCAATGTAGTGTTGCGAAGGGAGAAGGGAGAAGGGAAACGTAGTAGGAAGGATTTATTAGGGATACAAGGGCCAGCAAAGGACAATAAGGGTGGTAAGGGTCTATAAATTAATGATTCGTTGAATTACCTAGCCCACCCTTGGTCTCTGATGCTGGGACAGTATGTTGGGGCAAATTATTTAGATGGATGTTTGCAACGTCCCCAGGAAAAAGATAATTGAACTTGCTGTAGCTTCTTGACCGAATGATTAACACACATTTCTGCCGTGAAGCAGAGGAAGGGGATGCTTTATTTAAGCGAACATGCTTGCGGTTCCTCGCCATGCTTGGCCAACTTCAGTTAACAAGCAAATGTTGCCAACTCGACGTGTTGGTTGCAGTAATTTTAAGATGGAAATGATAAAACTAATTGGTGTTATTAGGTATAGCTTACGGATGTTATAAGATGTTCGGGAACAGCACCTACGAAGGAGTTACAAATCTTTTCTTTGAAATACGAGGCGTGTTTTTTAAGTAAGTACCGTTTTGGAATTAAAAAAAGACGTGCAAAGATATCGCAATAATTTTATTTTTACATGAAAGCCTGTACCTTAATCTACTTTTCTACATAATTTCCACCAGTTTTTGAATACCCTCCTCATAAAATTCTGCCGCCTGACTTGTTAACCACTGTATCACAACTGTTTTGACTTCGTATGGAGTTACGTCGTCGTGCGGCCATCTTTAAATGCTCTCACCCATTTCCTTACCATTCCATCACTCATAATGTTTTGTCCGTAAACTTCACAGATCTCACGATGAATATCGATCGGTTTTACGCCTTTAGCACTAAGAAATCGTATAACAGCCCGTACTTCACAATCGGCGGGACTCACGACTGTCGGGGAGGCATCTTAAACACTCAGTAAACAACGTATACAATGAAGAATCAGACTGTAATGGCGTCAGTGCGTAGACAAGAGATGTAGGTAACCAGCGCGCATGCGCGGAACGCCGACCGTAGCGCTGCAAAGGCGGATTCGCAAAACGGTACTTACTTAAAAAACATGCCTCGTATTTTGTTTTCATTATTGTAAGTCGTAAGGTGATTGATTTCTAAAGCCGTCAAAACTGCACCAGCAAAGCTAAACCTTTAAAATATAATTAGGTGAAGAAATCCATTCAATTTAATTTGTCTCCCACGAAGAAGAAAGTCAGTGGATCTCAGAATATAGCATTACACGAGGGTGCAGCTTATTGAGAACCACCAAGGAATGTTTTATTGTGAGTGGGAGGATCTTTGAGCACCCCCTAGTCTGTCATTCACCCACCTAGCTCCTTTAAAGCAACTCAAGAACATATTGAAGCGCCAGTAGTCCTACATGGATGCATTTCAGAGAGGAGGATTCCTCTTCCAAAGACTGTTATTAGATTTATCGATTGGAGGATCTCAGAATATAAATAGGACGTTGAAGATGAGTTTGAAATATTCCGCAAGCTTTATTTTCGTTAGTTTTATTTATGAAACTTATAATTCAATTGCAAACACACATTGTCATATTTGAGGTTAGTTAATTCAGTTGGTGCGCATGCGTCGTTAGTAATATAAATTTTGACAGTTCGATTGAATGTGGAATAATTAAAATTGCTGTTTTTAATAACAATTAGTAATAGAAATTGTTTTTGCTTCTTTATTTTTGACAAAATGACATTAAACTTCTTTTAAAAATAAATCCTACTGCGTTTTGACAGATTGTCACATTTTGGAGGTTATGATATAATATAGTTTTGTTTACTTTAGAAACATTGGACTTTGTAAGGTTCTAAAAAACAAAGAAAACTACAAATTAATTCCCACCATGTTGCCTACAGTTCATTGAACGACTTTGACAGTAAATTTATCCAAGGAAACGAATCCTTCCACTGTACGGGATCATGGGATGCATTTAATTAAAAGTCTGCAGAGTGATGATGTCCCTAAGAAAGGATACTACTTGAGTTAGAGTACTTTGGAATTAATTACGCGTTCTTGAAACGTTTCCATCTTAAGATGATGAGAACAGCGCGTGATGCTGCAAATTCTGTGATGGAAAATTGTTAAGATTATGTACCATCGTGTCAGCCTAGAGAACACTAAAATTAGATGACGTATGGATGACGTCACGATTGAGAAATCCGTATGATTTTTAGATAGTTCCAATCTTCAAACGGTATGTGTCAAAATTTCATGATATTGGGAGCATTACTTTAGGAATGACAGTGGTTTTAGTGGCTCTACTTTTCCAATTTTACGAAGGTAAAATTAACGAATTGTTCTTCTACAAATTTCGCTATTTCTGACTGACGCACACGCTTTAATTCGGCCAAATAGTCCATTTTATTGACCGATTGTTCCTCTGGAACGAATTCATGATGTTTAAGATGAAAATATGTCCACCATAATGCTTCTCTAACATATGGAGTGTGAATAGCCTATATTTCCTATAGATTAAAAGTGTGTCCAAAATGTGTGCGAGAGAGAAAGGTATATGTTCCTATTTGTTCTCTATGCGCATGCGTCGAAAGTGACAGCTGTCTAGATATAATAAATATTAAATATGTAAAGAAATTATATTTCTTTAGTTGGTACAAAGCCTGTCGGTAAAACAGAGACCGTTCAGTGAAAACATATACTCACGTTTTTAGTTATAATTATATTTATAAATAGTTTATTTATATTTATACATATCTACATTATTCTACATCAATATAATGTCATATTTAACAACTGTCATGTATTATATCTAGACAGCTCTGACTTGACAACTGTCACTTTCGACGCATGCGCATAAAAAACTAATAAGAACATATACCTTTCCCTCTCGCACACATTTTGGACAGACTCTGTCACCATATATATATATGCTCTAAGTTTTCAACCAGCTCCTATAAATAAACGAGTGGTGCGATCCTGCTCAAATTTGGCACAAAAATTAACTACAGTGCCACCAACACACTGAAAGAAGAATTTTTGTAAAATAATCACCGCGGGCCTTTCCACGTTACTTTTTCAACACACGTCATACTTGCACTGTTACTTATCAAAGTTCGAATCCTTTTTAATAAGCTAACATTTTATATTAAAATAAGGATAAAGACAGTGGAGACATCTAAAAGAGAAAAAGCGAACTACTAAAAGTATACATAGCTTCACTTAATTAGAGGATAGTAGCGTAGCTGTCAAAGTGAAACAACGCACCCTGTGATATTTTCTATTCTTAAACTGTCAGCTAGAACGTGAAGTAGTATTACGAGAGGCTCTTCCTCAGGGCTCTCATTTCGAAAGCGTCTAGGACGTAGGGTGTCTCGAGCATCTGGGCATAACCCTGAAGAAGCTAAGGGTTGCGCCAACCCTAAAAGTTACGTTAAAACTTTAGGGCATAGACAAATGCAAGGGGTTGCGCGGTAGTGGTGAAACAGAGGGGTAATTCTTGAGAAAACTAAACTCTAATACTATGTTAGATTCAAGACAGAGCTGTATTAACGGATAAAGTGATTCTAACCTAAAAATATAGTACAATGTGCTTGTGAAGCAAGAAAACTATTATAACCTCCAAAATGTGACAATCTGTCAAAACGCAGTAGGATTTAGTTTTAAAAGAAGTTCAATGTCAGTTAAACAATTTCTATTACTAATTGTTATTAAAAACAGTAATTTTAATTATTCCACATTCAATCGAACTGTCAAAATTTATATTACTAACGACGCATGCGCACCAACTGAATTAACTAACCTCAAATTAAAACACAAATGCTTAAACTAAAATAAATATCAAAACAGTAAGTTGGCGACATTCGCTTGTTAGTGAAGTTGGTCACTTAAGTTTCACGACCGAACCCAACATGTTCGGCGTGTGAGATGCAGCTAACCTTTTAGCTTGTGGCGCTACAGAGTCGTCACTCGTCCAATGGCCGTAAAACTATCTCGGACCAAATGTGAGGGCGAGGGTTACTGTAGCCATTCGTTATGAATGGTGGGGCGGGGGCGCAGAAGGAGGGAGGGGGGAGCGTTAAGGAGTGAAAGAACTTACTCTACCCAGCTATCATATCAGGGGTGTATAAGACGCAGGGAAATATATTGGCGTGTCTATTTTATTAAATATCTAAATGTTGACGGAGATATAGCAATTAAAAGTTTGAATTGTAGTTTTAGCGCTAGGTCAGTTATTTGTTGAGTAGGTCAGTGCTGTGGTAATGTTTTGTAGCTGTTGGTAGTCAAATAACGAAATCAAATCAAAGAATAATAAGTTTTTATTTTATTTAACCCTGCTAAGGCAGACATAATATTGGAATTTGATTGTTCCTTGAAATAACTGTAAATAATATTTGATATTTTGATATATAAATACATATAGCAGAGATTTATGAGCTGTAAGGTTGGTAGCGGTTGTGATGTCACATGCACTTGGAATGTGTACAACGTTGAATCCTTTTAATAATCAAAGAGACAAAATTACTTTTTTAATTGTTAATATCTCCTAACATATAAGGAGTTCTAGTAACCAACTTTATCAATATGTAGTACACTTTTATAGAAATTAAGACATAGGACACAAGCCCATTGACAATAGAGTTTATATTTTCTTCATTCGAAATTTATTCTGCTATGTACTGAAACATTTGCTTGCACCCCTGTATTAAATGAACTATATAATAGGGTGGAAACTACGTCACCACCCTTAACTGCACCCATTCCACTTCACACATCCTTCAGCCCTCGTAAGAAGTGGTGGGTCTCATCTGAACTGGGAGAAAATAATATTAAAAATAATAAATATAAAAATCTAACATAACCCCAAAATTCATATTATATAACATGTAATAATTATATATATATATATATATACAGGGTGTCCCAAAATTCAACGATAAGCCGGCACCAGAAGGTGGTCCTGCTCATGACTACACAAGAAAAAAAGAAAAAAAATTTTATCTCATTTTGTTTAGGAATTAGAAAAAAAAAATTTTTTTTTTCAAAAATTGAAACACCTTAAGATGTTTTTAACTACCATGACCACAATTTTTCAAATATTTCTGATTTTTTTTTTGTATCGGCAACCTAAATAGCACTGCAATCCATCACAACCATTAAAACTCCCAGAATGCTAGTAGTTTTTACACAAAATTCAATCGAAATTATTTTTTTCCCTAAATTTTTTAAAGATTTTTACTTTCAGTCAACTTTAACTCGTCGTGGAGTAAAAAAAAAGTATGAAGACTACTATGGCAAGTTTTTTTAAAAATTGGCGCAACTCTTCAGGATTCCAAAATGGTATAATACTCCAGGAAAACTAGCAATTAAAAAAAAATATGCATACTATTTCTAAACAAGAACCAAATTTCATAAATTGTTGTTGCAAAAACTACTAGCATTCTGGGAGTTTTAATGGTTGTGGTGGATAGCAGTGCTATTTAGGTTGCCGATACAAAAGAAAATCTGAAATATTTGAAAAATTGTGGTCATGGTAGTTAAGAACATCTTAAGGTGTTTCGATTTTCGAAAAAAAAAATTCTTTTTAAAAAATGAGATAAAAACTTTTTTTCTTTTTTTCTTGTGTAGTCATGAGCAGGACCACTTTCTGGTGCCGGCTTATCGTTGAATTTTGGGACACCCTGTATATATATATATATATATATATATATATATATATATATATATATATATATATGTGTATATAGTGCGAAAATAGAGGTATTAGTATAATTAGTTTAACAGATTATAAAGATTAAAGGATTTAAAGATATAAAAAGATGGAATCATCTAAAGGAAAGGTTTTCTTGTCACATCTGTCGGTGTAAATTGGAACTAAAGTGTGTTTTGTTATTTGTTTAATATGTTTTAAACGAAATGAGTTCTTTCAAATAATGTTATACTGTTTATTTTCTATTATAAGAAGAAAACAACTTTATGAAAGTTTTGTACAGTTCTTGTTTATGAAGAATTTTAAAAAATGTGTGAACCATAACCTTATTTATGTAATGGGCTTGTGTCCTATGTCTTAATTTCTATTAAGGTGTACTCTATATTGATAAAGTGGGTTACTAGAACTCCTTATGTCTCTTTAATTATTAAAGGGATTCAACGTTGTACACATTCCAAATGCATGTGACATCACAACCTTACAGCTCATAAATCTCTGCTATATGTATTTATATATCAAAATATCAAATATTATTTACAGCTATTTCAAGGAACAATAAAATTTCAATATTATGTCTGCCTTAGCAGGGTTAAATAAAATAAAAACTTTATTCTTTGACTTGACTTGATTATTTAACTACCAACAGTTATAAAACATTACCACAGCACAAATAACTGACGTATAAAATGCATTTCACGTCATACAAATATGGCCGACCATTTCTAGCGCTAAAACTACAATTCAAACTTTTAATTGCTATATCTCCGTCAACATTTAGATATTTAATAAAATAGACACGCCAATACACATTGATTAACATCAATTTCAATCAATAATTGAAAAATCGACCACTAAAAATGAGGACACAATCCCATTTAATACTATTCAGCACTATTTTTACCAGCACTGTTAAACGAAAGAGTGTACAATCAAAATATAAAATAATCAAGATATATATCCGTCAATTTTTGAATATTTATAAAAATAAAAACGCTGATATACTTAGATTAATTATAATTACAATCAGAAATTAAAAAATGAGTTTATAAGCCCATTATTAGCTTTTCTATAAGGTGAAACTTCATTAGACTTTGACAGATTCTAGGTTATTAATTCGGTCGGTAAAACAGACCTCTGTCCTGTCAATAACTGTCAAGTTTAATGTTGTACTATCAGAAATACTGTACCACTATGTTTTTAACTAAAAGCCCATTCCTTTGACTACCCAAGACCGTCACTGGTTAATATTTCCACCTCTAAACCTCTTTTAATGTTATCCAACAATTTATGCCAACTGCTGGTGCCATTTTTAGCCTGAAATAGAAATGCAATCAAACTGAAGATAGTAGAATGAAAGAAAAACCACGGGTTTAAAATATAAATCGTTGAAATATCTTCGGTTATCTGATTGAAGAAGAAGGGGAAACATTGAAATGTGATTTTGGCATGCAAAGTTGACATGCAGAGGCCAACGTGTGGGCGTACTCAATGGCAGTTACTTCGGTGCAGTGCAGGAATGCTAAAAACCATTACAGAACTGAAAACTGCAATATAGTTGTTTACTGCTTACTTAATGTAATTAATAGGCTTGTGTCCTCATTTTTAGTGGTCGAATTTTCAATTATTAATTGAAATTGATGTTAATAAATGTATATTTTATTAAATATCTAAATATTGACGAAGATATAGCAATTAAAAGTTTGAATTGTAGTTTTAGCGCTAGAAACGGTCGGCCATATTTGTATGAAGTGAAATGCATTTATACGTCAGTTATTGGTTGAGTAGGTCAGTGCTGTGGTAATGTTTTGTAGCTGTTGGTAGTCGAATAATCAAGTTAAGTCAAGAATAATAAGTTTTTATTTTACTTAACCCTGTTACGGCAGACATAATATTGAAATTTGATTGTTCCTTGAAATAGCTGTAAATAATATTTGATATTTTGATATATAAATACATATAGCAGAGATTTATGAGCTGTCACATGCATTTGGAATGTGTACAACGTTGAATCCCTTTAATAATTAAAGAGACAAAATGACTTTTTTAGTTGTTAATATCTCTTAACATATAAGGAGTTCTAGTAACCCACTTTATCAATATGTAGTACACTTTTATAGAAATTAAGACATAGGACATAAGTCCATTTAATTTCTATAAAGTGGGTTACTAGAACCTCAAATGTTCAATTATTTGTGAATAACCCCTTAGGCCTGTCTCAGTATGGCACCGTATTTAAGCGAATTTCTGCCGGACGTATACGGGCTACTACGCTTTACCTATCGGAACCATGTAAATGTAATGAGATCTCTCTGGAGCTCTCAGACTGCACGCTACAAAGCAGTCCGAATACGGGCGGCACTACCTCGCACATTAGAACCGTATAAAGGCAAATTTTATCCAAGCGTTACCACTACTACAACGATATCCTATCTGAACCTTTGTAAATGCAAACAGCCGCCTCAGACTGGAGGGGATACCAAAGATAGCTTGTTGTTACGCTGGAATACGGATCAAATGAGATCTATCGGCGACATCGCTTGTGACGAGTATGTTCTGCATGCTTCAGTTTATGTTTGTATTTCAGTGAATCATGGACACCGATACCGATACCGATACGATAGAACTAAATTTAAATTCACGCCCACCAGAACTCAGATATATAATACATGCTAAAGTCCCTTTAATACCAGTAGTGTATCGATAAAAATTAAAGTTAAAGTTTGCTCGCATGATAAATTATATAAGTGCTAAAGAACTCCAATACACCCCCTAATACACGACTACAGACATCTGTGACACACATAGGGCGGTTTGCTTTGTAGCTCATTCAAACCGCCGATTTACGTTCGAATACGCCGTCGCTTAAATACGGTCCCATACTGAGACAGGCCTTATATGTTAGGAGATATTAACAATTATTAAGAAAATTAATTTGTGACGTCATATGCTGCGCTAAAAAACGCGGCAAAACGGAAATTCAAATTTGATATAGCTATAATTCCGTCAACTTTTAGATATTTAAAAATAATAGAAACGTCAATATGCACATATTTTAACTGAAAATTAAAAAAATGACCCTTAAAAAATGAGTTCACAATCCCATTTTCTAAGTAAATAGTTTGTCAAGCAAAGAAATCTCCCTTTGCAATTAATTTGGGATGAAATATATATAAAGAATGGGGTGGGGGATAAAAGGGAGGCACGCCAGCATCTGCATTTACCAGCTACTGCATCACTTGATAATTAAAACCTTTTGTTTTAAATTTTTAATTATAAAAAAACCAACAAAAGCCGACAAGCACACAAAATGGAGATTAAAAATCCTTAGAAAATATTTTGCTGCCTTTTTAATTTTACTTCAACAATTGCTGGTCTAGTTTTAGTTTATTTTGACACTTAGAGTAGGGTGTTTCACAAATTATGTCGATAAAGTAGTTATGACACTAAAACATAACCTACAATGCTCAGTGTAAACGTATCAGAACGTACACATTCCAAATGCATGTGGCATCACAACCGCTGCCAACCTTACAGCTCATAAATCTCTGCTATATGTATTTATATATCAAAATATCAAATATTATATACAGCTATTTCAAGGAACAATAAAATTTCAATATTATGTCTGCCGTAACAGGGTTAAATTAAATAAAAACTTATTATTCTTTGATTTGACTTGATTATTTCGACTACCAACAGCTACAAAACATTACCACAGCACTGACCTACTCAACAAATAACTGACGTTAAAATGCATTTTACGTGATACAAAAATGGTAGACCATTTCTAGGGCTAAAACTACAATTCAAACTTTTAATTGCTATATCTCCGTCAACATTTAGATATTTAATAAAATAGACACGCCAATACACATTTATTAACATCAATTTCAATCAACAATTGAGAAATCGACTACTAAAAATGAGGACACAAGCCATTATCTATGTTTGTAACGCGGCAAATTTGAATCCTAAAGTTCTCTACTTGAATTAGAATACGTGTTCTATTTGTAGTGTGACTTGAGTTGCATTACATTCAGGCGTAATGATATCCATATAGCGTTATTTTCTTCTAAGATTTGTTTTTAATTATCAGCTGATTATTCGAAGTGTCTATCTCTATAACATCAAGACAGAATATTTGAATTAGCAAATTATTTGAGGCCCTGATAGCCTACTTTATCAATATATAGTACCGTTTAGTATGGTTCACAACCAATAGGTGAATGCGAAAACTAAAATGTAATATTATTAATTTCTATTACATTGTATACTGTTTTTAACAGTGTATCTTCAATTAAATACCATTGTATATAAGGTTTAAGAGAGACAAGGAAAGCGGGGCAATTAATTTAATATTCTCTGTCTCTTTTTAATTAATTTGTTTTAACTAATGAAAACTATGAGATATAATAAATCTGACGGAGTAAGAGTGTTCTAAATGACGTGATACTAATTTATTCGTTCGTAATTTTTGTTTTACTAAATTCTAGGTATTCATATTTCAGGGATATGTAGAGTAGGTAATTACAATTTGTTTCTATATCATACTTAATTCATCAGCGGGGTTTTGTTTATAGATTTCCTCAAAAGAATTAATCATTGCGTTACAAAAACATTAAACTAATACAATCTGATGTTTATGTAACAAATAATCGTTGTTTTAAGGATGTAAATGTATTTTAACATCAAAAAGTAATTTGTGATACTTAACAAATGATTATATTTTGCAATTAGTGTCCAATAAGCTTAAGTTTACACATATACTTTGTCTAAAAACTAGTATATGCCATTTCGTAAATAAAATATCTATTTGCAGGGTTTAATATGTGTTATTACTAACAAATATAACTGTTCTAGTGAACTAACAATGGTATTTAAACAAATTATAGTATTCTTTTAATAATAACTTTTGTTATCAGTAACTATATATTTTTGACAGCTAAGAATGATTATGGCTGCCATCTATTGGAGAAAAATATAAACGTACCATTTACATTTTAGATAATTAACATTTTTTACACTCTTATTCTTAACAAACTGTCAAACACTTACATTTTTATTATGTTTTTAGCTTTTTACAAGCTTCCTTAATCATCAAACGAGTTAAATTATTTTATTTTAACAAATCTTTGAATTAGTTTTTGGTTTGCTTCTTTGCTGTTAAATTTAGATACATTTATATTTTTCTTACTTCTTATTCTTTATCAAATAGGAAGTTTACGAAATATGTTAATATAAAACTATAGAGGTTATTGTCGTTATTATTTAAATCAGATAAAGTATAAACGAATTCGGACCTGTCAAATTTTAATAGTGCATTTTTACAGTCCTTTTATTTCTTACCGCTAGATGTCTAACTGTTAAATGTTTTTCATAATAAACTTAGTAGAAATTTATGTTCGGTTTAATATTCTTCATCAAACCGTTTCCTTGAATGCGATCAATATACTAGCTTAAATAACGACCCCCCTTTCCAGTCCATCTCTGTTCAACACGAGTTAAGAGATTCGTCCTGGAATGTGTAATAAACCTTAACATTATTCTTGAAGTAGAATTTATGAAGTGATGAAACTTCGTTGAGTTTCTGAGGTCGTAGCCGTGACTTTAGACGATTTGAAGTTTGCTGCAAATCAAATATCAACTCGATGAGGTTGTGGACTCGGGTTCGAATATTTGCTTCGATTATGCGTTGACGACTTTGACATTAAAAAATAACCTACAATGCCTTAACAATTTTTGTCAAATATTTATAGGTTTTACACGATAAATAGACTGTTGATATTACTTGAATCTGTGTTTTGCATTTATGAACTATGTTACGTGTTACACGTGGCCGATTTCGTACGTGTAAAAACTAAAAATTTGACAGTGAAATCGCAAAAGAGTATGGGAAGACCATACTGTTAGATTCGATATTGTGCGAACTGTTTGAAATTACCGCAATTAAATCAACGACGCTAGTCAAAACTAGGACTGTTGATTCATGACTTGACTTGCACAATTTGACCAACGTAGTCAATACGTTTGTCACTGCACATGCAGAATACACATGACGTCATAGCTGATTACAGCCGTAACATCATCTTTGACAACAACTGCTACAACACAAGACTCCTTTATTTTTAATTACAATTGAAATAATGACTGTAATAAGGCAGGCAAAATATACTGAAAAAACTAATAGCTTTAAATGAAACAATGTAAAAATTAATGTGAATTTGATGATTTTAGTGGTGATGATTAGTTAATATGAAATAATGTAATGTAAGTGCTTCCACTAGCTGAAAATCTTAATGTGGCACTTAATCTTTCAATGGGATTTATTTCCTCCTTGATGTTAGTGTCCTTTTTTGTATTGGAGGAGTCACAAGTCTTAATAATTCCAGAAACAGCTCCTCATTTATTCTTAAAAAAGTTTTGAGTATAGAACAAACACCATTAAACATAAAAAAAGCAGAACTTTCAAGACAAAAAGTTAACCTAAAAATTATTTTAAGAAATTTAGTCAGTCGCACGGTTTTAATCTAATTTCTTTCATTAAATTCACTTGTGATAAAGATTCTCTTAAGATACCATGACTTCATCCATTTACTTCTTGACTTATTTAGCATTAAAGCTAAACCTAGTGCAATTAGAGAGTCGTCTTCCATATTTACACCGTACACTTAATGTCAAACACCAGGACTGACAGACAGACAGTAATATTCTACTTTTCTTAAACAGACTATTTGTTCTAAACAACACAGTAAACATTTTTGGAGCATTTTGGAGTCACTTTGACATCATATTGGAGATGCGTATGATTTTTGTCATGAAAGAGTTCATTTATAGTTCAGTTTCTCACAATTCTTCATATGAAATGTCTGTTTTATCGGCTACAGATGACGGAACCACTCCACCTGTCGGAATACAAATGAAGATAAAGTTGATGCAAACTATAATTGAAGTGAAATAGTGATAGAAACGTCACTACCCAGTAAACATTTTGGAGTAAATTCTACTTAATTTCTATTACATATCATAAGTTTTTTGTCTGGAACGTGTTCGTTTTCTATTCAGTCGTTCAAAGGAAAGACCCTATTTATGAGCTACAGACATCGCAACGACGGTTCACTGCTGAATTAAAAGCGGAGTCGGTTTATGAATTATGACCGGAGTTATAAACTTGACACTAGCAGGGATGGCAGGGGTATAAAACTTAATGGAATTCTACTTTTTAGAGTCTGCAAAATATAAATATATAAATGAAGAAATAAATAGATGTAATCTTTAGTACGGATCGTGATTTTTTTAATGAATATTATTCATCTTTAACAATACTCGTTATATTAGTTTTTTACATTGTTTTGGTGATTCAAAAATCCACGATCGGCAGGTCTGCGTTAGGTTTAAAACCTCTGTCTTAGCATCGCTAGATACTATCTTCGTTTAAATAAGTTATATTCGGGGATTGAGGGAAACAGCGTGTGCCTATTACCATTAAAGAAATATTTGTTGAAAAAGGATAGCATATACTTTAAACATACTGTACTGAACGAAATACTATACAAGTATACAAGTGTAACGGTGAAAAATATATTTTACTTGTCTAACGCATCTCGTTTCTCTCTCACTTTGGAATGAAAATGAACTAAACAAATATATATCCTAGTGTGAAAGAAACAACTGCTACTTAATGAATGATGTTGGAAAAAGAAAGAATATTATTATGAAAAAATTCTAACAACTAACACAAAATCTGTGACAGGTAGAGAACTTGTAAAGCGTCACTAAATAGGGCACTTCACCAAATTGTTTACTGGGAAATGTATTTAATGTATGTTTTACTTTTGACTTTACAGTGAGCGGTTCCATCCGCGGTGGCCGGGCTAAAGAAGAATTCTTCAGGAGGCGGGCCAGTGGGGCCAGCGGGGCCAGGAGGGTTGATAGACAGATTGGGGGCCCGTCTAAAACGTAATGCATGCCAATGTTCATACACAAGGGGGAGCAGGAGGAGGGGGATCCTGGCGTCTTCCCCCCGACGAAACACTGCAAGTTGCAGATCCGAAATCAAAAGAATCGGTAAGTTTTTTTTTTGTTTTATTTTGTTGTAAACTTGTTTTTATATATTTGGAAGAAATATGTTTTGAAATACCAACCTAAAAGTTGAGCTGGATTATAACTGGAACACTAGAGACTTGCGCAAACTTTTTGACGTAACTAATACTGTACGTCACTGGAAGGCGAATTCGTTAAAGTTCATTCGATTTGCTTGACAAGTCCGGTGAGTATTCGATAAACGTGTTTAGCCTTGCACGTTTTTTTGCAGTACGAACGTCGTGTGAACCTAGCCTTACTGTATGACAGAAATATATTGATAAAGTTAGCTATCATAACCTCAAATAGTCATTTGCCAACTTTTAACATCACTGTTAAACAAGAGAAGTGCAAAAGAGATGCAGAATTAAACGTCAAAGCTATAGCAGTTGTTGCGTCGACCCATAATGTTTCAATTTAATGTCGTGATATAAAACGAAAAACATTACTTCAGGAATATTACGTAGTAAAACAAAACTCAAACTTTAAATAGATATATCTTCGTCAATTTTTGGAGTTTTTATTTTAGTTTTGTGAGGCTTACAAAATAATCTTACAAGGTTCAAGCTATCCGAGTTCACAACCTGCAATAGTTTCTCAGTTAATATTCGAACCTTCAATTTCTGACAATCTGTCAAAACGCAGTAGGATTTATTTTTAATAGAAGTTTAATGTCAGTTTGTCAAAAATAAAGATAACTGTTGTATAATTTGTAAATTAAAATGCAGTGAACAAATGTACTGATAGCAGAAACTGTGTAAGTAAGAAAAACTCTAAGCATTGCAGGTTATGTTTTAATGTCATAGTTGCAGTGTTACAACATTTAGGTTGGTAAATTATATATAATATATATGTAAATATGTTATTTCTGAACATTTTTAATTTCTATAGACTCGCAGCGACAGTGGACAGCCTCCTACAGAAAAAATAACGACAATAAATGCGTTTCAACTCGACCCAAATGTAAAATATGAATACCTTGAACTTGAACCTTTAGTTTAGTTGTTGTACAATGCCACACATCACCCGTTTTTACGTTTTTACATCATTACACTTACAAGGGGAACATACAAGTTGGCCAACACTGGTTTGTGTGGTATTTAGTATTTACAGAGGATTCAGTTTATGAAACAGACGTCATCTTGGAAAAGCAGTGATACTAGATAAGTAAATTTTAGTTTTTGAAGTTTGTTTTTTTTGTTTTTTTAAAATATGCTCAGCCAGTGTTACTGCTTTGTCAAGGTGTCTGTAAATGTCATACAAATCAGTGATGGCCAAATCGTAAGTTCCGCTGTTAATGCGGCAGCACACCGTAGGCACGACTGTCTTGTGTTTGCGACCATGAAAACAGAAGCGAGAGAGTGGGAGAGAGAAAGATAGATAGAATAGAAGAGAGAGAGAGAAAGAGAAGAAAAGAGTAAAGGAGAGAGAGAAAGAGTAAGAGAGAGAGAATGACTGGAAGAGAGAGGAGGAGAGAGAAAGACAAAGATAAAGAGAAAGATAGAAAGTGGCAGAGATGAGAAGACATAGAAAGAGGGAGCAGGAGAGAGAGAATGGGAGAGAATAGAAGGGAGAGAAAGAGAAAATAAGAGGGAGAAAGAGAGAGAGAATTGGAGAGAAAGAGAGGGTTCTAGAAAAAATAGAAGAGGAAGACAGAAAGTGGGAGAGAGAGAAAGATAGAGTAGAAAAGAGAGAGAGAGAGCAGGAAAAACAGAAAAGAGGAGTGAGAGAGTGGGGGAGAGAAAGAAAGGAATATGAGAGGGAGAGGGAGAAAAACAAAGATAGTGAGAAAGAGACAAAGTGGGAGAGAAAGAGGAAGTGGGAGAAAAATAAAAAAGCGAGTAGTAGAGAGAGAGAGAGAGAGAGGGACAGAGAAAAAGACAGAAAGAGATATAGAAAATGAAATTGATAGAAAAGGAGAAAGAGAAAGTAAGAAGGTGAGAAAGAGTAGAAAAGAGAAAGAGCAATATAAAGAAATAGAAAGTAAAAGAGAGTGAGAGAAAATGAGATAGTAGGAGAGAGAGAGAGAGCGCGAGAGGAATAGAAAATAAGAGAGCGTGAGATAGTGAAAGATACTGAGAAAGAGAGAGTAGAATAGACATAAAATAGTATATTAATATATGGCAATTAAGCCCTCATATATCTGTCTCTTTCTCTCTCACAATACGCACTCATAAGACTTTCTCGTTTACTCATTGACAGATGCTAACTAAAGAAATGTCTTAAGGCAGACTTGACACTTGATTGTAGCATCTGTTAGACACCAAATACATGTGATTAGTTAAAATAATTTTGAAACAGAAATAATACAAATTAATTTCTACATTTGTGTGAAAAAATAATACAATGCAATTTTGTTTTAATGTAAAACTAATTACTAAATCAAAATTATTAAATCAGTGATAATAGGGAAAATAGGAAAACAAATCTATCTTAAGACAGTCGTGTCTACGGTGAATAACCGCCTTCCTCAAGCACACCACACGAGTACAGAAAGAGAACACAATAGATTTTTTTTGTTATCTCACTCCCACTTACATGTAGGTGCAAAAATACACTTAAAACAAATTTTATACCAAATTTAACAGAGAACTATATTAGATACTTTGCAAAATGATCTTGGTAAAATAAATTGCAGTTAATATCAAAGATTAGTTTGTATAGGATGGGCCATTTGTTGGTTTCTTTTTAAAATCGATGTTAAATTTAAACCGGTGAATATTTTTAACGGATTGTTGCTTAACTTAAGAGAGTACACCGCTCGATTTATTTATCGAAAATGATTTTAGTTACTAAACTACGGTTTTAGTTGGTAGTAGCATTTCTTCTTAAAACAATTTTACAGTCCAAATTAAAGCTAATTTTCTTTCATTATGATAAGATATAGTTGTTAGTATAAAAGTGTCCGCAAATAGGGTTGCCCACTGTTAACTTTAACGAAGTTATATCTTATTAGCAAGGATTGCGGTCAAGCAGTCTAACTACGTACTAACTACGCAGTCTCACGGATCTCGTACAATATTTTAGCAAAGTTGTGTTAAGAGTACGGGGTACCGCGGAAGCCATTTAACTGATTTTTTTTCCTATAAATAATTGGAAGGTGTACTCTCTTAAATACAGCAAGAATTTAAAAAAAATAGTCAGCGGTGTAGTTTTAATCGCCATTTTAAAAAGAAACTAACAAATGGCCCACTCTTATATTCTGTTATTCACTCGCTTCGACTATATTCGGGTATAATCGGGTGAAAATAAATACATGTGACATCTATTTTACCAAAATCTTCAGTATTTTTCCCCATCATCCATTAAACTGTTTAATAATCTGATAGAGTCGATTCACAGTTGAAGTTCTGCAGCTTCCATACACCCCTCTCACACTCCCCCCCCCCATTCTTTTTCACCCTTCTCAGTACGTAACGTTGCAAGGCAGTAGAATAATCATCCACCCGGTAATTTACAAACAAATTAAAGCTTGTAATTGATTAGCCAATTTTTGTTCTTTTTATACAGGACCTGATGTACCCCCCAGATGGACACAATTGGAGAAGTATTGTCTTCTCTCTTCTAGTCATAGGTTTTGTTATTGCTGGAATAGTCACTGCCATCTATTTATTAGGGTGAGTACTAAACTAATAATTTTAATACGCCTGAAGTTTATGCAACTCAACTTACCAATGTTCAATTATTTGTTAATAACTTGGTATATTTTAGGAGATATTAACAATTAAAAAAGTCATTTAGTCTCTTTAATTATTAAAGGGATTCAACGTTGTACACATTCCAAATGCATGTGACATCACAACCTTACAACTCATAAATCTCTGCTATATGTATTTATATATCAAAATATCAAATATTATTTACAGCTATTTCAAGGAACAATAAAATTTCAATATAATGTCTGCCTTAGCAGGGTTAAATAAAATAAAAACTTATTATTCTTTGACTTGACTTGATTATTTCGACTACCAACAGCTACAAAACATTACCACAGCACTGACCGAATCAACAAATAACTAACCTATCCCACTACATGTTACGCCATAAATATGGCCGACCATTTCTAGCGCTAAAACTACAAATCAAACTTTTAATTGCTATATCTCCGTCAACATTTAGATATTTAATAAAATAGACACGCCAATACATATTTATTACATCAAGTTGAATTGAGCATGCTCAATTTTTTACCAGAATTCTTTTGATTCTTCTTCTTCTTCTTTCAGTTATGTAGACGAACTTTTATACTGGTCCGGAAAACGAATGAAACTCGACGAATATCTACAGGGGGAGCTGACCCCCCACAGGTTGCCCCCCACGTGGGTGACCCCTTCCAAATTAGTATTCGAAGCGGACGACGGTGGTCTAGCCGTCCTGGACTCGAAGAACGATTCTGTCAGTTCCTTAGTAACAAATCACACCTTGGTAAGTTCCAAACTCAGAAACGGTCTTGAAACCATTTGGACAGTAACCACGTGGCTTAATTTCTGTAAAACTGTGCAATATATTAATAAAGCTGGCTACCAGGACCTCAAATCTCCAATTACTTATTAATAACTCGCTATATTAAAGCCTCGTGTCTTAATTTGAGGTTAGTTAATTCAGTTGGTGCGCATGCGTCGTTAGTAATATAAATTTTGACAGTTCGATTGAATGTTGAATGTAAGGTAAAAACGATAAAAAAGAAACATATTTTCGGTAATGTTTTTTGACGACACAGTTAATATATAATTATTTCTATAATTACTACATGATAAAATAACATTTAAAGAATACTTTGTGAAATTTTCATAAATAAATATCAAGAAATGAGCCATTGACAGCGAATCTCCGGTGACGTCACAAAAATAGTTTCATTGCGGTGTCCCTCATAACTCATCACTGGATTATTTAAAATCAAAAAACGAAAATGATTTCATTAGTTGATAAGTTTTTGCAGGACACCCTGTTAAGTAACTCGACAGCGTTACCTCGGCATTTATGTAAAGAAAGAGTGTGCAAAATTTCATTGCGGATCGGTGCAGTAGATTTTGAGCTAGAGAGGACACCGACTCTGAAAAAGCTAAGTGTGAGAAAAACGCGTTTAAAAGTTTCAACCAAAAAGACGAAACCAGACCAGAGAGGTGAAGACTTAAAACTCTATATCTTCGACAGTTTTACTCCAATCGACTTCAAATTTTCACACAATAAACTTAATATGTTGTACAATAATAACAATTAGTAACAGAAATTGTTTTCACAGATTGTCACATTTTGTAGGTTATAATATGATATAGTTCTTTCAATTTAGAAGTTTTGAACCGTGTAAGTTTTAAAAAAACAAAGAAATTGTAAATTAAATATAAATTTGATATAGCTATAAGCAAAAAGAGTTGTCTAGTCCATTCCAAAATTACATTCCTATACAAATTAACAATCAAAAACAAATAAGAAAACTGCCGCAAAAATATTCCTTCGTTTTGTTTTAATGTACCTGTACGTCTATGACAACCTTTTCCGGTTTCCGGTATCCAATATGGCGTCCTACATTTCCACCGTAGCATTAAACAACTGCATTTTTCCATTTTCTATTTCCATATCCATATAACAGACTTTTTTTTCACTATAGCCACGAATTCAAAATCCATGAATTTTCCCAGATTCAGCGATTATGTCATAGCATATAGAATTTGATGACGTAATAATGCAATGTTGTTTATACTAGTGTTTTGTTACAGCGGCAGCTCAATGTTCGAGGTTACCAGTGCTCGTCCGACTTGCGTTACGTTCTCTTCAAACACAATGTAAAAACTGTGAGTATTTTTGTATATGTTTTCACCCGATAATTTATTTAATTTGACTTTGAGCGAATCATTCTTTGTAAAATATTCGTTTAAATGAAATAAAAGTGAGGTTATGACAGTGACTTGTTCACTATAACATAAATACTGGACAAAAATTGTTAATGATGGGAAATAAACGTTCTGAACATTGTAGGTTGTGTTTTAATGTCATAGTCGTTCGGTACCCGAACATGCCCGAAGCAAATATTCGGACTCGAACATGCAAGCGACGTTGCCAAATCTTACATCGTGTTTTGAACAGTGGAAGTAACGGATGATTGTGATGATATCTTATATCATAATGTTCCAATTGTATGTTTATATGTTTACGCGATTAGTATGGTAGCTCGAAAAATACTCGGGCAATGTTTTTAAAAAGTTCCTATTTCGTAGAGAAAAAAGTTCTAAGACTTTTGGCGTCTTCAGATTTTCCCCTGAATTTCCTGGAAATCCGTAATTTTAGAAAAACTGGAAAAAAAGTGAGCCCTTTCTTGCTGTATTACTTTTAATTCGTAAAAGATAGAAAGTTGAAATTTTGCATGTGTATTAAGGTATTCAATGCTGACATTTCTCAAAAATTAGAAATTCAAAAATTGCAAAAGGGGGCGTTGAAGAAATTCGGGGGCCCGGTAGGGAACTTAGGAGAAAGTTCATATTCTGGATTCTAGAATAATTAAGTATATTATTAATAAAAAAAAATTCGAAATTTCAAAATTTTATTTGGGGGCACGGGGGCAGTATTTACCGAGTGTAAAAATTGTGCTAGAAAGTTGAAATTTTGTATATAGGCTAACCTTGGTAACTTATTTACGAATCGAAAAAAGAAATCCCAAATTTTGAAAAAAAGTTGGTCAAATAACGCATAAATTGAAAAATTATTTTGTTATTGTGCGAGTTTATTATTTCAATTTAAAAATAGAGTTAAATATGAAATGTAATTACGAATTATTTTATTGGATTCAAATCATACACGCCAAAAAGACGGGGGTAAAGTCTAGTATCTTCTAGTACACAAAATATAAAAGACCAATAATTTAATATGAAAATTCTTCCGAACATTTATTGGAATTGTTTGAAAACTTTCCAGAAATGATTTAAAGCGCTCAAAAAAAAATAAGACACAGAGAATCAGGGTTGCTGTGGAGGGGGGAGAAGGATATAGGGGTTGTATTTCTCACAGAAAACAGAGCAACGAATATGCAGGAGTCGCCAGACACAATAAAATCCTTCACGACACTTTCGAACCCTTTAACATCAAACGATGACAAACGCATTGGACAGTCGGATTGTTTTTTATTTATTTATTCCATTTCCGCTTCCTGTTTTCTGATTTATCCGCAATTTCTAAATGGATCAGCTACCAAATAATTTACTTATTTATCAAAATATGTATCGTAGAAGATTTAAATCAAAAATTCGTAGAAACATGTCAATTTTATTCCTCTCTTTCTAGCAACCATTGCCCTGTGAAAAACAGCTAAATTTAAAAATGGTGTAGTTTTGTTCTTATATGGTTCTTTTTGCTAAATACTAATGTACAACATATTAAGTTTATTGTGTGAAAATTTGAAGTCGATTGGAGTAAAACTGTCGGAGATATAGAGTTTTAAGTCTTCACCTCTCTGGTCTGGTTTCGTCTTTCTTTGAAACTTTTAAACGCGTTTTTCTCACACTTAGCTTTTTCAGAGTCGGTGTCCTCTCTAGCTCAAAATCTACTGCACCGATCCTTTTGAAATTTTGCACACTCTTTCTTTACATAAATGCCGAGGTAACGCTGTCGAGTTACTTAACAGGGTGTCCTGCATAAACTTATCAACTAATGAAATCATTTTGGTTTTTTGATTTCAAATAATCCAGTGATGAGTTATGAGTAACTTATTTTGTGACGTCACCGGAGATTCGCTGTCAATGGCTCATTTCTTGATATTTATTTATGAAAATTTCACAAAGTATTCTTTAAATGTTATTTTATCATGTAGTAATTATGGAAGTAATTATATATTAACTGTGTCGTCAAAAAACATTATTGAAAATATGCTTTTTTATCGTTTTGATCTTATCCCTCCCGATTTACTTCTCAAAATAAGTACAGATCTTACAAACAGCGTCCCATTTTTAGAATCACAGGATTATAGTTTTCTCTACATAAACAAATAAAATAAAATCAAAAAAAAACGAAACTTTCTTAATACTTTGAATAGAAATTTCAAGTGAATAAAATTGAAAAAACTTTTTCTTTTCTTAAAAATCGATTTTACTCTTTGAAATACCTAAAACTTTAGCCCTTAAGGCAGTAAAATGGAGATAAGAGACGGTTTGGAGGTGGAAAGAGAGGGTGAAATGAAGAGAGGAAGATGCAATATTCAAGTTTATTAGTTTTTTATTTGTTGCAGATGACTTAACATTGATTCCTTTATCAAATCAAATCAAATTAAAAAAAAGGAAAATCAAATTATTTGTAGATATTTTGTAAAATGGTGTTTAATTTATAAAAAGAAACATGGTCGCTGTTATTGATTCAAAATGGTTGAGTATTTGCGTTTGATCATCAGATATAACCTATGTTATATATCTTAATTTCTATAAAACTGTACTACATATTGATAAAGTGGGTTACTAGAACTCCTTATATGTTAGGAGATATTAACAATCAAAAAAGTCTTTTTGTCTCTTTAATTATTAAAGGGATTCAACGTTGTACACATTCCAAATGCATGTGACATCACAATCCTTGTCTAAGGTTACCAACCTTATAGCTCATAAATCTCTGCTACATGTATTTATATATCAAAATATCAAATATTATTTACACCTATTTCAAGGAACAATAAAATTTCAATATTATGTCTGCTGTAACAGGGTTAAATAAAATAAAAACTTATTATTCTTTGACTTGACTTGATTATTTGACTACCAATAGCTACAAAAAATTACCACAGCACTGACCTACTCAACAAATAACTGACGTTAAAATGCATTTCGCGTCATACAAATATGGCCGACCATCTCTAGCGCTAAAACTACAGTTCAAACTTTTAATTGCTATATCTCCGTCAACATTTAGATATTTAATAAAATAGACACGCCAATACACATTTATTAACATCAAGTTAACAGCTGCAATGAAGCAATGTTCAATATTTCATTGCCACAATAATATAAAGGATGGGTGCACTTTTATAAATGCGGAAATTGCATTTTAAAACCCGGTGCAGCTTGCTTTGCTGCTTCCTATTTATATTGTGCTACGCCAGGCGTAGATCTTGCTACGGGGCTACTCGGGGCCAATCTCGTAGGCACGGTGCCAAACTCATATTTTTAACGAATTACTGCATTTTTATAAATATTATACACGGTGAGAAAACTACATCTTTATTATCAAACTGTGTATTTTGTAAAAAAATGTGTTAAGGTGAAACGATACTTGGTCATTTTTTCTCGCGAAATATAGATGGCGATACTATACAGCAGGTTAAATATTATCAAAAAACCATGTTTTTTATGTTTAAATCGTTTTATGTAAGTAACTATAAACGCGAATCAAAATCTAAAGCTGCAATTAGTTAGATGAATAACGTATCTACATTTTAAGCTTTCTTCCACTGACTTTTAATGAGTTGGAACCGCAAAAATAAATTTTGAAAATGAATATTGCTATATTTTCTAGTTAAATTACATTTTTTATATGACTATATGAAATGTTTAAATGAATATACTGAAGTAATATTTCTGTTTCAGGTTTACAGACAATCGTTCACCGCCGACTACACGGTCTATGACGTCACGAACGAGTATGTATTAGTAGAATTAATAATAAATAGAACCCTCCTCCCCCCATTCCCACATACTCAGTTTTGGTGTTACCCAGTCAACACTTTGGAGTCACTTTGACACTTGGAGCATGAATAACCTATATTTCCTATAGATTAAAGGTGTGTCCAAAATGTGTGCGAGCGAGAAAGGTATATGTTCATATTTGTTCTCTATGCGCATGCGTCGAAAGTGACAGCTGTCTAGATATTATAAATATTAAATATGTAAAGAAATTATATTTCTTTAGTAGGCACAAAGCTCGTCTGTCGGTAAAACAGTGACCGTTCAGTGAATAGATATACTCAATTATATTTATATATAGTTTAATTATATTTATACATATCTACATTATTCTACATCAATATAATGTCATATTTAACAACTGTCACGTATTATATCTAGACAGCTCTGACTTGACAACTGTCACTTTCGACGCATGCGTATAGAGAACAAATAGTAACATATATCTGTCTCTCTCGCACACATTTTGGACACACTGTCAGGTCCGGAATTCACTTTCCATATACAAGTTATCCCAATATTCAACAATAATTGTGCATCAGAGCCAATTAAAAAAAAAATGCCAATTAAAAAGAAAACTTGCCATAGTAGTGTTCATACTTTTTTTTTACACCACGATGAGTTAAAGTGAGTTAAAAACTACTAGCATTGTGGAAGTTTTAATGGTTGTGATGGATAGCAGTGCTAATTAGGTTGCCGATACAAAAAAAAAATCAGAAATATTTGTAAAATTGTGGTCATGGTAGTTAAAAACATCTTAAGGTGTTTCAATTTTCGAAAATATTTTTTCTAATTCCTAAACAAAATGAGATACATTTTTTTCTTCTTTTTTTCTTGTGTAGTCATGAGTAGGACCACCCTCAGGTGCCCGCTTATCGTTGAATATTGGGACACCCTGTATATATGCTCTAAGCAACACATTTTAATTGTTTACTGGGTGACATGTTCATAACACGTGTACAACACCACTTGCTGTAATTTTCTTCACACGACAATATTTGTCATATTCCCAAAGAATCGTAAGAAAATGTCCATTGTTATATCACGAAACATTCGTTTCCGTTTCAACATAGGTCGGTTAGGGCTCGTACCCAGTAAACATTTTGGAGTAAATTCTACTTAATTTCTATTACATATCATGAGTTTTTTGTCTGGAACGCGTTCGTTTTCTATTCAGTCGTTCATAGGAAAGGCCCTATTTATGACCTACAGAGATCGCAACGACGGTTCACTGCTGAATTAAAAGCGGAGTCGGTTTATGATTTATGACCGGAGTTATAAACTTGACACTAGCAGGCATGGCAGGGGTATAAAACTTAATGGAATTCTACTTTTTAGAGTCTGCAAAATATAAATATTTAAATGAAGAAATAAATAGATATAATCTTTAGTACGGATCGTGATTTTTTTAATGAATATTATTCATCTTCAACAATACTCGTTATATTAGTTTTTTACATTGTTTTGGTGATTCAAAATTCCACGATCGGCAGGTCTGCGTTAGGTTTAAAACCTCTGTCTTAGCATCGCTGTTTAGAGTATTCGTTTAAACACATTATATTCGGAGATTGAGGGAGACAGCGTGTGCCTATTACCATTAAAGAAATATTTGTTGAAAAAGGATAGCATATACTTTAAACATACTGTACTGAACGAAATACTATACAAGTATACAAGTGTAACGGTGAAAAATATATTTTACTTGTCTAACCGCATCTCGTTTCTCTCTCACTTTGGAATGAAAGTGAACTAAGAAAAATATGAAAGAAACAACTGCTACTTAATGAATGATGTTGGAGAAAGAAAAAATATTATTATGAAAAAATTCTAACAACTAACACAAAATCTGTGACAGGTAGAGAACTTGTAAAGCGTTAGAATAGAATTGTACGAGTGACTCGAACGTCACTAAATAGGGCACTTCACCAAATTGTTTACTGTGGTATATTAAAAATGCAAATCCTAACCTCAAAATCTTAAAGTGAAGTACCGCAAGGAGTATTGAAACTTTTTCTACGTATAAACGACGACGTATTTAAGTTTTCAAGAACGTAATGCTCTTTTCAGCGCTGCAGTGACCAAAACAATAATGCAGACTAGTTATGCAAGACTATTTTTATAGTTGTCTTATCTCCGACTAACAACTCTTCTACACTTGGTTTTATCAGCCAATGAATGAGCTATAAAGCTTCAAAGGATTACAAAGGAGCACAATGTAATAACGTTGCATAAACCAGCTTGCAATCTGCATTATAATAACTATATTTGAGGTTGTGTACCTTGCAAGTCTACTGAAATGTTGTTTCTTTCAAAAATGTACAACAGACGAGAATAGCGCTATTAAAAGTGTTAAGGAGGTACAGGACGTTAACGTAAATGATGAAAACGTTGTGAAATTTGGAGGGTCGATACAAATAGTAAAAGTACATGCTGTCTCAAAATTTTAGAGACCTAGGGTTCCTAGTTTTCTTTTTATACATGATTAAAAATAGTCATTTTCCATACAAATCATAATTTTTAGCTCAATTTCACCACATAATATAACTTTTAACTATGAAAAAATGGTGACACGGCTTTCAAAAACTAGGTGTATATAAAATAATCTTTTTTGTAACTATTGCAAAAAGAAAATTATCAAAAGGATACCTATATACGAAAATAATTAAATAAAACCAGTAAGAAACAGTAAAAGTAGGTTATAAGCTGGCAACGTTGCAAATACCAATTTGAGCGGGAAATTCAATATCAGAATAAATGTTATATGAAATATAACAATTTATTGGTCAAAGAACCAAATCACGCATGCGTTAACACACGTAAATTTGCAGCGTTGCCAAATTTATTATTCCTTTTTCAAAATATTTAATTTGTATTTAAATTGAATCAATATAAATTTGCTATTATTTATAGGTAATTTTTAATTTATTTAACTATTATATGGGACTATATCTTAGTTTTCTGAGTAATTTGAGTTTACTGATTCTTAAAAAAGTAACACTCTTCTTGCAATATCTCCTTACCGGTGCGTCCCACGCTAAAAATAGTTATTATCAATTTGATAGACAACTCAATTTCCTACAATTTTTGTATACAACATTTTCTTGTATGTCTCATAGATACTGAGCTACACCACTGTAAAGTGGAGCACTTTTTTACCGGTCGTTTTTATCCCTCCAATCCCCAACTAAATTGCTAAAAATTACTTTAGTACATTAAAGAATGTTTAGATTGATTTCTTAATACTGTCTTCTTCTTCTTTTCCAGTCATCACACTCCTGTGCGGTTAAAAGATTCTCCAAAAGTTCAAAGGTCAAGATTACAATATGCGTCTTGGATAGGAAATACAACTGCATTGGTCATTGTCGCAGACAACGATATTTACGTTCGGTTATCTCCGTCAGAAGAAGAAGATTATCGAATAACATATACGGGAATTCCCGATCTCATTTATAATGGAATTCCAGATTGGTTATATCAAGGTAATAAGAATATGTGTTATCTTAAAAATAAATTATTTGACGTTTATAGCTAAGACACACACTAAAATAGTTTAAGTTAAAATAACAGATAGCTATAGTTGACTGGTTGGGAACATGGATTAGTTTATTTATATTTTTGGTATGTCGTTTAATGGGCTTGTGTCCTATGTCTTAATTTCTATAAAACTGTACTATATATTGATAAAGTGGGTTACTAGAACCTCAATTGTCCAATTATTTTTTAATAACTCCTTATATTTCAAGAAAAATTAACAATTAAAAAAGTCATTTTGTCTCTTTAATTATTAAAGGGATTCAACGTTGTACACATTCCAAATGCATATGACATCACAACCGCTGCCAACCTTACAGCTCATAAATCTCTGCTATATGTACAGCTATTTCAAGGAACAATAAAATTTCAATATTATATCTGTCGTAGCAGGGTTAAATAAAATAAAAACTTATTATTCTTTGACTTGACTTGATTATTTGACTACCAACATCTATAAAACATTACCACTTTTAACGTAGGACGCACCGTTACGAAGATATTGCAAGAAAACTATTTTTTCAAAATGGAGAAATGCGTGTTTAACAGTTATTCGCCTTCGCTATCAAAATAATCATCTGGTAGCGATATTTCTTATTTTATAACCTTCAAAAAGGGCTCCATTTTGATATTTTCCTTCCAGAGGAAGTGCTGCCTTGTCCAGAAGCGTTATGGAGTTCGTTCGACGGCTCCCATCTCCTCTATGCTACCTTCAATGATACTGGAGTTGGTACAATGACGTACCCATGGTTTGCCTATGGTTCTATCATAGCTGCAGGAGGTGTCACACATGGAGGCACCTTCCCAGATTCTCATAGTGTGCGATATCCAACACCAGGCACCCAGAATCCCATAGTTCAGCTGTGGGTTGTCGATATCAACAACGCCAGTGAACCACAGCGTTGGGAAGTGAAACCTCCTTTAGCTTTGGAAGGGCAGTAGGTATTCTTTTAATACATCATGTGATTCAAAAACAATTTTAACAACTACTGCCATCTATATTTGCAAATAATAAACTCATATTAATAAGGTGTCGATAATATAGAACTCTGTTAGATTGTAGTGTAGTTATTTGTTTTGTGGAATATTTTTTTAATATAATATTTCTTTTAGGGAATTTTATCTTACATCTGCAGGCTGGATTGGAAATGGAAACCATCAAGTTGGAGCCGTTTGGATGAATAGAGCACAAAATCATAGTATTGTGTCTGCTTGCATATCTCCAAATTGGACTTGCATAGAAGTATGTAGAAAAATAGTTAAGAATAGTAGTAGTTACGGCAGGGTACTTTCACTTAGTGTAAAATTCATCACTGTCGCTTTAGGCGCCCTCAGTCCGCCATTTTTGAAATTCCTGTCAAAATGCATTAGGATTTACTTTTAAAAGAAGTTCAATGTCAGTTTGTCAAAAATAAAGAAGTGGAAACAATTTCTATTACTAACTGTTATTAAAATAGCAATTTTATTTATTTCACATACAATTTTGTCGAACTGTCAAAATTTATATTACTAGCGATGCATAAGGACCAACTAAATTAACTAAACTTAAATTAAAACACAAGTGTGAAAAGGAATGCTTAAACGAGAACCTAAAATCTAGATTACAATATTAGATAAAAACAGTAAATTAAATATCAAAACAGTGAGTGAGAGAGGCTTAAGCATTCGTGTTTTAATTTGAGTTTAGTTAATTCAGTTGGTGCGCATGCGTCGTTAGTAATATAAATTTTGACAGTTCGATTGAATGTGGAATAATTAAAATTGCTGTTTTTAATAATAATCAGTAATAGAAATTGTTTTTACTTCTTTATTTTTGACAAACTGACATTGAACTTCTTTTAAAAATAAATCCTACTGCGTTTTGACAGATTGTTACATTTTGGAGGTTAGAATATGATATAGTTCTATTAATTTGAAACATTGGACCTTGGAAGGTTCTAAAACGGTTCTTAATGAAAGATATGCTAAAGCTGAAATAGAATTTCTAGTTTCAAACGTTTGCCCTTTAAACTTTTTATAAAAATGTTTCCAGACCCATTCAGAACGTGCTCCTGAGAATTCGTGGCTGGATATTCAGCCACATCCAATCTTCTCTCCAGATGGCGACAGCTTCCTAATGTTGGCCAGCATCCAGGAAGGAAGCAACGACCACTTCACTCACATCAAGCACGTGACGATCACGCAACAGCGAATAGCCGTGCTTAGTCACGGGCGTTACGAGGTGACGAAGATCCTCGCCTGGGACAGCTACAACCATCTTGTGTACTACCTGGGCACCCAGGAGAAGAAACCAGGTCAACGACACCTATACGTCGTAAAGGACCCTGTGAATGACGACCCCAGAAGATCGGAGCCCCAGTGCGTTACATGTGACCTTGGGACAGTCCTCTGGAGCAGTAGATACTATTATAGCAATTGTAGCCACTTTAACGCCTTGGTAAGGATACTAGAATCCTTGAATGAAGGACCATGTGTCTTAACACGTGTCACGTGTATTTGTGTTTTTAGGTTAGTCCTTCTTCGTTAATCATAAACGGTGTCAGTTCTTTCTACGTCCTGGAGTGTCAAGGTCCTGGTCTTCCTCTAGCGGGTCTCCATTCTGTGGGGACTCACCGTTTATCACGTGTCCTCTACGATACGCGACCACAGAGAACCGGGAAGTTGAGGAAGCTAGCTTTACCGACGCAACAATCCTTCGAAGTGCCTCTTCCACAAGGCTGCAGGGCCCAGGTGCAGCTTCTGCTACCTCCCAGCTGGAGGGAAGAACTTAGGGATGCTGCTTTTCCTGTCTTGGTTGAAGTGTGAGTTGCAAATTGATTTATTTTGGTGGTTGTCAAGCGAAGAATGTCAGTTTTAGTAACTCTAGTTATTTGGCAACTCTTTAAATCCACCTCCTCATTTATATCTCCAAAGTAAAGACAGACCAAACTGTTGGCCATTAAGTTAAAAAGACAAATCTTAATTTTCAACGGATAATGGTAGTAATTTTTTGTTTTATTATTTATCATACCTGTTTTGTTGTTATAACTACTTTATATAAATTATCTAATAACATTTTTTCTCGTTAATTTCGATAATAGTAATATTTTGAAGTCAGAGTATTAACCATTGGTGATCATCCTAGCTCAAATGGCTTAGTTCTCTTTAATCTTCTTGTCAGTTCATCCGTGTTGACATTGTGTTAGAGACGCTCGTGCTTTCTTGCTATTTTCGTAATGGGCTTGTGTCCTCATTTTTTAGTGATCGATTTTTCAATTGTTGATTGAAATTGATGTTAATAAATGTGTATTGGCGTGTCTATTTTATTAAATATCTAAATATTGACGGAGATATAGCAATTAAAAGTTTGAATTGTAGTTTTAGCGCTAGAAATGGTCGGCTATATTTGTATGACGTGAAATGCATTTTAACGTCAGTTATTTGTTGAGTAGGTCAGTGCTGTGGTAATGTTTTGTAGCTGTTGGTAATCAAATAATCAAGTCAAGTCAAAGAATAACAAGTTTTTATTTTATTTAACCCTGTTACGGCAGACATAATATTGAAATTTTATTGTTTCTTGAAATAGCTGTAAATAATATTTGATATTTTGATATATAAATACATATAGCAGAGATTTATGAGCTGTAAGGTTGGTAACCTTACACAAGGATTGTGATGTCACATGCATTTCGATTGTGTACAACGTTGAATCCCTTTAATAATTAAAGAGACAAAATGACTTTTTTAATTGTTAATATCTCATTTCTTCAGCTACTCTAGTTACTTTGAGATCCCTATGACCATGGTGCATTCACTATGTTCCTCAGAACTTTATTTTGGAAAGTCTGAATGCACATGACGTTGCATTTCTTAGTACAGCCCCATAGCCGGCCCCATTCCACATGTCCAAACTGGTTTCAATATTTGCTTATACAGCATTAGCTTGTTATGTATGGATAAGCTGGATTTGCGTCCCATTAGCCAGTACATTTTCTTACATCTTATTCCCAGTTCATCTCTCTTTTTCTTTACGTGAGCCTTCCAACGAAGTTTGGCATCTAATGTCATTCCTAGATACTTTACTTTTGCATTAGTACCGGAATGTAATTAGTCCTTTTGTTGGTGAAGTAAACATGCACCGATTTCGTTTAATTTAATGCAATCCGCCATTTCCTTGACCATGCACTTACGTTGATCACGGCTTCTTGCACTCTTTTGGTTGCTTCTGGTATATTATTAGCTATCGCCACTACAGCCGTATCATCTGCAAACGTTGCCATTATAGTTTCACTGTTTGTTGTTATGTCACTGATATAGTGTATACAGGATAGGGCCTTGTACAATTCCTTGTGGAACTCCAGCGTTTATATTCTTAACACTTGAGAATTATCTTCTTCTTTGGCTTTAGTAGTTCACTATATTGTCTAGGTAGCATTTTGTTCAGTTTGTGTTCTAGGCCCTCATGCCATACTCTATCTCTGGTGGTAATAATGTCAATCATTTTAGAAATGGCCGACCAGGCAGTGCAGCAGTCACGGAACAATTCAGTATAGATTGGGGGACCTACATGTCCAGTCACAATGACGTTGTCTACGTTAAACTTGATGTCAGGGGCGCACGTGGTCAAGACAAACGCTCACTGTACCGACATTTAGGTGGGGTCGAAGTTCAGGATCAAATATCAGTGCTCAGGTGAGTGTCAATATGGATTCATCCCGTAAATTAATAGCTTATTACGTTCCAATAAGCGATTCCCCTAAAACTATTGACATCTCTTCCATATTCTTCACGTGTTTATCTCCCTACCTTCTTGCTTTCCCTCTGTTCTCCAGTATCTACCTCCTCATCGAGAATCTTAACTTATTCCCATGTTTATGTTCAAATGTGCTTCTCTTTTCTTCTTCCTTTATACACGCTTATTGCACCATCTCTTCTTGTTGCTGGATCTTCCTGTCCCATTTTAACTCCTCCTCCTTACTCCTTGTCTGTGCATTTTCTACTGCTACTATCTTCCTGACGTTTCCATCCAGTCTAACTGAACATTGCCCCCAGGCATCTCTTGGAGACCCGCAAATACCTGGACGAGACACGTGTGGGAGTGTGGGGATGGGGTTATGGTGGTTACGTGACAGCCATGGTGCTAGGATCGCAGCAAAATGTCTTTAAATGTGGAATAGCTGTGTCGCCAATCACGGACTGGCTCTACTACAGTAAGTCTAAGAAATTTCTAGATGATTGTATCAATTTCCAACTGAATTTGTTATTTTTTTAGATTCGGCTTTCACGGAGCGAATTCTTGGTCTTCCGGGTGAAAATTTCAAAGGCTACGTAGAAGCTGATGCCACTCAGCGAGCTAGAAACATACCATCACATTCTCTGTATCTGCTGCATGGATTGGCGGATGTCTCAGCGCCTTATCACCACGGAGTTGCCTTAGCCAGAGCTCTAGCGGAAGCTGGCGTAATCTTCCGCTATCAAGTCTGTATCGAACCTTTGTTAAACGATTCTCTTCTAAGAAAACCACAAATCACTCGGACATGTTGGGATTGTGACGTCAATAAACATTGACAAAGGTGTATCTATTTAAAGTTTGAAATATTAAGGGTCGACACAACAGCTGCTATAGCTTTGACGTTTAATTCTGCATCTCTTTTGCACTTCTCTTGTTTAACAGAGATGGTAAATGGTAGTGGGGAAGAAGGTGAGGAAGCCATGACTATTTCAGTCGGTAATAACTTCTATAACATTGCGAATTGAATAAAAATAATTGGATATTTAAGGTTATGGATAGCCAACTTTATCAATATACTAAAGTTTACCCCCGTCGGAAGCGACGACTGTCTTTTGTATGTGAATTGAATTTCATTTCAAAATTTAGGTACCAAAGTTAGCTTATATAAAATTTCAACTTTCTAGCACAATTTTTACACTCGGCAAAAACCGCCCCCATGCCCCCAAATAATATTTTGGATTTGGATTTTTTTTTTAATATGAAAATTCCAGAATTTAAGCTTTCTTCAAAATTTCCTACCGACCCCCTAATTTTCTCGGTGCCTCTTTCATAAAATTTTGAATTTCTAAGTTTTGAAATATGTTTGCATTGCACTTTTTTAAAGTTGAAAAAAACCCACTTTTAATTTTGGGGCCAAAAAAGTGATGACTACCTTCTTAAATCTTCAAAAATTTCATGGTCTCCAATTTGGAAAATTTAAACCGGTCCTATAGTAAAATTCAACGCTGATTCCAAATTTCTAATCTATTTTTATGGGGGGGTTCCCCCTGCCGAGATATCGACACTTACTAGTCGAAATAATTGACCGATTTCAAATACGACTTCAGCGGAAAATTCCACGTCCGAAACCGTCATAAAAAAAAATTCCAAAAAAAACTTAAGGGGGATCGTTAAAATTTGTTTAAGACTTACCTTTGACCGTACATGCATCAGAAACCACATAGTTTACGTTTAAATAGCTTCAATGGCTTCAATTTTTGTCAAGTATTTATGTTATAGTAAACAAGTCACTGTCATAATCTCACTTTTATTTTATTTATTTGAGTAATTGAGCTGCACAACTTGTTGCAGATAACATTCTTATACAACAGACCTATCTACGAGTGAACTACCAAATGCCCAACATGTTCGAGTGAGGATTGGACGTTTTGTTATTTGCCTTTGCTCAATGTGAAGTTGTTCTATTCATGTTTCCAGAGTTACGCAGACGAAGGCCACCTCCTGGTCAACGTGTTGGAGCACGTGTACCGATCCATGGAGGACTACCTCCGCCAGTGCCTCAGCTTGGATCCGGACGAAACAAAACCAGCACCGGCAACGTGAAGTTCCCTCACATTGGATAGCTCAGCCCCACCCCCCTTCTACAGCAATAATATAAACCTTGTAAAGACACTCATTGTAACATTCACGTGGCATTGAACACGTGAATGTTAAAATGAGTTAAAACAATAGACTATTTAAAGACATTTTTACAATTTTTAAAAAGTGAAATTAATATTCAAAATAGAGAGCTTTTTCCAAAATATTTCATAAAACTTAAAATTAATAAATTAAATTTTTGCCTAAATAAAAACTAATTAACTAAATACAATAAGTGAAAACTTTTTAAAATAACGCGGAAATAATGAAATTACAAATTGAAACCGACTTATGTTCTAGCTAATTAAATAATTAAGAAATTGATTAATAGTAATTACTAATTATATATTTATACAATCACTTAATCTCAAAAGATTTTAAAAAGACCCGGGGATTTAAATTCAAAAATCAGCATTAATTGTATACCAATTATATATTTTGCATTTTGTTGAGTGGCAGAGTAGCGTAAGGCCTGTCGCAGTATGGGACCGTATTTAAGCGACAGCGTATTCGGACGTAAATCGGCGGATTGAATGAGCTACAAAGCAAACCGCCTATGTGTGTCACAGATGTCTGTAGTCGTGTATTAGGGGGTGTATTGGAGTTCTTTAACACTTATATAATTTATCATGAGAGCAAACTTTACCTTTAATTTTTATCGATACACTACTGGTATTAAAGGGACTTTAGCATTTATTATCGGTATCGGTGTCCATGATTCACTGAAATACAAACATAAACTGCATGCAGAACATACTCGTCACAAGCGATGTTGCCGATAGAACCGAAAAGATCCGTATTGCAACGTAACAACAAGCGATCTTAGGTATCCCCTCCAGTCTGAGGCGGCTGTTTGCATTTACAAAGGTTTGGATAGGATATCGTTGTAGTAGTGGTAACGCTTGAATAAAATTCGTCTTTATACGGTTCTAATGTGCGAGGTAGTGCCGCCCGTATTCGGACGGCTTTGTAGCGTGCAGTCTGAGAGCTCCAGAGCGATCTCATTACATTTACATGGTTCGGATAGGTAAAGCGTAGTAGCCCGTATACGTCCGGCAGAAATTCGCTTAAATACGGTGCCATACTGAGACAGGCCTAAGGAAAACGGTTCTGGCGCTTCCCATAGGGATCATGCTGGCGTATATTTCACATCAACACTAGTACGCCTTCAATTATAAAGAGTTTTTAACAAACGTATTTCTTACATTTGTCCAAATTTCTTTACACGACAATATTTGTGGTCAGGTGTCAATGTGACAATATATCAGGTCAGTGTTTGTAAGGCCCTATGCACACGAGGCGACTATTTGCAAACCTCAGCCCCGAATCTACCCGAAGCGAATGTCATTACAACTGTGTTGTTAGTAAGAGATCGAACTAGTATGCGAGTGACTTAAAACACGAGGAAAGGTACACGAGTCGACTGATTGCAAACTAAACGCGAAACGAAGTTTTCAACGAAAACGAGCACGAGCCGTGTATCGTGACTCTATAGAATTTTTAACAATAGCAAAACAGGGGATTCTATTGTGTTATATTTGATTGTATGTATATATTTAAATACTTTTCGTAAACATCTCTGTTGATGATGTCAGCATGAAACCAACAGTGCCCTGCGACCGAGAAATATAGTCGCTGAATATATGCTCAAAACCAGTTTAAAATCAGTTTAGTTACGTTTGTGCCGTGTGTTTTATTTCACTCGTAAACACGTTCGTTCTTTTACTAACAACACAGTTGTAATGACTTTCGTTTCGAGCAGATTCGGGGCTAAGGTTTGCAAGCATTCGCGTCGTGTGTTAAGGGCCTAAATATCTCAATATTTGGTACTGCAAGGAGTATTGAAACTTTTTCTACTTATAAAGGACACATAAATACATGTATTTAAATTTTCAAAATGGTCGTAAGGAAAGTGATTTAATGGGACATCTCCATGTTCCCTTAGGAAGACACCAGAACTGTTGTAACAGAAGGTCTTAATTTCTTATTAGCAGAAAACTGAACCACGTGTTATTTTGGATCATCTTCTTTACTGAAACTTTATCATTTTAAGAGTGTTGCAAGCTTCGAAATAAATGGTAATAATTTGTCCTCACAAACGATTCTCGCCGTTCAGGTTTGATTGCTTTCTTCAGTCAAGCAGTGAAGCAGATCAAAACATACAACACCCTTCTTACCACTCAAACGAAATCGTCAAAACCAAGTAGAAATCAAATATATTTAGTAATTACTACTTCTTTAAATAAACTGAAAAAGAAATCATCAAAATAATCGGCAGGGAAAGAATTCAACGCCTAAAATAAAAACAATTTGAAGTGCAAATTCATTTTAATCGATTTTCTATTGGGGAAGACAATGGGATAACATTTATACAAGATGGAGGATGCTGAAAACGAACAAGTATTTAGGAAATGTACCTTTGTTACTATCTTAACCGTGAAGGGACTTCGTTATCAAGAACGCTTTCGTTTCATACTGACGCAAAAGATCCCCGCAATGCAAAATTCTTGGTTCTCTTTCCATTTTGTTTGTGAGGTTATCCTGCGGATGTTTCTTAGGTGTTGCAATTCATGTTGTCTATTTGTTTTAACGATTTTATTAACTTCATTTTTATCCAGAGTGACTATTAATTAGCTTCACATTCTGCACTATGTTTCACTTCTTTCATAAATTCAAAATGGCTGCCGCCACAAATGATATAAACGTGTTTATCGCTCCTAATAATTATTATTGTTTGTTTTTAATTTCACATCTTGACAAAGTAACAATCGTTCCATGGCGACACTATTTTAAATTTTGGTCCAGTCCGTTACTTTGTTTTACCTGTTTTCTCGTATTGCCACAGAAAGTGGTAGGATCTGCTCATCTGCATAGGTTGTTGAGGATCTCGTTTCGTCCTAGATCCCAGTAAACATTTTGGAGTTACTTTGCCATCATATTGAAGATGCATTTGTCATGAAAGAGTTCAGTTTCTCACAGTCGGTTAAATGAAATGTCTATTTTATCGGATCAATTGGCTTGTGTCCTCATTTTTTAGTGGACGATTTTTCAATTCTTCATTGAAATTGATGTTAATAAATGTGTATTGGCGTGTCTATTTTATTAAATATCTAAATATTGACGGAGATATAGCAATTAAAAGTTTGAATTGTAGTTTTAGCGCTAGAAATGGTCGGCCATATTTGTATGACGTGAAATGCATTTTATATGTCAGTTATTTGTGCTGTGGTAATGTTTTGTAGCTGTTGGTAGTCAAATAATCAAGTCAAATCAAAGAATAATAAGTTTTTATTTTATTTAACCCTGTTACGGCAGACATAATATTGAAATTTTATTGTTCCTTGAAATAGCTGTAAATAATATTTGATATTTTGATATATAAAAACATATAGCAGAGATTTATGAGCTGTAAGGTTGGTAACCTTACACAAGGATTGTGATGTCATATGCATTTGGAATGTGTACAACGTTGAATCCCTTTAATAATTAAAGAGACAAAATTACTTTTTTAATTGTTAATATCTCCTAACATATAAGGAGTTCTAGTAACCCACTTTATGAATATATAGTACACTTTTATAGAAATTAAGATATAGGACACAAGCCCATTCCATCCGTCGGAATACAAATGAAGATAAAGTTGATGCGAACTATAATTAAAGTGAAATAGTGAAAGAAACGTCACAAAACAGGACACTTCACCAAATTGTTTACTGAAATGTTCTGGACAGTCAGAAGGATTAATTGCTATTCGATTGGAAAACCAAGGTCTTCCTTTCCACTTCTCCATCTTAGTAGAAATGTTGTTCCCATTTTCCTCGCTACGGCAGGTGTCAACTAATCTGACCTTCAAATAATCTCATCTTCTTCTTGAATAGAATAACTCAAATAAATAGCGAAATTTTTTACAGATGTTAAATAAAAAATAAGAAAAAGTTTTTTTTTATCAATTACAAAATTCTATCTTTCAAATTTTGTTTTTGGAATTTATTAATTTTCTATTAAATACAACCATGACTTAATTTCTATAAAGATAAACAACATATTGAACTAAATTTGGCTGCCAGGACCTCAAATGTCCAATTACTTGTTAATAAGTTGTTCGAAGATATTACCAAAATTTAGACGATTTTTAAATTAAGTACCAAATTATATTTCTTTCTTTTACGAACTAACAGTTATTTGGCATAAAGAGTTACGGGTTTCCATGAAATTCAGGTAAGAATCCGAGGACGCCAAAAGTCTTAGAATTCTTTTCTCTACGAAATAGGAAATGTACAACAAGATGCAATTAACTGTTTTCGAGCCACCGTACAAAATTCAGTACCAAACATATAAAAATCAATATATTGCAGTTTTATAGAAATCAAGTTATGATTCACAAGCTAATAAGACATTCAGCGAAGTCGAATTCGCTTGGAGTTCGTATTGACTTCAAACAACGAACTTCACTTCACTATGAATTCAAATAGGAACGTTATTTTCACACTGTACTGCTTATTGTAGAAAAACATTTTCTTTTTTGGAATAAACGCGAAATTGAACTCAATTAGTTAAATGTGATTTTTGTATTTTGTAATTAGTTTAAAAAAAGGAAATGATAAAATAATTTATAATTTCCAAAAAACTAAACGCTTCCAGTAAAAAACCCACGTTGTTAAAAAGCAGTGGTGCAATTAAATAAAAACAAAATAAAAAATAATAAAAAATAAGAATATTAATAATAAGTTTGTAAATAATAATAATAATAAAAAATAATAAATAATTAAATTAAATTATTAGTAAAATTACAATGTTATTAAAATAAAAAAAAAACAAACAAAAAAAAAAAATTTCATCAAATTAAAAAAATAAATTATGAATTAATTAATGAATTGTTTAATTACGGAATATTGCGCTTGTTAATTAGAAAACATTAATTATATAAAAATAAAAAAAATGAAAAAAAATCCTTAAGAAAATTTAATCCAATAAAGGTTGTGACGTAGAAATTATATTTGTTAAGAAGAAATGTTAAATAATTATTTATTTTTGAGGTTAGGTGCAGTAGACTCCTTGGAAACCAATTCTATTCTTTTGCAAATATCTCGTTTCCTACGCGTCTTACGTCGATAGAGCTTATTATAAAACTTGTAGAGCATAAAATTCTCTACAAATTTTATTTAACGTATTTTTTCGTGCGATTAACCGTTCTCAAGATATAGCGCGGAGAGTGGCAGGCGCACAAATTATCTAATATATAAAATTCTCGTGTCGCGGTGTTTGTTCCCAAACTCCTCCGAAACGGCTGAACCGATTTTGATAAAATTTTGTGTGCTTATCGGGTAGATCTGAGAATCGGCCAACATCTATTTTTCATACCCCTAAATGTTAAGGGTGGTCCACCCCAAAATTTTCTTTTTCATTTTTTGGACAAATTTTGTTTTTATTCTTTCATGATTTAGCATTGAAAAATACATTTAATTCTAAATTTTCACCCTTATACGATCAACCCCTGATTTTTAATGGCGATTTTTATATTATTCTGTTCCATCCACAGATCCACAAGATGGCAATCGAATATAATAATTGTATACTATAATTTTCATGTACAGTTCTATCAACCAATCAGTTATCCGCCCAGGTGTCTCCCGTTGTCACTTTTCAACCAGCAAACATCATGGAGTTGGGGTGAGAACGAAGCCGGCTTCATTTCTCTCACTCACTATACAGTTTTCGTCCATTTTTTTTGGTTTTAACTTAAATAAAGTATACTTTAATTGTCTACAACGCTTCATTCCTCTTTGAATTATAATGACATCACCACACACTTATAGTGTTAGCTATTTTTAAAAATATTTCCTAGAAATGACGTATATGGCAAAACAACGTTTGCCGGGTCAGCTAGTTTTTTTATATAAATAAAATGCTTGTAACTTGTAAAAAATTAGTTTTTTGGAAAAATATTGTTCTTTATAAATTTTGCGTAATTTTATCAGCTTTTATTTTCCGTAAAAATAATTAAAATATGTCAAACGGTTACTTAGATATCGCATTTTTACGATCGTGGTGTCCGCATTTTGATTTCTCCACAAAACAGCAAAATGGATGAAATTAAGGTGACTCCACATCTTAAAGTTACCTACTCATTAAACTCTTTCACTGAACCAAAGTGTGGTGTGAACCTGCACAGTATCTCTACTTATAAACCACGTGTTAGTATTTTCATAGACATGAATGCGCGCCTCCCACTCTGCGCTCTATATCTCGGGAACGGTTGATCACACAAAAAAATGCTTAAGGTCAAATTTGTAGAGAATTTTACGCTCTACAATTTATCTAATAACCTCAAATGTCGTTTAGCGCTTAGGAAAGAAGATATCTGCAAATAACTGCAATGTTTTAAATTGAAAGTCCTTGTAATCTATCTCTATCATACTATCTCTAGAAATGTTTTTAGATGAAGCAACAGATGGACGTAGTAAATACACGAATTAGATGTGTACCATAATGTTAAGCCAGAACCTGCTTCGTTTCTTTACTAATGGTTTGAATCTTCTCTTAAACTGCAGGTTTAATACAAAAAGTCGCGAATGTAAACAATATTTTTAACAGAGTGGATAAGTTCGCATTGTAGGGATTCATTCGCGTAATAAGGAGCCTACTGTACTTGTTTCGTTTTGTTGGTTATTCATTCGTTGATCACAAAGTGGAAAAATAGAATGTCAAATTACTTAAATCGCATAAACACCAGGAAATCAAAGATGTCTAAAATGTAATGACGCAGTTGTACGTTTTACGGCAAAACGAACAAAAAGTTATAAGCCGGAGAAACGTAAAAAATAAAATTATTTTCAAGCCCACATTATGTAAATCATGTGTTATAGTGGTAGCGTGAATATCAGGCGCTTTCAAATATTTGAAATATTTTTGTGTTTCTTACATCTTTGACATTTGTGTTAACTAAAGAAAAACTTGAAACCGCTGTAAAAACTGTTTTGTTTACGTAAAATAATAAAATTCACCGACGTTTCACCAGTTTAATAAATTCAGCACTGTACAAACCTAACTCTTATTTTATTAAACGAATATGTTTTAGGTTACACGAATATTCGGGTGTTCGTACACATGCTATTAACGAATAAATAACGAACAAAACAAAAGCAAATTTGTTGAAAATCATTTTATATCATTTTATGATCCTACATATATATATATATTAGTTTGTAACAATAAATTAAAGCTTTTTTGCAAAAATTAAATAAAATGAAAAAATGTATAAATTCTTAACTCAGCATGAGCGAACTCAGCAATAATAAAATAAATGAAAGTGACGATTTGAATCTTCCAGCGATTAATTAAATAAATTATAAAATTTAATTAAAAAAAAAACAAAAATTATAAGAAAAATAAATAAAAGAATCTTGTTTTTAATAATTTGTTAGAAAAGAAAATGTTGATTTTGTAAAACCTGAAAATAAAGTCCATGAAGTAAGCCAGAGATAGAGGACCTGCTGTATTACTTAATGTGTTTGATGTGTCACATATCGTTCAGGGGCTATTGGAATTTATTCAAACGTAATGTTCTATCTCTTTCTAACATCATACGGTTAACGCGACAAATAGATGCTGTCCCTTACTTCCCTAGAACTCAGTTTCCAAAGCTTGACGAGATTGTTCAGTGGGCCATTTGTTGGTTTCTTTTTGAAATCGCTGTTAAAACTACACCGGTGACTATATTTCAATAATTGTTGCTTTATTTAAGAAAGTACACCCTCCGATTATTTATGGAAAAAATTTAAGTAAAATGGCCGCCACTAAAGGCGTCAAATCGTCGTCGAAATATTTAATTAAAAAGAAACGTACACGTGGCTCACTACTTACTGGATAGCGATCTCTCATCGAAGTCGTGTTATGATTCGGCTGCATTCGGTTGTATTCGGGTTATAAAACACTCTACCACATATTTACAAAGTTGGCTACCAGAACTCGTTATATGTTAAGAGATATTAACAATTAAAAAAGTCGTTTTGTCTCTTTAATTATTAAAGAGATTCAACGTTGTAGAACATTCCAATCTTCTATGACGTCATTCGCAAAGCTAAAATAAGCGGCAAAACTGAAATTCAAATTTGATATAGCTGTATCTCCGTCAACAAGCCCATTTTTTAATATCGTCCCATAATACAGCGAGTTATTAACAAATAATTGGATATTTGAGGTTATGCTAGCCAACTTTATCAATATGTAGTACACTTTTATAGAAATTAAGGCACGTGGTTCACAATTCCCATTAACACATAGCGCAGTTTGACAGCTTCACTATCCTGGCTGGACCAGATAAGTCCAATTACTGTACCAACAAAGTAACCTGTCGATAACTTCGCTCCAATTCTTCTTAACCTACAAATCAATGAAAACATTGTTAGCAGCCAGAATTAGAATCATAATTAGACGCCTGTTTTTAATTATAAATATATTTTATTTTAAACTCTAAATTGAATTCAATTAAACAATTCAGCGATCACTTTAAGAAAGAACACAGTTTTACTGCTTTCCTGAATTTGAGGTTAGAAAATATTGGCGCGAAGTTAAATTTATTTAACTATAATATTTTGTTTTTAATTGTTAAATATATACATATATATCGATAGGTGTTGTGTAGCTATGGAATTTTGAAAGGGGTACAAATTTATCAATTAGCAAAGTTTTATACAGGTAAACCTGTCACATATACCTGTTAACAGACTCAGGTAGATCATGCGTTGGCTATCCCAGAGACCTGTGCAACTGTCAGGTAGAAATATTATTTGTCACTTGTAAACAGGTAGTATGCATTTTACGTTTATTTAACGTAAAGAAGTTTACTTTTATAATAATTTTTAGGTTAACACAATGTAACATTAGACAATATTGTCTAAACGGGTTAAGATTTTTGAATCAAGTCTTTTTTAGACAGTCTTATAGCTAAATCAAGAAGATTACAAAATTTTAAGCACCTTGATTTCGATTTGTCTAAATTATGGGGCCTTCTTTAAATAACGATGCTTTTTGGACCCCTCCCCCATGTTTGTCACACTTTGTGCCCCCTCCTAAATGTAATATAATAAAATAATAAAATCAATAATCCAAAATAACAGAACTAAGAAATGAGGCCGTCAAATGGCGAAAGTAAACTCCGAATAACCAGTTCGGCTCTGGTAACTGCCCCAACTATAATTCTGTACTTCGGTCAACGTCGGGTTTCTTCGGCGGGACGTTCGGAAAAATATCATTACCCTACTACCCAGTAAACATTTTGGAGTCACTTTGACATCATATTGAAGATGCGTCATAATTTTTGTCATGAAAGAGTTCATTTATAGTTCAGTTTCTCACATTTTTTCATATAAAATGTCTACTTTATCGGCTACAGATGGCGAAATTACTCCACCTGTCGGAATACAAATGAAGATAAAGTTGATGCGAACTATAATTGAAGTGAAATAGTGATAGAAACGTCACTAAATAGGACACTTCACCAAATTGTTTACTGGGATGTTAATTTCATATAAAAACAATTTGGTATTTCTAACTGAAAGCTAGTTCTGCAAGTGACGTCATTATTGTATGGCCCCTATACTCAATTACCTCTTCTTCTTATTATGTTTACGATTTTTAAAGCAACAGTGGCGCCAATGTGGACGAAACTGGTACTAGTAAAATGTGTTACTCACTTTCATAAAGATACCACTGCGTTTCAAACTTCCCGCCGTAATATATGTATATATTCAATGAGTAAAACATTTATTTATTCGTTCATGAATTCCGGAAACACCCGAAATAAAACGATTTGAAATCTGAATGTTGAATGTTTAATATATAAAAACTATTTATAAAAAATGAACAAAAAAAACTATTAAAAAAAAAATAATGAATTAATAATAAATATGAAACTTAATCAAATGAAAGTTTTGCCTTGTTAGCCTAGACACAAAGTACATTTATATATCTTAGTCCAATCGAAAAGTGAGGTTATGTAGTCAGCTGTAACGAAACGTCAAATAAAACCGTTTCAAAATGGCGGATTGTAATGTGAAGTAAGTCACATGTTAAGACAATTTATAATTTGTATTATTTTAAAGGTAAACACACGTTTAAATCAATAACTTCTACGATTATATACCGCTGTTATTTAAATTTATTGTTTTTTAATATAAATAAATCAAAACGAACAAAGTTATTGCGATTGTTTCATAGATTTAAAAGAAATTTCTTGTAATTTGAGGTTAAATATATTTTGTGCGAACAATCTTCGTGGTTTATTGATTTTCATCGTGTGTTTGCGTTTCCCAATGATTTAAAATATATATCATCGGCTTAAACCGTGGTTAAACCTAGGTTTTAATGAGAACTAGACCATAAAGATAACCGAGAAGTGACTAGTTTGTTGATTAAACGCTAGAGGTGGGATTTGACAGTTCCACATAACCTAGAAATATGCTTATTGAATATTTTTATCAAATATTTGAGCTTAATTAACTTACAACAGCTACAAATATTCAATTTCATTAGCCGGTGACATATATATACTTGTAAAATGTATAATTCGATTCATGAGGCGTGCAAGTTTAATTTATTGTAAATTTAATTAAGGCAGCATGTTTTAGAATCTATAAAAAGCATGCTACTTCCCGTTGGTGTGTTATTTTGTTTAACCCGGTTAGTTAGATATATTCTTAAACGAACTAAATCGCAAACGCTGATAAGCAGCGCATGGTGCGGCAGTTATTTCCACTTTCTGTACGGAATTTGTCATCTACAGTTGCAATTCTGGATAATTTAATTGAAGCAATATCTCTACAGCTGTTAGATGTTTTGGGTTGCCAACTTGACTCGGACCTCTCTAAATTTTAATTATTTCTAGTCAAAATTTGTACAATCTCATGACTTTTATACATTTTTAACATAAATTTTGATTTAGAATTAAATTTTTCATCGATTTTGTATTAAAGAAAAATAAGTATGACAATCTGAAAATTTTATATTTCTAAAAATTTGATTTGAAATTACAAAATGATGAAATTTCATAAAGTTTTTCATTTTGAAAAACAAAAAAAGAAAAATGAATTTTAGATTTTGTAGAACGATTTGCTTAACGTAAAATAAAAAAAAAGAAAAATGAAAATAAAAAATTAGGGAAAATTCATAGTTTCTTACGGTTTAATAAAAATTTTTCAAAAATTTATATCTGTTCTAAAATTTTGAAATAAAGAAAAAAACAATTATTAAAATTATAGCTAGAACTTTTGCTAAAATACTAAAATTGAAATAACTAATTTAAAAAAAGTTGTAAAAAAATGAAATTTTCAAAAAATTCTGTAGTTAAGATGTTTGGAGTTAAAAAAAACCAAATTTGTAAATTTAAAAAAAGCAGAACACCAAAAAACTTGTTGTAAGGATTAAAATAATTATAAAATTGTATAATAATAAAAAAATGGCCCATTATATGGCGGCATTGTCGTCAGGCGTCGTTTGTGGCATGGTGGATTTTGTAATACACTAAAAAAATTACACAAAAAAAATTATAAGAAACAAAATACGAAAGAAAATGCCAAATGAGTTCAATAAAGATGTGTAACGATGAAAATGCATTTTCCTTCCTCCGAAGAATGGGTAGTGGCCTATTTACCTAGTTTACAGAAAACTGCACTGCATATTGATAAAGATGGCTAACATAACCTCAAATATCCAATTATTTTTATTCAATTCGCTGTTTACGACCTCTCCTTTTTCCCCACTACCATTTGCCAACCTTTATCATCACTGTTAAACAAGAGAAGTGCAAAAGAGATGCAGAATTAAACGTCAAAGCTATAGCAGCTGTTGCGTCGACCCATAATGTTTCAATATAATGTCGTGATATAAAACGAAAAATAAATAACATTACTTCACGAATATTACACAGAAAAAAATGAAATTCGGTCAATTTTTGGAATATTTAATAAAATAAAAACGCCAATATACTAAACGTAATAAAAATTTCAATAAAGGATTGATTGATGTTAATAAATGTGTATTGGCGTGTCTATTTTATTAAATATCTAAATATTGACAGAGATATAGCAATTAAAAGTTTGAATTGTAGTTTTAGTCGACATCTGTGTCCATATTTATGACGTAACATGTCGCACTTTCCCATTTGTTTAAAGAATCATGAGCCAGTAAATTTTCGATTTAAATTTGGCGCCTTTTTCCGTCGTGTAGAACTGCAAACGTAAATCCTGAGTGGAATTAGAGGAGGAGGCTACTTGCACATTATTTATTCATTTAAAGTCGTTGGCTTTCCCGTTGTCAACAAATTAGTTGTCACGTGACCAAACAAAGCAACTCTGCATTAAGAAAATGTGTGTTCATGCAAGATGGATTCGCCGGGGACTTATCCAGGATGAAATCTAATTCTAGGAAGGACTAGGAGTCCTGTGACGTCACACTTTGAACCCCAACTACACATTTTGCACCGTACAATCTTAGGTACGTATTTGGTTTTATTTATTTGTATTGATTTCAATCAATCAGGTAATAGCAGTCAGGTGTTTCATTTCCAGGTGAACAACGAGACTAACGCTGTAAAACATTTTACTTTAATTAAATAAAGTAAATGCCCAAAGAACGTGAACAATAAATAATTTTAATTTGAAATATTCATTGCATTAAGTCTGAGTCACTTTTCGTTTTATTTTTGTAATTTACTTAAATAATCCATCAACTTATTAAAAACCATTAAATGTCATTCGAGTGTAACGGTTTCTCGATTACCGTGACATGCCCGTTGCTTTGTAAAAATTGCCTGCACTCTACTAATTGCGTGGCCAACATTATTGAATATTTTCTCAAAGAGGAAAGTTCGGTATTTTCCTGCGGGTCTTTAAAGTGAAAGTGATTAAATTGCAGTGAAACTTTTTACATTTTTAAAACAAATTGTGAGAATTCAAAAGAATTGAAAATGAAGGTGTTTATCCTTGCCATCTTCGTGTCTTGTGCCTTAACCACCAACGCTACGGTGAGTTTTTTTACTTTCATTTGTTTGCTTTGATATTATTCGCTCTCCTGTTCAGCACCGGCTATCTAGGTTCGACGTGGACTTCCTGAGGACTTCCTAGGGACTTCTCTTTTCTTGAGGAGCGCTGCTTGGTGCACCATTTCTTATTTTCTTAAGTAATTTTCCAGTTGTAGACGTGGCATAGCTTTATGTTCATGTATTAGCGACCCTCCACGGCAGATGTCAGCTGGGTGGTGATCAGCATCGGATTTATTGAATATTTTGAAGCTTTTTTGTTGTAAACGTCGATTTGGTTTGAAATTTTGTAAAGAATTGACCGAAATATTGCTATTTAAACTTTGAAATTTGACTTTTTTACATTTAATATTTGGCCGCCATTTTGTGACATATATATTAAAAGGGTAGAGGCATGTTTTACTTTCTATAAAATTGTAATACGAGTATATATTTATAAAGTTGGCTATCAGGACCTCAAATGTCCAATTATTTTAAAAATAAAGACGCAGTATTACAGGAGAAATTACCAATTAAAATAGTCATTTTTGTCCCTCTACTCCTCAAATATATTGCCATTTCTGTTAAGCAACAGAGTGTGAAGGAGATGTATCAGAAATTCAACCAGTTAATAAAAGTATTTGTAAAATTATTAAAAATGAGTGGCAAAAAACTAGAAAACGAATACGCCCCTATGTGGTTGTAAAACGAAAAATGAATCAGTATTGTACCGGAAAAAGCGATAGCGCGAAAATCGCTCGGAAAGTTATTGAAGTTTTATATTTAGTGTGGGAAGATTCAACTCAAAAAACCAACTCGGTAGAACAAGCTAAAATTTGAGCTTTAGATGGTAAGTTTTGTGACACTTTTATATCCAATAATACACCTACAATATATATCTCTTGGAATCTTGAAATCTTTATTTTTCAATGCTTAATTTTTGTTTTAGATAATATGGAGATAAATGGAACAAATGTTGACCTTGGAAAATGGAATTTATCGGAAGTAAATAATTATATAACTGATATACTCTAATTTAAAATGATCCAATTCGTTTAATTATATTGTTTAATTAGTTTTTAATAAACTTGCAGAACGTGCTAATTGCCGAATACCTGATAATGGAGTTATCGAATGGAAAAAGTTCATTAAGGATGTGAATTCAACATCAAACAATAAGAAAAGCAAAGGATAATTAAGCGGCTAGAAATTGGTCCTTGTAGTTTAAACGGCGCCTGTACCACGCAAATTATCTCCAGGACACCCAGGAAACATTATAGATATACTAGCGCTTTGCCCCGTCGCAAAGTGACGAGTATATTATATTTGTAATTAAATTTAAACTTATTGAATTTTCGCTAAAATATATTTTTTTTAAATTTGTGTTCCTTTATTTTGTTCTAATCCTACCATTCACCGTAATAAAGTAGTTAGTGCCCCGCATCTAAACCCCAATCATCACTTCTTAGCTCCATAGCTCTCTATCTTTCGCCTTTGACAGCGGGCATATTGTCGTGTTCGTTCAGTACGTTTTAAAATTCGCGCCAAGTAGCTATCATCTTTGTGCCACTAAATAGTTTAGTACATCTTCTATTTTGGTAAATTTGTCACTTACATCCCTTTGCTTCTATGTACATTATTTTTTAATAATTGTTCGCTAAGATAAATGTTTGTTAAAATGTATTTTCACCATTTCACTTTAAACCTACCTCTAATTAATTACTCTGTTGAACAATAAACAACGCCACGCTCCTTATCGCTCCTTAGCACTCTAGCCCTTATCGTTCCCATTCTGACACTTTCAATTTATTCCCACTGCATCGCCGCCCCGTATTCAGTACCACGGTTCATGATATGCAGCGCCTCTACCTCATACTGCGCCACTGCCTCTTATGGTACTGACCACCAATCTCTCTCCGCTATAATGCACTTCCAATTCCATACTATAGCAATTTATTTAAATATGTAATACAGGACTGTAAAGTAAATGCTAGAATTCATATTTTTATCTACAATAAAATATTAGTCTTCCCATTTACCCCCGCCACTGGAGTAAACTTATCACATTTTAATCAAAGCAATCTATTTTGCTCGTACCGAATACTTTCCTTTGCTTTTTGAAATCACCGTTTATAGAGAACCAGACATATTTAATTTAAAAATTGTAGCCCTTCTTCAAAGCATCCCCCTCTTCCTCCAAAGCAACTTTATCAAATTTGTACTGCGACTGAATAAAATTGTTTGTTGTCTCAATAATGGCAAATATGCACAATTAATACCTCAATACGTAGTTTTTCTTTTATTTTATTAGATATTTGGGGCTATTAACCACCCCTTCTCCCATCCCTTGCCACCCAAATCCGTAGTGCTCTGTCCCCAAGCGCATCTGCTATCAATCCAATTCTACTACTGGATGTAATTTGAATATCTAACGTATAGAGAATTATTTTGCTTCTATGTAATACTCTACATGCTAAATATCATCGTTGTACCTCTATTTTGTTCTTAAATTCGGTTTAGCACCCCCTGCCCTAATGTTACACTTAAGAAAATGTAGTTTTTATTCAATTTTTATTATTAATATTTCAATGTAAGTCTGCATATTAAATTTTAGCTTTAAAATCACATTTTAGTACTAGAACCCCAAAATACCACCGCTACTGAATTAAATTTGTCAAAATTTTGTTTGTATCAAAGAACATATATACTAAATTATAGCCCTCTGTCTTGATTTAATAATGCTTTTGGATATCACCCACAGCGCCCGCCGCCACTGGAAATTTCTGATTTTTTTATATTTTGTCTGTAATGAGCGTATATAGATGGCCCCCACTAACTATTTTCAACGTTCTAGCTGTTTTGCGACACTGCCCTCAAAAATATTCGCTGTTACTGAATTAAAATTTTTGTTTTCTAATTATTGGCAAATATGCACAATGAGTGTATCTATACATACCACAAGTTAAAATTTTCTTTATTTAATATTGCTGGCTTTTATAGTCCCAACTCCCGCCACCACTGGAAATATAGTGTTTTCTATCAATTACTGTTTGCAGAGAGCATACACACCAATTTTAAACGTTCTAATTCTAACATTGCCAACTTAAATTTCGAATGTTTCTCCTCAATCTTCAATTATCTAGTTCAAGAGATATTGGCAAAAATAGTTTTTGGAATTTTCCAGTTTTTACAAAATTCCAGGGACGTAGGAAATCTAAGAAATTTGAAAAACTTTGTAGGCGTCGTTTAGAAGATACCATATAGGATTTTGATTCCTGATAAATATCTCTGCACTGTGAACATTTTGACAACTACGGACATTGTAATAGGTAGACATTCCTCCTTTAAGAATCACCAAACCATCCGCTCCATTTTGAATCTACGTTTTAAGGGAGTAGCATTTAGTACCGCACCAGCGCTTAGATTTTACGCAAACAATTATAAGTTACATCCCTTTCCCTTAAAAGATCCTGCACAGCCATTCCTTTTCCCATTTCGTATTCCCATCTTTCCTGACTTGTTCCCCACCAACCTCAAGAACTCCCTCTCTGTATTTTTCATTTTATCCTCCCACCTAGTCACTCTCGTTCTTGCCTCTACCCTCAAATTGCCCCCCTTCACTTCTTCCATTATCTACTATCCCGGTGTGAATGTATCAACGCCCAACACTCATTTTAAATATTATAGAAGATATTAACAATTGAGAAAATGCTTTTTTGCATGGATGTATATCTGCAAACTAATAGCTATTAGCGATTAAACAGTACAGGGTGTCCAACAGTCAACGACTACTTTAATTAAATAAAGTCAATGCACAAAGACCGTGAACAATAAATAATTTTAATTTGAAATATTCATTGCATTAAGTCTGAGTCACTTTTCGTTTTATTTTTGTAATTTACTTAAATAATCCATCAACTTATTAAAAACCATTAAATGTCATTCGGGTGTAACGGTTTCTCGATTACCGTGACATGACCGTTACATTGTTTAAATTGCCTGCACTCTACTAATTGCGTGGCCAACATTACTGAATATTTTCTCAAAGAGTAAAGTTCGGTATTTTCTTGCGGGTCTTTAAAGTGAAAGTGATTAAATTGCAGTGAAACTTTTTATATTTTAAAAACAAATTGTGAGAATTCGAAATAATTAAAAATGAAGGTGTTTATCCTTGCCATCTTCGTGTCTTGTGCCTCAACCACCAACGCTACGGTGAGTTTTTTTTAAATTTTATTTGTTTGCTTTGACATTATTCGCTCTCCTGTTCAGCACCGGCTATCTAGTTTCGACGTGGACTTCCTGGGGACTTCTCTTTTCTTGAGGAGCGCTGCTTGGTGCACCATTTCTTATTTTCTTTAATAATTTTCCAGTTGTAGACGTGGCATAGCTTTACGTTCATGTAGTAGCGACCCTCCACGGCAGATGTCAGTTGGGTGGTGATCAGCATCGGATTTATTGAATATTTTGAAGCTACATTGTTCTAATCGTCTATTAGTAAATAAGCAAAAATAAGAAATGTCAACAGACATGTATCAGCCTACGTGTCGCAATAAATTCAAAAGATCTGCTCACAAATAACCGTCTTGGTCTTTCAGTCGACAACCACTGAGTCCACAACCACAGAATCTACGACCTCGGGGACTACGGAATTAACAACCACGTCGACTACTGCCCCTTATCCATCAGATGATTATTCCCCCATTGAAGAGTTGAAAACTTGTAAGTGATTAACTGGTTTTACAGGACCCCTAATGCGGCCCTGTTGTTAACTGACTTATTTTTACAGGCGGAACTAAATACGGAGCTTCTGCAGCCAAAAGACAATTCCCCTACGTTGCCTTTCTGAAGAGCAGAAATTCCTATAAAGTCCAGTACTGCAGCGGAAGTCTAATTCATCCTAAATGGGTGCTCACTTCCGCTTATTGCACGCTCCCGTAAGTAAAATGTCTGATTTGGTATTTCTTGAGGTTGGTAACAACTCACAACTAAAGTAACTCATTTTCCAGTGACTCAAAGGTTGAGGTCATTCTCGGGGCCCTCGTTCCGCTCGATGAAGAAGATCCGGATAGGGTCGTGGTGCAATCTGATGACATCTACATCCACCCTGGGTATCTTCCTCGTTATAAGAGTCCTAAGAACGACGTGGCTTTGATTAAATTGTCCAGACCGGTGAGATCAGGTAAGATCATCAGATCCTGTAATTCACCAAACTCCTGAGCATCATTCATTGTGCTGATTGTTGCAGATGCCATCATCCCAATTGTCCTGAAAAGAGACTCTGGACCAATCTGTAATGACAACGTCACCTTCGCTGCATGGGGAGAAGCTGGCTACGGTAGGTTCTAAGTATATTTAGAAGGACTTATGGTCCAACTAGGCAAAACAAGAAGTTTATAAATATTTCCATCGCTGACATCAGCAAAAATTATTAATTGCGTGTTACGGGTTCTATCTTTTTAAAGGGGCATATTCTTAAACAAAATCCTTGCTTGAGAGAATATCTGGATACTGATCCTAGAAGATCGGTAAATAATTAAAATTTGAACATATTCAGAAATCGACAGATCATCTAAGTTGTAAATTTATCCACAAGTGTTGTAGAGAAAAACCATTTCATGAAAAAAAATCAATTTTAAAAATATATGCATTTATAAGTAAGGTGAAAAAGTTAGCCTATATACAAAACTACAGATTTTTCTACAAAGTTCTTTATCGGGCTTCTTAATTTTCTCAACGATTTTTATGCTAACAGGGCTGAAATCTTCGCAGTTATACTACATTTTTGTTAAGTAATTTTAAATTGGTAAGGGAATTACTTAAAATAAGGCTTTACTAAATTAGCCTTCTGAGAAACAAAAGCAAAGGAAGTAAATAGGAAGGAAAAGTAAAATTACAAAAGTAACATAAAATCAGAAATAATGAAAGTACGGAATCCAGAACCTAATCAAAAGTAGCCTCATGGTAGAACAATGTTTAGCTCATGTTGAAACCACAACATCTTTGAAATCCTTGCTAAAAATATCACCACAACGGATTTTACGAATAACCTCGAGTTTTCCTAATTAATCTGCTTTAACTATGATGTTACAAGAAGGACTACTCTTGAGCGTGGCTAAAGTCAGCAAACTAAACTCCCGTTGTCATTTACTAACGGTAGCAATTGTTACCAACACTAAAAGCACTATTTATCTGTGAGATTTGAATACGCCAATCACCGCAACAAAATTCAAAACGCACTGAACTGTAAACACAATTGTTTTACTTTGTAAAAGTAATATTAGAAAACCTAGTGACATTTATTATTTCAGAGACCCTGTCCTTCACTAGACTGATACAAATATGTAAAGGGCCCTGCACATGTTCTGACTCCGACAGTAAAACTGAATATGATGATCCAGAGGTGGACTCGGAACTATTCTGCGGTCTCTGTTCGCATGACTTTTGCTTTGTAAGTGTTCCAGTTACTTGTAGTTAATCAGTTAAGATTTACAAATTGTCCTTTAATAGTTCAAGTCAATATTTGGAAGACCACAGGCACCTTTCCTTAGCAATGTTATTCCTCACAGGTTTAATATTTCGTTGTTCCCCAGAATGCCATTTTTGTTCAACACTCTATAGAACAAGCACCAAGAAAACCTAAGAACTGTTTTAAAATTACATTCCTATCCATGCACGGCAATATTTATGTTTTAATACGACTGCATTCGTCATTGTTCGGGTTATATCGGATTTGGTTCTGTTACAGACACTAAATTTATCACAATATTGAATCCATATATTCATCTGTGATATTTTCCTTCTTGTAGATTCACAACGGGGCCGGATTGGTCGTTAATGGCGTTCTAGTGGCCGTTATGAGCACGCGGTGCTTTTCCCATTGCCGTGACAATGAAGGAATCTTCACCAACATCTACAACCATCAACAATGGATTGACGACACTTTAAGTGCAGGTTGGTCTTAACTTACTTTTGCAAATTATTCAAGTATTTCATCAGGCGGACAAATCAACGATTTGGTTGTCATCCAGAACTGGAGTAAACAATATTCAGGAGAGGGGGAAGGTGCTTTTAGTCGTTAGTCCACACGGTCATTCTAGAGAACACATTCCAGTGATGACGTCAGAGCAACCCGTCACTAGTTATGCCAGGCACAATGTGTCTTATCCTCCTGATCCATTGAACCCTAAATCTGAGATAGCTTGCATTCATGTATGGAAATCTTATGCTAAATGATGTGTACCGTATAATGTTATTGAAATTGATAGTCCACAATATTGTTACTTGAATGTAAGTGTCAATGAACAATCCTGCTCTAAATTGAGTTTTGTCCAATGGCGTTATTTTGAACAATGGACTAATCCAGAGACTTAAGTAGCAGGACCATAATGCACCGCATCTTACGTAACTCCCTCTCTCCTTTCAAGATCAAGTGGAGGGGATACATTTACCGTACAAGGCAGTACAGCTTAAATTTATATTTTGACGGTTTCACTGTGAAATAGTACTCTTAGAAAAAAATGATTTCCGATTTTACATATAACATTTTTCATAATTACTAAATAGAGTATTTTCTTTTGGAGTGTACTTCTTACTCACTTGTGGACTGTATATGAGGGAGAGAGAGCATGCTTCTAGACATAGTTGTATGTAGGCTTATATCAAAAGACATTTTATAGCAATTTTACACTGTGTTTGTATTGATGAACAACGATTCGATTTGAGACGATTATCGGGTCCCCACGCGGAAGGTTTCGTCGTGTTCACATACAGTTTGATGCACACATCTATGGAAATAACGAAACACATATTGGCACATATACAGAAAGCGTATATGTGATATTTTATTTGGTGTACCGCCTTGTACGGTAAATGTATCACCTCTGCTAAGAAAATACCATAAAACTTGATCTCGAACGTGGAGAGGGAGTTATATAAGTAAAAAGACGAAGATGTGTTTAGACCTTTAGTCAAGGATAAGGACAATGGAGCCTGATGTTGCACTATTAAAATTGATTGTGTTCAATGAATCGATGGTCAATGATATTTCTTATTTGTAATTAAAGTTATTACGTATTCAAAGTGTCTCTGGTGACTGTTCTCACTTCGTGGTAATGAAACGAGTATTTAGGAATGCGTTTGTCTTTCCATGTCTACAGCTGATACCCTTACCACTCATTAAATCTCCTCGCAATGATATCCTGACACAACATCACACAAACCCAATTATACCCCTTTCCCCCTTCCATTTACTTCCAGCCCTGTCTCCTTTTAACAAGTTCTCTCTCTCCTTTTTGTCTGAACCTTCCTCAGCGTCTTCCCGATACCTCTTTCCTTTCTCCTCAACTTCGGTTCCAAATCCAGCGATTTCTCTTCGACAAGAACTTTGTTTTTTAATACAAAATAAAACAAGGAAATGGGATGAAAATGATTCAAATTTTTACTGTAGAAAGAGTAAGGTTTGGCAATTTTGAATGAAAAATGATGTCGGACAAATGTCCACCACGACCACTCTGACAGATGACGATTCTTTTATCAAAATTTTCAATCACTTTTTGACAAAATGGCGGGTGTATTTCGTAAATCGCGTCACGGATGGCCGAGTGACTTGTGGCCCCGTCCTGTTGAAAGCACATGTCAGTGATATCCATATCATCAGAAATGGGTCAAAATTGAGTTGTTAACATCTCTTGATAGCGTGATCTATTTACCGAAACCGCATTTCCAGCCGCATCTTTGAAAAAAATGGTCCAATCACGCCTCCAGACCACATAGCGCACCGGGGTATTTATTATTTTAATGCGATTTTCGAGCGAAATTTAATTCATTGTAACAATTGCCAAAGCATCTACTACTGATATGTCAAGAAACTAAATGTTAAAACTGTCATGTTGTTGGTGTTGTCTCTATTGGAAAAACATAGTTTTATCTTTGTCATCACTTCTAGACCTTCCTGCTGATGTAATCCTACTTCTCATTTCTTCAGGTCTGCATTCAAGCTTCTCCTTTTTCCCCTTCTCATCTATTACCATCTCTTTGCATCTTCCTCTGGGTTTTCTACTCATTCTTGCACTCCCTGAGTTCCCTTCTAGACTTTTCTTAGCCGTTTTGTTACTGTCACTTTGCGCCACAAATTCTAAATTTTACAAAGACACACTGAGATGGGACATGGGTCAGCTGCTATGTAACGAACACCAACATAGAAAATCTAAATTCCTGTAACTTTGTGTTCCAGATGCCATTCCAGACTTCAAGGTTTACGGAGCGTGCAGCGATGTATCCAGCACCATCTCTGGAGTCTACCTGATCCAACCCCACAACGACATGAAGCCGTTTGAAGTTTACTGCGACCTTCGCTTAAACGGCGACAAGTGGACTGTAAGTACTCTGACGTCATTTCCTTCTTAGACATTCAATGTTTACATGCAGGGCTTTCCTTACAGGGTCGAGAGGAAAATGTCAAAGATTAGTTTCGTGTAACACCGCAAACTAAAACACAAAATGTGGATATTACCTTCAATTTTGTTACGCAAATGTTAACATTTTTAGATAACTCCAAGATTTCTTAGCTAGAAATTTATTGAAGATATTTTGCAGGTCTTCCAGCAGCGCTTCAACAAGTCCGTTGACTTTTACAGAAACTATGCTAACTACACGATGGGATTTGGGCCATTGACTGGAAACCATTGGCTAGGATTGGAGAAGATCCACCAGGTGGGGTCACGATTTGTTCTTATCCTTATGTCATGACTTTGTTTGTAAAGTGTCATTCAGTAATACCAACTGCACCGAACTAAACTCATAATCATCTGCTGTTAACTGGAAATGGAAATGTGATCATAGTTTAACTGTTGCTTTCAGTTGACGAAAAATGGCGACCATGAACTCCTAGTGGAGTTGGAAGCCCACAACTCAAGCAGAGGACACGCGCAGTACACTACTTTTAAAGTTGACTCTGAAGAAACGGGATTCAAATTAACGATCTCTGGTTACATTAAGAACGGAGGTTTCGGAGGTAGGTCCAATGTTAATTCCACACGCAAGACTTCCTGTACTGATTTCATGTTCCCGTGGGTCACGCGGCTTATAAATTCGTTTTACCTTCGGGTGGTGTTTAGTCAGATGGATAGATCTTCTGTATTCCGACCCTGGACACATTTAAGGTCACTTTATCAGAAGTATAGTAGATACAGTGCCGGATTAAAGCGAGTGTTAGGTAAATGATACTCAATTGAGCCATTATTCTCTAGTAAACGAAATTTCACGAAACTGTCAACGCAACTAATAAATTCAATTTATTTAAAAGAACAATCAAAGTTTGGAATGACATCCGGCATCTCAAGATAAAGCAATAGTATTAGAAGATATAATTAGAAATGGCTCAATCGATAAATATTTAAAATTAATAAATATAATAATAAACGACTATTTTAATTGTTTATATCTTCAATAACATTGCGACTATTTAAAACAAATCACATTTGAGATCCTGATAGTTAACTTTATCAGTACATGTAATATACATTTCTAGAATTTAAGATATTGTTCACAACACTAATTAACGTGTACACCACGAGAAATGAATAATTAAACTCTAATGGAACCTGAGATAAATTTAGACTGGAGAAAATGAAATCTAAGATAAATAAAATTTACAAATTAGCACAGGATAAAATGGAATCTTAATATATAATGGTTATTAGTAAAGGTCGAATTTAGATTCATTTCAACTTTATTTTCAACTCAACCCAGTAAACATAAAATACGAATAAATAGGTCAGAGAGCATTGTAAAGAACTTAAAATTGTTTACGTGATCTCCTTAAGAAATTTTGTACGTGTCGTAATGCGCAAAATGATAGATTTACTTCTCAAAAAGCAGTAAAAATAAGTCACAAAACATTGCATATTAGGTAAAATCATTTACGTAACCAACAACATTTCTTGTGTTAGATAAACATTAAATAACAAGATTGTGTGTAGTGGGCTTATTTTATATATATATATCCTTGTTATTATTACACATCCCAAAATGTCCTAGTATTGAATTTAGTCGGAGTCGAATGATTTTCAACTAATGCGCAGTCCAGTATGAAAGCCACTAAACGGATTCTAAATATGAGTTAGTACAGCAGTTACTAAACACCCATAAAACAAATGTACCCCTAACTACATCAACCTGTCAAACAGGCAACAGCCCTGTCGAAGGGTTGCACAGTACTTTGATAGAAGACTGCAGGATCATAAAATACAATGACGACCAGGAACACCCTGTCCAAATAGTGACATTATGTGCATTGGGTGATAAGGCAACTATTTACTAGACAACTGGAGCATCCAACAGGAATCAGTCCAAAAACAAGCATCTTTAACTTAGAAATTTAGAAATGAAGAGGAAAATGTCAGAAGACACCAGCAGAATATGAAAACCACACTGGATAAAATGGAAGGAGATACATTGAAATAAATAGCAATTAAATAAACAGTACGAAGAAAACTGATGAAGTACAAGTTGGAGATCAACCTACAAGTGATCTTACGTCATAAGAAAACTAGATTGGCACGCACAAGAAATGTTGCGACCACCACAACATTAAAAAAGGACATTAAAGTCATTGGAAGTAGGAAGACACCTGCAGTTGTTGCACAACCCAGGATTATACCCATCCAGGAAGGAACTAATAAAAATTATAGACTGCAGCACACTAATCACAATGGCTGAACAAATCCAACAACAATTTGATGAAATAAAGACGAGAGATATTAAAACACCACTACCAGCCTATGGAACCATCAATAACTAAATATAACGAATACTTAATACAGATTCTAAAAGGACTAAGAAAGGACTCGTCAACGCAGCAGGACCTATGTGGAGAGGAATGTCAGGCAGTTTTGATGACGAAGATGGACAACGATGTGAAACGGATGTCAAAACTTTGCAGAGAAGAGCAAGCAAGATAAAGGACGTCATTGTTATTGCAAACCACCTTAATACAAACAGGATTTACACAAGAGAATATAAGAAACGAATTGGAAACACTGGAAGAAGCTATAACGGTTTTAGAATTAAAAACATTCCACCTAGCAATCTGCACAACAAACTTAAATCTAGAGAAGGAAATCAAGATAACTACACCGAAGACATTTTACCATTAGGAAGAATATTCAAAACCACAAAATCATAATCCACATTCCATTAATTAGAAACCCTGTTTAAATATTTCCATCTTTGCTCCATTCCAAACTCGCCCTTCTAATAAATGTCTATTGTCATCAAATGCTAAATTTATGTAAAGCAATGAGCCATTTAAGCAGGTTACAGCAAATGAATAGGTTGCAGGCGTACCAAAGAAGAAGAACCACTCAAATAATTCTCACCATGCGAAGTCCAATTAATGCCAAAACAAAAGAACTCTTCGTGTATTGGACAAACGTCCGAATCCTTTGCAGACATCATCGACCCTACAAAGCAATGCACCCTTCAGGGATGCAACAAGTAGGAGCTAAGACGAATTGGAAGGTGCTATTCCTAATGACCATCTTTGAGAATGTCACTGCCAAAGGAATACAACAGCTGGACCTGCATAACATCAACCAGGACGAATTTAAACCAATAACAAGACTGTACCAGGATGTAAAACCCATAAAAACCTAGAACTAAGTAATAAACACATGCAGCTAATAATGCTGCAGTAATTAAACTATGTGTCCCTAAAGTGACAGGTTTAACTTAGATAGATATTTCCAAAAAGACAAAGAACGAGAAAATTAACAAAACGAAAATCAATTAACTTTGAAGGAAATCAAATGACAATAAAATTAAAATTTCCATTCTTGGTAAGGAGGAGTTAAGCAAACAACCATTCCAGGAAACTGTCAAAGTTTGGAATGACTTCCGGCATCTCAAGATAAAGCAATAGAACTAGAAGACATAATTAGGAATGCTCAATCGCTGCTGCTTAAGATCTAGACGCACAAGAGTTTTATCCAATAGTTGTCTTCATTCACAGAGAATTGTAAATTTCAAAAGTCAATTACAATGGTTAATCACAAAACTGCATGACCTGTAGACCACAGGCCCGTCGAATTGGTGGGCCTCGAGAAGAAACTAAATTATCTTTATATTCAGTGCTCAGAGAAGCTTTGGGCGCAATCAACAAACAACACAAATAAGAAGAAGAAGAACACTAGCCGACGTAATAACGCTGTATACGAGTGTGCGTTAAAATGAACAGGCCTAGTAGACCATGGGCATCCAATATCTCAATCCGGCACTGCTTAGATACGCACTACGACAAAACCATGCGATGTTCTGCAAAAAATGAGTTTAAAACAAAAAATTCCAGCGCCTGGTAGAAATTCATTCCATCAGACGTCATTGTCCAGCTGTTTCCGGTGACGTTGATTCCGGGATAGAATAACGGGATCCCGCTTGATTTCTAGTCCCGTAAATCCCGGAACTCTCCTATATTATTCTTATATTTCCACAAATCAAATATTTTATAATTATTGCAAAAATCCTGGAAAATGCATAATTCATTTTGTGTCAATAAGCCCAATGTATGATCAATTAATATTACTTTGTGCAGCTGCATTTAGTTGCTGTCACACATTTGTTGCAGCTGCACCATTTGTCCTCACTTTGGTTTGTGTTTTTGTGTTTTTGTGCACAGGCTAACGAGGTAAAGACTGTATTTATAAAATCAGTCACTTCTAAACTACCACTCTTACAGAAAATATCAGGCTGCAAATATTGGGCAGTAGTGTTGTAGCTGGGACATGGTGTCAGTGGCGTGTCATTTATGTTATGCAAATACAAAACTAATGGGCCCCATAACTTGGTTGACAACAGGTTGGTGGTTGAATTTCATGTTGAAACCACGGTTGAAGCCGTGTCGACAGAAATAAATCAATTTCGTTCAAAATTAGAAGTTTCTAGATCGAAAATTGTAGCTAGCATTATGATATCGATATTTGTTGGCCATTTTATGTAGCGCCCCACGTACCAGAGTTGAATCACGTCGGGCTTTCTTGGAGAACGCTTATATGGAAAACAAATAACAACGGCTAGGAAATGAAAGTTAAATGCAAAGGCCATTGTTTCTTCTTTCACATTTCTATTGATTTGCTAAATAATTGACCGATTTGTTATTTGATAATAAATTGTTTTTAAAATATTATTTTTGACATCATATAGTTTTATGCTCTTGAAAATATGATCTTCTATGGATGTAATTGTTATATGGAGTAACGCAAAAAAACATTAAACTTAACTGCTGAAATGCTATATAACTAATCCCGGGATTGACTCTTTCAAATCTCGAAATCGCGGGATCGTGAATATGTTTCGGGATTGTATTCCCTAATTGTAGTCGACTCCAGCCGTACGGGCCATGAAGAGCGCAAATTACGAGATTCCAACGGACTGAGATATCTGGTGATAAGTTTAAAGGGCCACGTTGTGAGACATGCCTTAATAAGTCGCAATATTCCAGGAGAAATTAAAAATAGTCCTTTTTGTCCCTTTAATCGTTTAAGAGATCAACATTTACAAAAAACCACAAATCCAATGACGTCACGTCAGTTTCATGCCCTCTTCCCTTCTATGAACTGACGAACTGATGAATCTAATAGAAAATAATTCTCAACCAAATTGTTTTAAAATTATGTCCCCCTCCCATCACTAGACAAACCGGGCAACACTGGGTATTAGGAGTTGATAACAAATAAATTTAACACACTTTGTGACGTGAACGTGTTATTAAATGTTAAATTATTGATTAAGTAATGTGGTTAACACGTTGAGGACGGAGCACGGAGTACGGAACACGTTGTGTTTTACTTTTGTAGAAAATTTAAATTATTTGACGTTGAAAACAACAGGAAGTTTTATGTTTTGTTTCCCCGTTGTCCATTGGTTGTAAAATAATCCCCCTCCGTCGCCCCGTCCCGTCGTGAACATGTTAACAACGGATGGTTGTTGTTGTGTGTGTCCAGTTGTTGGTTTGTTTGTACCACAGTTTGTTTATGTTTCAGGCGACTCAATGACCTACCATAACGAAATGAAATTCTCAACGTACGACAAGGACCAGGACAACTACCCGGGTAACTGTGCTGAGAAGAACAAAGGAGCCTGGTGGTACAATTATTGTTCGAAGAGGTAACTATCTCCACCTGCGTCTGCGTCACGTGACGCGTGATGTGTCGGTCCTCTAGAGTGTAGGGTTGCCACCTCATCGGATGCCCGGGCCTAGACACATTATCTCCAGGCCACGGGTGTACTTATTCCTACTCCGGGTCTGCGACATCTGTCAGAAAACACACAATTATTCGTTTCCATGTTACAACATTTTCTCCGCGGCAGTTCAGGAATATGAATCCGTTAAATATTCAAACTTTTATCAAATTTCAACAAATTTATTAAACTGAAAATAAGACATTATACTTAAACTAGTAAAATATTTTAGAACTTTTGCTTTAATTAAGGTAGTTGTGCCGCGACACTAACTTCTATAGCTGTTCTACTCTTTCTAATACATGTCCTATATTTAAGTTAACTATTTTACGTTAATGTTATGTCAGATTACATTAAGAAAAATATTCGTTTGACATAAATTTACGTTTTTTGTTCACCGGGTGATTAAAAGCAGTTTTATTAGATGAAATAGAAATATGCAGCAACCCAATGAAACTCCCATCGCTTTGTTGCGGATTTAGATTTTTGTAATTTATGATTTTCAGTGAATTGACTAAAATATATTTCAGTGCAGAGTTCATGGCAACATTCAGTTGTTGTCAGTTGGTAACCCTGATCCATTTATGTTCACCCTCTGTTTTTGTGTTGGTACTATTCTAACGTTGTGTTTTACTTGCAGCCAGTTGAACAGTCTGTACCATGATACGGCTGCGGGTGGTGAAGATGTAATGCGCTGGATTTACTACATGGGCAGGGCCGCCCTGAAAACAGCGCGAATGCTGATCAGAAGGAAATGATCAGCATAAAGTGAAGCCGCGCAAAACAAAAACACACAGGGAGGGAAGGAAATAAAATGAACGGAAACTAATTTGTTAATGAGTTTGTCTTTGATGAACAGTACAGGGTGTCCAAAAGGCGACTACTAAATTATTTAAAAAATGTAATTGTAAAATTCATTAATTTGCTTAAAACCTTGAAAGATCATGTACAGTTCATTAGTAGGACATCTTCGAAAAATCGAAATTTAGGTTGAGTATGCAGTTGTATGTAAAACCCTACCTTATAGCTGGTTCAATACTCACACAACTCATAAATGCAACTGGAATGCTTGAAACTCGAATATTCATAGATGTTTCACTAATGAACTGAATATGAGTCGCAGTTAAGTCCAAAAAAAGACTTTAAAGAATGAATGTCATCTAATACATAGTGGAACATAGCAATAGGCAAAAGCTACAAAAAGAAGAAGAGAAACTTTTGGTAATTAAAAAGAATTTTATTTGTTCCATTAAAAATTACAAAAATCAGAAAATATTAAACAATGGACTTAACCACATTGTGTTCTGGGCGGCTCATCTAGTAAGTTGTTTCTCGGTGGGGACAAAACTTTGCAGCGATGTTATAATTTAAAACCCGGTTGCAAAGTTTTGATCCTAGTGAGCAAAAAAAAAAACAATTAAAACTTAAATTACAATTAGGAAAATAATTATTCTGGAAGTTGTTCTAAATAATGGAATAAAATAGCAAAATCCCTCTCTCTCTTTCTCTCTCTATTTCTTTCCTTCTCTCCCCCCATTTTATTATAAATTTATATATTTACTAAATATATTTTAAATATAAAATAAATATTATAAATGTAATAATAAAAAATGGATTGTGTTTTAATAAATAAATAAATAAATGATAAGAGAAATGAAGCGAGACTGTTTTGCTTTCTCAGGATTCTGTGTAAAATGTAATGGTGCAGTCCTCGACACCATAAAAACCGTCAACATAAGAGGAGGTCGTCACGGCATCGAAAATAAAAATCGACATTAAATACAGATTAAACTGAAGCAGTTGATAATAAATAAATAATAAAAATCCAACGCCATGTTTTAGATTTGTGGTACAATGTCAAAATATAGCCGGGAATTTGGCGGGAAAACATAAATTCAAATTTGAACAGTATACATACTTTAAGTCATATTTAAGGAGGTCCTAGTACCACCGTGGAGTGTAAATAATTTTCGTAACAATATTATATTATTTATTACTTTGATGACCTAATGCCTTTCGAATATTCGCGGTTACTCATGCGGCGACTAACTGCACAAGCGACGTTGCCAAATCTTACATCGTGTTTTGAACAGCGGAAGTGACGGATGATATTTTTTATGTCAAAGTCAATTATTTTAGTGATTTCTTCGTTCCACACACTATTTGTATTATTTGAATCGAAAGCTTGATGTTTTCTGAACCATATTCAATTGAAATAATAATTTTCTCCATTAGATACTTACATGAAATTTTCAATCAAATGTAAAGTTAATGAAATTAGTTTTTAAAACTAATTATTTCCTTAAAAGTTTCGGAAACCTACCCTTCCCAGTAAACAATTTAATGAAGTGCCCTATTTGGTGAAGTTCGAGTCACTCGTACAATTCTATTCTAACGCTTTACAAGTTCTCTACCTGTCACAGATTTTGTGTTAGTTTTTTATAATAATATTCTTTCTTTTTCCAACATCATTCATTAAGTATTTCTGTTTCTTTCCCACATGGATATATTTTTTTTAAATTCACATTCATTTCATTTATTCCAAAGTGTTCCAAAGTGAGAGAGAAACGAGATGCGTTAGACAAGTAAAATATATTTTTCACCGTTACACTTGTATACTTGTATAATATTTCGTTCTGTACAGATGTTTAAAGTATATGCTATCCTTTTTCAACAAATATTTCTTTAACGGTAATAGACAGACGCTATCTCCCTCAATCCCCGAATATAATGTATATAAACGAAGATAGTACCTAGCGATGGTAAGACAGAGGTTTTAAACCTAACGCAGACTTGCCGATCGTGGATTTTTGAATCACCAAAACAATGTAAAAAACTAATATAAGAGTATTGTTGAAGATGAATAATATTCATTAAAAAAATCACGATCCGTTCTAAAGATTACATCTATTTATTTCCTCATTTAAATATTTATATTTTGCAGACTCTAAAAAGTAGAATTCCATTAAGTTTTATACCCCTGCTAGTTTCAAGTTAATAACTCCGGTCATAAATCATAAACCGACTCCGCTTTTAATTCAGCAGTGAACCGTCGTTGCGATCTCTGTAGGTCATAAAAAGGGCCTTTCCTATGAACGACTGAATAGAAAACGAACACGTTCCAGACAAAAAACTCATGATATGTAATAGAAATTAAGTAGAATTTACTCCAAAATGTTTACTGGGTTATTTAATTGTTTTATTAATTATTGACTATCGTAGAACAAATTTACAAAGTTCAGCAAGTTGTCCATTCTTTACAACTTCACGAAGATCTCTTTTAAAAGAATGGGTTGGCAACCCCATGTCATGGAATCACTTCACGTCGTGCTGTCTTCAGAAGCTGATCGATGTCAAATACAATTGATTAAATAATTGATACAGTATTGTGCATAGTTTAAAAATATCCTGCAATTGTGTATTACCTTAAGGGTTATTGAATGAAGGTTACTATTATATTAATATTATTATTTTCTAAATTCATTTATATATTTGTATTCATGTTTCTAACAAATATAAAATTGGAGGTTATGTTGTTATGTCAATGCTAAAAACATTATAAAATACTAACTCTGTTGAAATTATAATAAAATGTCAATGTTTTATTGAAATGTTATTAAAACTAAACATTAAATGAATAGGTTATATCAATATCGTACAATATCAATAGTATATATCAATTTTTAAAATAATCAGTTATATATTTATCAATACCTGCTTTCCAGTGACACGTAAATGACTAAGCACATATCGAAATTATGTGTAAAAAGAAATCAATGGGCTTATGTCCTCATTTTTTAGTGGTCGATATTTCAATTGTTGATTGAAATTGATGTTAATAAATGTGTCTTGGCGTGTCTATTTTATTAAATATCGAAATATTGACGGATATATAGCAATTAAAAATTTGAATTGTAGTTTTAGCGCTAGAAATGGTCGGCCATATTTGTATGACGTAACATGTCGCACTATTAAAGCATAGGTCAGTTATTTGTTATATGGATAAGAATTAAAGTGAACAAATGATTATTTTAATGGGCTTGTGTCCTATGTCTTAATTTCTATAAAAGTGTACTATATATTGATAAAGTGGGTTACTAGAACCTCAAATGTCCAATTATTTGTTAATAACTCCTTATATGTTAAGAGATATTAACAATTAAAAAAGTCATTTTGTCTCCTTAATTATTAAAGGGACCTCACTTTCGATAAGTTGCTATCTCTTTTATACAACAGAGCGTAAAGGAGATGGCATATTTATGTAAAATTTACTGGTTACCTACCTTACAGCTCATAAATCTGCTATATGTATTTATATATCAAAATATCAAATATTATTTACAGCTTTTTCGAGGAACAATAAAATTTCAATATTATGTCTGCCTTAGCAGGGTTAAATAAAATAAAAACTTATTATTTTTTTACTTGACTTGATTATTTGACTACCAACAGCTACAAAACATTACAACAGCACTGACCTAATCACTAAATAACTGACCTATCTCACTACATGTTACGTCATAAATATGGCCGACATCTCTTGCGCTAAATATTTAATAAAATAGAATTCTTACAGATGGAGTTGGATACTAATTTCCTATTCTCCACGGACAAACCAGACTCCCAGATTCCCTTTTTTCTTTCAACTGAAAAAGGATCAATGTCACTGACTTGTTTAAAATCACCGGAATCTTCTACTCCTTTCAACCAAAACTTTACCGATTTTAAATCCCAAGAATCAGAAAATTATCCTTCAATGGCTTCCAGCAATAAGAAAGAACTTTTAGGAAAGATAGAGGAAATAATGCAGAACATGGTGAAGAGTATCACAGAAGACAAACCTCCAGTGCTTCTACTGAGGAATCAGAAAGATTGGAACAACTGCACCTTCGAAGATGATATGTTAGTATATAGAACGAAAACTAAATCACATTTACAGACATTTTGTAGGTTATGTTTCTCCACAGCGTTTGTTTAAAACCTTCTTCTGAAGCACAGCTAGTTGAGGTCAAATTTAGCTCACCCAGAAGTCGTCCGAAGATGGCTATAATCCTCCATCTCTTAGCTAAAATTTACCGCCTTCTTATTACAGATTCTACGTGTACAAAAAGGTATAAATCCTGTCTAAATCATAGTCGGTAAAGTAGGTAGTGATAAGTTCTTTTTATTTAGGGAATTGTATTATCAAAACATTGGTATTGTGAAACATCAATCTGTCATCGATTGCGCACTTCGTGATATTTGTGTTTTGTTGGACGCGCCTTTATGTCAACTGGGTGTTACATCTACATCAAAAGGATTAATTGCTGGAAATATTCATATAACAACAGCTGATAATCAAACCATTGATTGTATGACAGCAAATGGTAAGAATCTCTGTTATACTTATCAAAACTTCAAACCATTGAAAATATCTTGTTTTAGGTGTTTTACTTCCACATGATATTAATGGTATTAAAAATATAACAACAAACGCTAAATTTGTGCTGGTCATAGAAAAGGATGCAACATTTCAGAAACTACTTGATGAGAATGCTGCACTTCGTTTAGGACCATGTATTTTAATAACGGTAAGCTAGATAACTGTAAGAATATTGGTTTGAACTATATCTTTAACTTATGCTATTTGGTTGTAATCTAGGGTAAAGGATTTCCTGATGTTAACACTAGGCTTATGTTGAAACGTCTCTGGGATGATTTCATGATTCCAATTCTTGGACTCTTCGATGCTGATCCTCACGGCATTGAAATTATGTGCACTTACCGATTTGGCTCCCTTGTAAGTTTGATGTGTTGAAATGAGGTTTGATTCTCCACTAAATATTTAACAAATGCTATTATATATATGTCAGATGTTTCAATAGTCAGTTAACAGTAGTTTACCATAAACCACGGTTAAAACTTCTGTTTCCTAACTTTGATTTTGGTTGTAGTCGGATATAACTGTAGTTTAATCTAATAAAGTACATTTTTCATACGTCTACTTTTAACAAAACTAGCATTGGGTTGTGACTTCATTGATTTTTTAATTCTTTATTGAAATATTAGGTAATAAACGTATATTGGCGTTTTTATTTTATTAAATATCCAAAAATTGACGGAGATATATCTATTTAAAGTTTGAATTTTGTTTCAATGTGTAATATTCCTATTTTATCCTAGTAGTTTTTGAATCACGATATTATGGGTTGACGCAACAGCTGCTATAGCTTTGACGTTTAATTATGCATCTCTTTTGCACTTCTCTTGTTTAAGTAGGGGGTAAGATCAAATCAATAAAAACAAAGCATACTTTCGGTAATGGTTTTTGACGACACAGTTAATATATAATTATTTCTATAATTACTACATGATAAAATAACATTTAAAGAATACTTTGTGAAATTTTCATAAATAAATATCAAGAAATGAGCCATTGACAGCGAATCTCCGATGACGTCACAAAAAAAAGTTACTCATAACTCATCACTGGATTATTTGAAATCAAAAAACCAAAATGATTTCATTCGTTGATAAGTTTCTGCAGGACACCCTGTTAAGTAACTCGACATCGTTACCTCGGCATTTATGTAAAGAAAGAGTGTGCAAAATTTCATTGCGGATCGGTGCAGTAGATTTTGAGCTAGAGAGGACACCGACTCTGAAAAAGCTAAGTGTGAGAAAAACGCGTTTAAAAGTTTCAAAGAAAGACGAAACCAGACCAGAGAGGTGAAGACTTAAAACTCTATATCTCCGACAGTTTTACTCCAATCGACTTCAAATTTTCACACAATAAACTTAATATGTTGTACATTCATATAAAGTAAATAAACAAAAAAAATTGTGACCTTACCCCCTCCCACCCTTAACCCTCGATCGTTAATATCTTCTATAATATTCCGAATGGGCTTGTGTCCTATGTCTCAATTTCTATAAACGTGTACTATATATTGATAAAGTGGGTTACTAGAACCTCAAATGTTCAATTATTTTTTAATAACTCCTTATATGTTAAGAGATATTAGCAATTAAAAAAGTCATTTTGTGTCTTTAATTATTAAAGGGATTCAACGGTGTACACATTCCAAGTGCATGTGACATCACAATCCTTGTGTGAGGTTACCAACCTTACAGCTCATAAATCTCTGCTATATGTATTTATATATCAAAATATCAAATATTATTTACAGCTATTTCAAGGAACAATCAAATTTAATATTACGTCTGCCTTAGCAGGGTTCAATAAAATAAAAACTTATTATTCTTTGACTTGACTTGATTATTTGACTACCAACAGCTACAAAACATTACCACAGCACTGACCTACTCAACAAATAACTGACGTTAAAATGCATTTCACGTCATACAAATATGGCCGACCATTTCTAGCGCTAAAACTACAATTCAAATTTTTAATTGCTATATATCCGTCAACATTTAGATATTTAATAAAATAGAAACGCTGATACACATTTAATAACATCAATTTCAATCAACAATTGAAAAATCGACCACTAAAAATGAGGACACAAGCCCATTGAATAAAAATAGTTAGATATTTGAGGTTTTGGCAGGCAACTTTATCAATATACGGTGCAGTTTACAATCCAATTGAAAAACTAAACACTAGTTTAACTGACTATTAAAAAATCAGCTCTTAATTGTTATTTACATAAAATTTAAAACTTTCCAGGCAATGTCTCATCAGTCTGACGACTTAGCAGTGCCATCTATGAGTTGGCTAGGTGTACTTCCTTCGGACATAACTCGATTGAACATTTCTACTTTACCGACTGCTTCTGAAGATATAACTAAATTAAAAGATCTACTCGAAAGACCATATATGAAAAACAATCCTAAAATTATTAAAGAAATTAATATTTTAATGAGGATTCAAAAGAAAGCTGAAATAGAGGGCGTTGGAGCACTTTCTAATTCTTACCTTACTGATATCTACTTGCCGGTTAAATTAAAGAATCAAGAATTTATATAATTATCAACACATTATTAAAGATATCTTTGTATTTATGTTCATCTCCCTCAACAATATCTGTGGTTATTCGTAGTTTTTTTCCTACCCTATTGAAACCAACCCTATTTTATTGTGGCTATTGTTACCCTGACACAATTATGACACTTAACATATTTCATTTACAGCCCCTACAATTTTTAAAGTGGATGTAGTTAGAGTATCAAGTTTGCTTGATGTTTTTGGCGTGGGAATAATTACAAGGGATGTTTTTTTATACTTGTTGTAAAAACTTAAGGGTTTAATTATAATATAATACTATTATTACATGGACATAATGTTTTTGAATAAATCATCTTGTCATTTAGATGTTTTTAGTTGAATTTAGTCGATTGAAATTGATGTTAATAAATGTGTATTGGCGTGTCTGTTTTATTAAATATCTAAATGTTGACGGAGATATAGCAATTAAAAGTTTAAGTAACATGTAGTGGGATAGGCAGTTATTTGTTGATTCGGTCAGTGCTGTGGTAATGTTTTGTAGCTGTTGGTAGTCCTCCCAGTAAACATGTTGGAGTAAATTCTACTTAATTTCTATTACATATCATGAATTTTTTGTCTGGAACGTGTTCGTTTTCTATTCAGTCGTTCATAGGAAAGGCCCTTTTTATGACCTACAGAGATCGCAACGACGGTTCACTGCTGAATTAAAAGCAGAGTCGGTTTATGATTTATGACCGGAGTTATAAACTTGAAACTAGCAGTGATGGCAGGGGTATAAAACTTAATTGAATTCTACTTTTTAGAGTCTGCAAAATATAAATATTTAAATGAAGAAATAAATAGATGTAATCTTTAGTACGGATCGTGATTTCTTTAATGAATATTATTCATCTTCAACAATACTCGTTATATTAGTTTTTTACATTGTTTTGGTGATTCAAAAATCCACGATCGGCAGGTCTGCGTTAGGTTTAAAACCTCTGTCTTACCATCGCTGGATACTATCTTCGTTTAAACACATTATATTCGAAGATTAAGGGAGACAGCGTCTGCCTATTACCATTAAAGAAATATTTGTTGAAAAAGGATAGCATATACTTTAAACATACTGTACTGAACGAAATACTATACAAGTATACAAGTGTAACGGTGAAAAATATTTTACTTGTCTAACCGCATCTCGTTTCTCTCTCACTTTGGAATGAAAATGAACTAAACAAATATATATCCTAGTGTGAAAGAAAGAACTGCTACTTAATGAATGATGTTGGAAAAAGAAAGAATATTATTATGAAAAAATTCTAACAACTAACACAAAATCTGTGACAGGTAGAGAACTTGTAAAGCGTTAGAATAGAATTGTACGAGTGACTCGAACGTCACTAAATAGGGCACTTCACCAAATTGTTTACTGGGATAGCAGAGATTTATAAGCTGTAAGATTGGCAGCGGTTTTGAAGCATTTGGAATGTGTACAACGTTGAATCACTTTAATAAATAAAGAGACAAAATTACTTTTTTAATTGGTAATATCTCTTAACATATAATTGGACATTTGAGGTTATAGTAGCGAACTTTATCAATATTTCGCACAGTTTTACAGAAATTAAGGCATAGGACACAAGCACTTTAGTGCACCCTCGTAATTAATCCATTTATGTTTCATAATTGTTCCGAAAATGAATGTCATAAAATGATATATGTAAATATTAGGGTTTAATTATAAAGGGTCCTTTTATTTAAATCGTGCGACCGCTGTCATTTCAAAACAAAACGCAAACAGCGTAATTTATAGCGGTGTAGGCTTAGAGCACATATATATATAGAGAGAGAATACTGGACCTGAAAGTGTGTCCAAAATGTGTGCGAGAGAGAAAGGTATATGTTGCTATTTGTTCTCTATGCGCATGCGTCGAATTTCATTTCTTTAATGTTTATTTATATGAATGTACAATATATTAAGTTTATTGTGTGAAAATTAGAAGTCGATTGGAGTAAAAGTATCGCAGATATAGAGTTTTAAGTCTTCACCTCTCTGGTCTGGTTTCGTCTTTCTTTGAAACTTTTTAACGAGTTTTTCTCACACTTAGCTTTTTCAGAGTCGGTGTCCTCTCTAGCTCAAAATCTACTGCACCGATCCGCAATGAAATTTTGCACACTCTTTCTTAACATAAATGCCGAGGTAACGCTGTCGAGTTACTTAACAGGGTGTCCTGAAGAAACTTATCAACTAATGAAGTCATTTTGGTTTTTTGATTTCAAATAATCCAGTGATGAGTTATGAGGGACACCGCAATGAAACTTTTTTTTGTGACGTCACCGGAGATTCGCTGTCAATGGCTCATTTCTTGATATTTATTTATGAAAATTTCACAAAGTATTCTTTAAATGTTATTTTATCATGTAGTAATTATAGAAATAATTATATATTAACTGTGTCGTCAAAAAACATTATTAAAAATATGATTTTTCTTATCGTTTTGAGCTTGACTTTTCTAGCGCTAAAACTACAATTCAAATTTTTAATTGCTATATCTCCGTCAACATTTAGATATTTAATAAAATAAACTGAACTCTTTTATGATAACAAAATCATATGCATCTTTAATATGATGTCAAAGTGACTCCAAAATGTGTACTGGCCATTTGCCATCTGTTTCCCTCGTTGTCTCTCATATGTAATAATTTTCTGCTTCAAAACATATCTAATACATAGAGTATCAATTTCGCAACCGTTTTAAACGTAATTACCTTTCAATCTTCAAAATAACGAGGCCCTCTTATAAACCAAACGCTTTGTAAGCTATCCACCTTATCTTTAAGGACATAATAAAGGAATCAATGACTTCATAAGGACTTTCACGCTCAGTGAACCATTTACAAACTACAACTAAAGACAGGACATTGTAATACAATATATCGCATTGTATTCAACAATTCGTTGATCCCCCTTGTTAGTATAGGTAAGTTGGTCCTGCGATCCGGATACTTTTATGTATGGTTTGTTTCTGGGATAACTACTAACAATATACATTGCTTGACAATAGAAGTAATATCCACTTGAGTATTGAATTTTTATTTGTATATTTCACACAAAAGTAACCACAATTCAACATGATTTCAAAGATTGAAAGTTTATTGTTTGTGAATCTGTAACAGAACAATATTTGTCATATTCTCAAAGAATCGTAGGAAAATTATCATTGGTATATCACAAAACATCCGTTTCCGTTACAATATAGGTCGGTGCCGGGTTCGCATGTTAAAAATGCAAATTTTAACGTCAAACTTTTACATTTTAGTACATTAATCCTATATTATAATGTTCCAAATGAAAGTTTATTTGTTTATATGTTTAAATTTCTTGGAAATACGTAATGGGCTAGTGTCCTATATCTTAGTTTCTATAAAAGTGTACTATATATTGATAAAGTGGGTTACTAGAACCTCAAATGTTCAATTATTTTTTAATAACTCCTTATATGTTAAGAGATATTAACAATTAAAAAAGTCATTTTGTCTCTTTAATTATTAAAGGGATTCAACGTTGTACACATTCCAAATGCATGTGACATCACAATCCTTGTGTAAGGTTACCAACCTTACAGATCATAAATCTCTGCTATATGTATTTATATATCAAAATATCAAATATTATTTACAGTTATTTCAAGGAACAATAAAATTTCAATATTATGTCTGCCTTAACAGGGTTAAATAAAGTAAAAACTTATTATTCTTTGACTTGACTGGATTGTTTGACTACCAACAGCTACAAAACATTACCACAGTACTGACCTACTCAACAAATAACTGACGTTAAAATGCATTTCACGTCATACAAATATGAACGACCATTTCTAGCGCTAAAACTACAATTCAAACTTTTAATTGCTATATTTCCGTCAACATTTAGATATTTAATAAAATAGACACGCCAATACACATTTATTAACATCAATTTCAATCAACAATTGAAAAATCGACCACTAAAAAATGAGGACACAAGCCCATTTTGAAAAAACTAAAAAAAAAATTTTTGCTCTATAACTTTTAATTCGTGAAAGATAGAAAGTTGAAATTTGGCATGTGTATTACGGTGTTCAATACTAACATTTTTTGAAAATTAGAAATTGGAAAAGGGGGCGTTGAGAAAATCAGGGAGCCCGTTAGGAAACTTTGGAGAAAACTCAAACGTTGGATTACATAATAATAAAATATGTTATTAAGAAAAAAAAATTCGAAATTCAAAAATTTTATTTGGGGGTACAGGGGCGGTTTTAGTCGAGTAAAAATTTTGAAAAAGAAATATTTTTTTAGTCAGTTTATATAAAAAATTATTTGTTGTTATATGTAAAATAAATATGAAACCAGTTAAATATTTCAATTTAAAAATGGAATTAAAATTTGAAATGAAATTCAATTTACAGACAAAAGACAGCCGTCGCTTGCGACGGGGGTAAACACTAGTAAATGTATTTAAATTTTCAAGATGGTCGTAAGAAAAGTGATTTTTCTAAAAGACAAGCAAGAAGTGAGAACAATTAAATTGTTTTTGATGTCTGAGACTATCCTAACGATAGGCATAAATAAGGGCTCATTTAAACCCTTCCAAAATAACAATTAAAATAATATATAACTTTTAATTTTGATATAATGTCCACGTTAAATGTTTTATTGGTCGTGGGAGGGGTAAAGCAACGAGGGGAGAGGGAGGATAGAGCTGTTTGTTAACAAACGCGGCTAGAGAAAGGTCAAAATATCAACTTAAACTAGGGTTAGTTATAAATTATTAAAAAAAGTTTGAATTATTAGTGATTCGACCGGAAGTTGCAATCAGCAAAATTCCCACCCCTTGTAAAAACAGTGGTGGAAAAGGGGATGGATATTAAAACAGTAGTAAATATTATGGAGACACTGTGACATCAATTTGATTTGACTCGTTTAAGGAAATGTCAGTGATATGAACTACAACTGACAAAATCACTTCACCTGGCTTCACTACCGTACCAGTATTGAATGAAGTTGCAAATAAACCATTCAAGTGTAACAGAGACAGATATATCTTGTTTCTTTTCTATGATATTCTCTACTAAAATAAATATTTTCAAATGTAAAAGAGACAACAACTATATCTCCATTTATATGTATGACTAAAGTTTACCCCCGTCGCAAGCGACGACTGTCTTTTGTATGTGAATTAAATTTCATTTCAAATTTTAATTCCATTTTTAAATGGAAATATTTAACTCGTTCTATATTTATTTTATATATAAAAACAAATAATTTTTCATATAAACTGACTAAAAAATGTTTTTTTTTGAAAAAAAATAAAAAATATCTTCAATTTATTCGTTTTTTGACCAACTTTTTTACAAAATTTGGGATTTTATTTTTTGATTCGTAAATAAGTTACCAAGGTTAGCCTATATACAAAATTTCAGCTTTCTAGCACAATTTTTACTCTCGGCAAATACTGCCCCCGTGCCCCCAAATAAAATTTTGAAATTTTGAAATTTTTTTATTAATAATATACTTAATTATTCTAGAATCCACAATATGAACTTTCTCCAAAGCTCCCTACCGGGCCCCCGAATTACTTCAACCCCCCCTTTTTCAATTTTTGAAGTTCTAATTTTTGAGAAATGTCAGCGTGAATTGAATACCTTAATACACATGCAAAATTTCAACTTTCTATCTTTTACGAATTAAAAGTAATACAGCAAAAAAGGGATCACTTTTTTTCCAATTTTTCCAAAATTATGGGTTTCCAGGAAATTCAGGGAAAAATCCGGGGACTCCAAAAGTCTTAGAATGTTTTTCTCTACGAAATAGGAAATTTTCAAAAACATTGGCCGAGCCGTTTTCGCGCTGCCATACAAAATTCAGTACCAAACATATAAGAATATAAGATTATAAGAATATAAACATACACTTGGAACATTATAATATAGGATAATAAATAAAAAACCAAAAAATGAATAACCTAACCTCAAAACTACAACCCTGCATTAACAAAACACTGAAGTACAACAATATGGTTCGAGTCCGCAATTGATATTAATCTAAAAATATAATTTATATATCTATCTCTTTTAAACAATATAAATACAAGGTATGTAAGAGTGAGATAGAGATATATAATATTACATTAGGGATGTTTTAACACTTATAAAAATGTTGTAATACTCTTGAGAGAAGGGTCACAATGCAAATCATACTTCTTATATCGTGGACAACAATAGGGTAACAATGAAACCTCACAATGGGGTGTCAAAGTACTTAAAAACAATTGAAACAGTTTAGAATTGATCTATTGTTTGATTTTGTTTTCAATTCGACGAAAAATTGAAAACCGGTCATTGATGAAACTTCTGGTAAAAATTGTTTCATTTATTTTATGTTTATTTTATATAAATAAGTTTATCTATAACATTAGGCGGCCGAATATTTGCTTCGGGCATGCATTGAAGACTTTGACATTAAAACATGACCTACAATCCCAGTAAACAATTTGGTGAAGTGCCCTATTTGGTGAAGTTCGAGTCACTCGTACAATTCTATTCTAACGCTTTACAAGTTCTCTACCTGTCACAGATTTTGTGTTAGTTGTTCATAATAATATTCTTTCTTTTTCTAACATCATTCATTAAGTAGCAGTTGTTTCTTTCACACTAGGATATATATTTGTTTAGTTCATTTTCATTCCAAAGTGAGAGAGAAACGAGATGCGGTTAGACAAGTAAAATATATTTTTCACCGTTACACTTGTATACTTGTGTAGTATTTCGTTCAGTACAGATGTTTAAAGTATATGCTATCCTTTTTCAACAAATATTTCTTTAATGGTAATAGACAGACGCTATCCCCCTCAATCCCCGAATATAATGTGTTTAAACGAATATTTTAAGCAGCGATGCTAAGACAGAGGTTTTAAACCTAACGCAGACCTGCCGATCGTGGATTTTTGAATCACCAAAACAATGTAAAAAACTAATATAACGAGTATTGTTGAAGATGAATAATATTCATTAAAAAAATCGCGATCCGTACTAACGATTACATCTATTAATTTCTTCATTTAAATATTTATATTTTGTAGACTCTAAAAAGTAGAATTCCATTAAGTTTTATACCCCTGCCATCCCTGCTAGTGTCAAGTTTATAACTCCGGTCATAAATCATAAACCGACTCCGCTTTTAATTCAGCAGTGAACCGTCGTTGTGATCTCTGTAACTCATAAAAAGGGCCTTTCCTATGAACGACTGAATAGAAAACGAACACGTTCCAGACAAAAGACTCATGATATGTAATAGAAATTATCCATACATTACCACCAGTTGCTGTTAAAATCATGTTGACAGTTAAAAAATGGCGCGAGATTTAAAATTACTTTTGTGTTAGCCATTGATTTGAGCCCCAATGTGCCTAATCCGGCCTGTGTTTAATGCATTCATGATGACATATTTGACAATTGCAATCGCTTCGTCAAGATAGATAGGATCTTGCGGAATCCAGGATTAATTTAACGATAACGCCTTTGCCAGACTACATTACGCAACCCCATTACATTGTCGGGCCCCTTTATTGTTGTTTAACCCAAATACGAACGTTAGAAACCCAGTAGAATATCTAAATCTAATTACCGATAAATTACGAAATCATTCCCACGAAATCCTGGATCAACTCCTGCAGATAATGAACTGCCAAGCAGAGGCGAACCTCTTTGTTTATTGGTTGTCCTTCCTGTTCAAAACGGAAAGGAAATATCATATTCAGACGCAAGGTTAGGTTAGAATGAACTGTCAATTTGTAGTAGCAGCGGCGGCTGATTTAGCGATAGGCTTGTGAACTTACTTAATTTCAATCAACAATGGGCTTGTGTTCTCATTTTTTAGTGGTCGATTTTTCAATTGTTCATTGAAATTGATGTTAATAAATGTGTATTGGCGTGTTTATTTTATTAAATATCTAAATGTTGACGGAGATATAGCAATTAAAAGTTTGAATTGTAGTTTTAGCGCTAGAAATGGTCGACCATATTTGTAAGACGTGAAATGCATTTTAACGTCAGTTAGTTGTTAAGTAGGTCAGTGCTGTGGTAATGTTTTGTAGCTGTTGGTAGTCAAAATAATCAAGTCAAGTCAAAGAATAATAAGTTTTTATTTTATTTAACCCTGTTACGGCAGACATAATATTGAAATTTGATTGTTCCTTGAAATAGCTGTAAATAATATTTGATATATAAATACACTAGCTGTCCCGGCCACGCGTTGCTGTGCCTAACGTTTTTGTCATATTACATTACATAGCGCCATCTATTGAATATTTACTCAATCTAGTCAACAGAATATTTACTCAATCTAGTCAACAGATGTCGCCATCATCGTCGCCAGATGTCATATGTCATATACAGATACTTAATAGACAAATAATTTGCAATAAGATAAATAAATTGAGATGTAAGCTATCCTATCTTTCAAGTTGGATCAAACTGCACACGGTGTACAAATTTGATTAAAATCGGTTAAGTAGTTTAGGAGTCCATCGCGGACAAGCATGTGACACGTAATTTATATATATTAAGATATAGCAAAGATTTATGAGCTGTAAGGTTGGTAACCTTACACAAGGATTGTGATGTCACATGCATTTGGAATATGTACAACGTTGAATTCCTTTAATAAAGAAAGAGACAAAATGTTTTTTTAATTGTTAATATCTCTTAACATATAAGGAGTTCTAGTAACCCACTTTATCAATATGTAGTACACTTTTATAGAAATTAAGACATAGGATTTAAATAAAAACAAAGTAAGACGTAATCTTACTTCATCTGTCAAATTCTACTTCCGCTTACATCCGCTAGATGTCTCATCGCTGGTTTTTCATGCTAATAAAACATACAACACTAGCATTATATAGTGTGGTCGTTTTGTCAACAAAGTACCCCTAAATATTAACACAATTAATTCTAAATACCACAAAATATAAAGCACTTTTTGTCCTTCGTAAGTTACGACTTCTTCACTGCGTGATCTCAGCCGTTGTTCGACTAGATTGTTCTATTGTCCCGTCCGTCACAAAAGTATTTGACAGCCGGGACACTAAAGTCGTAAAACGTCTACTTTATGACCTTATTTTATTGCTTGCACTATTGTCAAATTATTTTTTGCTTATTATTTATCTGTTTGAAGTTTTATTTTATTGTTTATTCGATTTAAACGCTGAAAACTGATTCAGATTAGTGGAGCATTCGTAAATATGTTTAAACATACATATAGTGGTTTGTAGTAGTTCGCTAATTATTTGATTTACTTACACCTTTTCTTTTGTAACTTGTAAAAGAACTACAACATCTTCGCATGTTTTACGACGCTTGTAATAAAGTCAAAACACATACAAATCAGTTCGTATCATTCATTATACCACATTTAATAAGAAGTAAACAATATTAACGGTTAAAGTTGATCAATAAATGACGCCGTTTATATATGGACAATGTTATTTTATTTCTAACCTCAAATTTGACACTTCAACTTTAACCGTTAATATTCTATATTTTTAAATAAAGAGTGCTGTAATGTATAATGCGTAGTTATTTATACATATTTTGAGTATCCCAACAAATCCTAAAAATGTACTTTGATAAAGCTGCACATTTTTAGTGGTCGATTTTTCAATTGTTCATTGAAATTGATGTTAATAAATGTGTATTGGTGTGTCTATTTTATTAAATATCTAAATATTGACGGAGATATAGCAATTAAAGGTTTGAATTGTAGTTTTAGCGCTAGAAATGGTCGGCTATATTTTTATGACGTGAAATGCATTTTAACGTCAGTTATTTGTTGAGTAGGTCAGTGCTGTGGTAATGTTTTGTAGCTGTTGGTAGGTAAATAATCACGTCAAGTCAAAGAATAATAAGTTTTTATTTTATTTAATCCTGTTAAGGCAGACATAATATTGAAATTTTATTGTTCCTTGAAATAGCTGTAAATAATATTTGATATTTTGATATATAAATACATATAGCAGAGATTTATGAGCTGTAAGGTTGGCAACCTTACACAAGGATTGTGATGTCACATGCATTTGGAATGTGTACAACGTTGAATCCCTTTAATAATTCAAGAGACAAAATGATATTTTTAATTGTTAATATCTCTTAACATATAAGGAGTTCTAGTAACCCACTTTATCAATATATAGTACACTTTTATAGAAATTAAGACATAGGATACAAGCCCATTCCACCTGTCGGAATACAAATGAAGATAAAGTTGATGCGAACTATAATTGAAGTGCAGTAGTGATAGAAACGTCACCGCTGTAAAGTTAACAACAGCGGCTATATATACTTTTAATAAATATTTTTTAAAAGAAGAAAGTTTGCAGCGGTGTAGCTCAATACCTATCAGACATACAAGCAAATGTTGTAAACACAAATTGTTGGAAATTGAGTGCTCTATCAGATTTATAATAACTATTTTTATCGTAGCACGCACTGGAAACGAGATATTGCAAAAAACACGCTACACAACTAGTACACACACTTTTTTAAACGTTTAAACTACTGTAACGGTCCTAATCTTGTTAAACACACAAATAAAATAGAGATCAATATCTGTAACATTTCTTTTGATAGAAAAACTAACCCTTAAAATAAAATACAGTATTCAAAACGTTAATTATATCTTCAAAGTGTAAAATCTAGATAACTCTAAAGAATAAACAAACTGAACAATGCAACAATCAAGATTGAATAAGCAAACCCTTTTTTACAGTTTTTGAGTCCCGTGAAGACGGGGAGGGTACTTCACACATGCAATCTTTTGTTTGAGACTCAACGTCTCCACGTCTGCTAGAAAAAGTAACACGGGGAGGTTGTAGATGAAGAACCAGACAAATAAAATACTTTTTATCGATATCTGAAATCTAATTCATTACAGAGATTTACAGCAGTGCCCCTATTGGCGTTTTAGCGAACTGCTGAAGATAAAGTAAAAGAAAATTCTTAACGGATTGCTTTTGTTGGACGTTGATTTGATTGAGCCAGGAAATTCTGTATCATTCCCACTTTCGGTTTTAATTTAGAACCTTATAAGGTTCAATGTTTCAAAATTAAGAAAACTTATATCATACAATCAGAGATGTGCACAGATGCTTTTCAAAAGTATTTAAATACAAAATACAAAATACGTATTTTAAAAATAGAATACTCTTTATGTTACTAATATAAATGTTATTTATGTCATGGATTTTAATGCCACTATTTGTTCAAACAATTTATCTTTCATTTTTCGTCGAGGTCTCATTATCATTGAAACAGGTGTTGCATTTTAAAAATATTTTCTTTATGTATGGATAATTAATTAAAGAATCTAAGTTAGTATTATTGTCTTTTAAATACTGCAATGTTTCTATGCAGTTCTATGGTTGTGTTACCATGGTCACTGGCTCGAAGGTCGAAGAGTCCAAGTCATCCACAAACATATAATAAGATTCGTTGTTTTCCTTTTTCTTATTAGTTGTATCACATACAGTTTTCATATTTTCCTGTTTTATTTTCCGTACTTCAGAGACTAACAATTCTTTTACGTATTCCTTGTTTGGCTGCGGCACCCATTTAAGTTTAAAAAATTGATAATGGATAACTTAAGTATAGGCAGGTAGTTTTAACAGGAATTATTTTTATTTTTTAGAAGGATAAAATATTTATATGTTGGTAGGGTAGTTTAGGGATTAAAGCGGACAAGTGTTAAGGGTAGTAGGTAAAGTAATATATATTTATGTATATATATTTCAGTAAGGAATGTAGTGGAGTGATTGTCTTGTAGTAAAACAAATAATGAACGAGAAAATATGATAAACAAATTTAGGTAAACGAAAATCAGATGTCTTATGGTGGGGTGGGGGTAACAGGAAGGATAAAAAAGTAATAGGCACATCTATCATTTTAAATTAGAATTATTAAGACAATTGTGCAGATACTTTTAGATCATAGATGGTGCTAATGTTGGTGGGGTTTTAAGTTTATATTCAAAAAATAATATTTACTGATTAACACTATGAAGTAACAAAAATGAAAAAGTATTTTGTATTTTCCAAATAGAGCCCGCACATCTCCGTATATTATAACCTCCAAAATGTGACAAGCTGTCAAAACGCAGTAGGATTTATTTTTAAAAGAAGTTCAATGTCAGTTTATCAAAAATAAAGAAGTAAAAACAACTTCTATTACTAATTGTTATTAAAAACAGCAATTTTAATTATTCCACATTCAATCGAACTGTCAAAATTTATATTATTAACAACGCATGCGCACCAACTGAATTATCTAATCTCAACTGAATCTAAAATCTAGATAAAATATTAAATAAAAACATGAATTAAATATAGAAACAGTGAGTGGGAATGATACTTATACGTTTTACACATAAAATAACATTTCATGAAGTTGCATCACCGCTGTTTCATGCATCCACTGTTATCTGCGTCTTTCATCATCATCTTGACATTCCAGACCCATCTCTGTGTCTACCAGGAGAGAGTTGAGACCCTTCCCGTCCCCTCGGCCCCTCTTCATGAGCAACACATTGATGTAGGTCCAGACTTTTAGCTTGCTGTACTACATGCGGTTAAACTGTTGTTTTCTTGTTGTTTTTTATTAACACCTTGTGTCTTTTTGCTTGTTTCTTTTAAGTTGTCCTGCGTTTCACACGTGCCTGGATTTAGATTATTGAAATCTTGAAATCAGTTCAACGGTTCATTGAATGTGAACAATGATTTGATTAACTGGTGGATAAAACTACCTGGTTCAAATGAAACATCTGTTAGATTACAACAGTATAAATGGATAGAAAGTTTGTTGACAGTTCTCCATAACCTAAAAATATATTATATAAAACTGCACTCTATATAAAGTTGGCTATCATAACATAACCTTAACTTTTTTTTATATGAATGTACAACATATTAAGTTTATTGTGTGAAAATTAGAAGTCGATTGGAGTAAAACAGTCGGAGATATAGAGTTTTAAGTCTTCACCTCTCTTTGAAACTTTACTCACACTTAGCTTTTTCAGCGTCGGTGTCCTCTCTAGTTAAAAATCTACTGCAGCGATCCTTTTGATTTTTGAACACTCTTTCTTTACATAAATGCCGAGGTAACGCTGTCGAGTTACATAACAGGGTGTCCTGCAGAAACTTATCAACTAATGAAATCATTTTGGTTTTTTGATTTCAAATATTCCAGTGATGAGTTATGAGTAACTTTTTTTGTGACGTCACCGGAGATTCGCTGTCAATGGCTCATTTCTTGATATTTATTTATGAAAATTTCACAAAGTATCCTTTAAATATTATTTTATCATGTAGTAATTATAGAAATAATTATATATTAACTGTGTCGTCAAAAAACATTATCGAAAATATGATTTTTGTATCGATTTGACCTTAAGTTTGGCCACAACTGTTCAAGCAGGTCCAAGTCGGGTATTCTCTGGTCCCATAACCTGATTCCGTCGATTTATTCTTTTTCTACGTTCAACCGCAGACTCACCTCTAGATGCATGAACGAAACGACCTACCTCAACATCTTAAGACATCTCTTGGTGAGGTAAAGGGGAAGGGGTGACAGATTTAACGACTCCCATCCCATTCACTCTCTCTTTCATTGAAAATTGCAAAATATCTATAGTGAATTTAAAACAGAAAAACTTCGTATTCTTTTGCATTGCAATAGGTTTGTGTCCTCATATCTTAGTGGTCTATTTTGCAATTGTCGATTGAACTTGATGTTAATAAATGTGTATTGGCGTGTCTATTTTATTAAATATCTAAATGTTGACGGAGATATAGCAATTAAAAGTTTGAATTGTAGTCTTAGCGCTAGAAATGGTCGGCCATATTTGTATGACGTGAAATACATTTTAACGTCAGTTATTTGTTGAGTAGGTCAGTGCTGTGGTAATGTTTTGTTGCTGTTGGTAGTCGAAATAATCAAGTCAAGTCAAAGAATAATAAGTTTTTATTTTATTTAACCATAACCAAAAAGTCATTTTGTCCTTTTAATTATTAAAGGTATTCAACGTTGTACACATTCCAAATGCATGTGACATCACAATCCTTGTGTAAGGTTACCAACCTTACAGCTCATAAATCTTTGCTATATGTATTTATATACTCGTATCAAAATATCAAATATTATTTACAACTATTTCAAGGAACAATAAAATTTCAATATTATGTCTGCCTTAACAGGGTTAAATAAAATAAAAACTTATTATTCTTTGACTTGACTTGATTATTTGACTACCAACAGCTACAAAACATTACCACAGCACTGACCTACTCAACAAATAACTGACGTTAAAATGCATTCACGTCATACAAATATGGCCGACCATTTGTAGCGCTAAAACTACAATTCAAACTTTTAATTGCTATATCTCCGTCAATATTTAGATATTTAATAAAATAGACACGCCAATACACATTTATTAACATTAATTTCAATCAACAATTGTAAAATGTAGTACTACAAGGAGTATTGAAAAATTTTTTACGTATAAACGACACTAATAAATATATATATTTAAATTTAGATTGCTCTTTGCTACATTATTAACTACTTTCTTATTTGTGTTTCCTCCACTGAATCTTGGGATCATTATTAACCTCTTATCTTTACATTTTTTCGTCTGGCGTGCTTCTTTATCAGCAAACCGTTTAGGGGATTAACCCTAAATGGTCTACCGCCCTCGGCAGTTATCTTGACACCCAATTAACTCTGGAATTGAGACTGATAACTCTGCTACACTCATTTATGTTCGTTTCTTATTATTCTATCTCACTCTACTATCTCAAAATACGCTTCATTCTCACTCACTGTTTCTATATTTAATTTGCGTTTTGAGGTTAGTTAATTCAGTTGGTGCGCATGCGTCGTTAGTAATATAAATTTTGACAGTTCGATTGAATGTGGAATAATTAAAATTGCTGTTTTTAATAACAATTAGTAATAGAAATTGCTTTTACTTCTTTATTTTTGACAAACTGACATTGAACTTCTTTTAAAAATAAATCCTACTGCGTTTTGACAGATTGTCACATTTTGGAGGTTATAATATAATATAGATTTCTTTCAGGCATAGTTTTTTGACGACACAGTTAATATATAATTATTTCTATAATTACTATATGATAAAATAACATTTAAAGAATACTTTGTGAAATTTTCATAAATAAATATCAAGAAATGAGCCATTGACAGCGAATCTCCGGTGACGTCACAAAAAAAAGTTTCATTGCGGTGTCCCTCATAACTCGTCACTGGATTATTTGAAATAAAAAAACCAAAATGATTTCATTAGTTGATAAGTTTCTGCAGGACACCCTGTTAAGTAACTCGATAGCGTTACCTCGGCATTTATGTAAAGAAAGAGTGTGCAAAATTAAATTGCGGATCGGTGCAGTAGATTTTGAGCTAGAGAGGACACCGACTCTGAAAAAGCTAAGTGTGAGAAAAACGCGTTTAAAAGTTTCAACCAAAAAGACGAAACCAAACCAGAGAGGTGAAGACTTAAAACTCTATATCTCCGACAGTTTTACTCCAATCGACTTCAAATTTTCACACAGTAAACTTAATACGTTGTACATTCATTTAAATAAATAAAATAGTTGAAACCTTGGACTTTGTAAGGTTCTAGAAAATAAACTTTTTTATGCAAAGTACATCACGCTTTAACAACAATCTTGCCAGATGTGAATTTTAATTCTCAAGCAGGTGCGAGGTGTTGCTATGGTTAGGGGCTAAGGTGAAGGAAGAGTAACGAGTGGGATTCTTCAATAAAGGCACGGGTCACAGAAAGATATGGACTATATAAAAGATGTAAAAACAAATACAAAAACGTCTTAGACAATAGGACATAAAATGTGCTGGGAGACCGCAAGAGATTTAAAAAAATGTGATGATCGTCTGCCAGGCAGGAAGCAGTGCTGGACAATTTGAATCAGTGTTGCCAACAAATGATTTAATATATAAATATATTTTACATTTTAAATATATATTTTTGCTTATAACTTTCTTATTACAAAAGCTACAACAAAAAGTTGTTAATTAAAGTTGTAGATAATTTTATTGTCTACAAAAATGCTTTTTACAAAATTTTTGTAGGTGTTATAGTTTAGAAGATAAACTAAGATAACTGAGTGCTGATAAATATAATTTACTGAAATACATTTTAGATATATTTTTGCTTATAACTTTCTTATTACAAAAGCTACAATAAGAAGTTGTAAATGCAAATTGTAGATAATTTTATTGTCTACAAAAATGCTCTTTACAAAATTTTTGTAGGAGTTATAGTTTAGAAGATAAACTAAGATAACTGCGTGCTCTACTGATATATACATATACTTTTGGAATGTCTATTTAATATTGTTTTTAAACCGGCTTTTTAATTGTTTTTATTAAGCTAATGTCTTCAATAGTTGATTAAGTAAACGTAATTAATAATTACTAGCAGTTGGAATATGCAAATGTGCTATTAAGTTAGAACAATAAGAAGAGCGACCAACATAACCTAACAATATTTTGACATATTGAGATTATGACAGTGACTTGTTTCCTATAACATAAATACTTGACAAAAATTGTTAATGATGGGGAATAAACGTTCTGAGCATTGTAGGTTATGTTTTAGTGTCATAGTCGTCAACGCATAATCGAAGCAAATATTCGGATGTTTTTACATGTCGTATGTTTCAATAAGTGAGAGGGAGACATAATGAGTGAACTAGTAGAGTGAAAGAGAGGGGTGATGTATACCTGAAGTATGTATATGTCAATGGAGACAACTGTGTCAATGATAACGCCCACAACAAGGAGCACGCGCCATAGAACGTGGGAGATATTACAATAATTAGCAGAGATAACAACCGAGTTAGTTAAGGTTCAAACCTTCATAACTCAATATGTCAATGGACTTGTGACCTCATTTTTTAGTAGTCGATTTTTCAATTGTTGATTGAAATTGATGTTAATAAATGTGTATTGGCGTGTCTATTTTATTAAATATCTAAATGTTGACGGAGATATAGCAATTAAAAATTTGAATTGTAGTTTTAGCGCTAGAAATGGTCGGCCAAATTTATAAAGTAACATGTAGTGGGATAGGTCAGTTATTTGTTGAGTAGGTCAGTGTTGTGGTAATGTTTTGTAGCTGTTGGTAGTCAAATAATGAAGTCAAGTCAAAGAATAATAAGTTTTCATTTTATTTAACCCTGTTACGACAGACATAATATAGAAATTTTATTGTTCCTTGAAGTAGCTGGAAATAATATTTGATATTTTGATATATAAATACATATAGCAGAGATTTATGAGCTGTAAGGTTGGTAACCTTACACAAGGGTTGTGATGTCATATGCATTTGGAATGTGTACAACGTTGAATTCCTTTAATAATTAAAGAGACAAAATGACTTTTTTAATTGTTAATATCTCCTAACATATAAGGAGTTATTAACAAATAATTGGACATTTGAGGTTCTAGTAACCCACTTTACACTGTTATAGATATTAAGACGTAGGACACATTATTAAAGGGATTCAACGTTATAGAACATTCCAAATGCATGTGACACCACAACCGTTATGTTGCTATCTCTCTTATACAGATCAGCGTAAAAGAGATATCATATTCATGACAGAACTCTGACAACTTTACAGGCTATCAACCTTGCAGCTCAAATTGTTCAAATGGCCGACATTTCTAGTGCTAAAACTACTATTAAAACTTTAAATAGATATATCTCCTACAATTTTTGTATATTTAATAAAATAGAAACGCTAATTTACGTTTAATAACCAGTATTTTAATGAAGAATTAAAAAATCTGTTCATAACCTAATTGCAACTCTTAAACAAGTGGTTTCAAATAACCAAATCCATGGCTGCCGAGTCCTACGTTATCATCATCCTAAAATCCTATTAGCAGCTGCGGTAATAAAAGTCTCACTTCACTTGTAACCTTGTTAAGCTTCTGTTCACTGGTAACATCTTATTATCGGCGTTAAAGTCACTTTAAATCACGTTGAGTGACTTGTATATTAAAAATGTCCAAACAGTAATTATCGCAGCCTGCAGGCTTGAACTTGTTTTAACGCCAGCCAGTGATATATGACCAAGTACTCAACTTAACAGCCAGCACTGTCTACTGACGCATCTCTAATCAAATTCAACGATATAAGAAAAAAGTAATGAGAACCTCGCAATTATTCGCATTTCTATGGTAATTGTGTTTATTTAATTAAATATCTAAATGTTGACGGAGATATAGTAATTAATTTGAATTGTAGTTTTAGCGCTAGAAATGGTTGGCCATATTTGTATGACGTAACATTGGGATAGGTCAGTCATTTGTTGATTCGTTGTGATGCTTTGTAGCTGTTGGTAGTTCTGTGTATCTAGTAGCAAAGAATAATACGTTTTCATTTTATTTAACCCTGCTAAGGCAGACATAATATTGGAATTTTATTGTTCCTTGAAATAGCTGTAAATAATATTTGATATTTTGATATATAAATACATATAGCAGATATTTATGAGCTGTAAAGTTAGCAGCGGATGAATCCCTTTAATAATTAAAGAGACAAAATGACTTTTAATTGTTAATATCTCCTAACATATAAGGAGTTATTAACAAATAATTGGACATTTGAGGTTCTAGTAACCCACTTTATCAATATATTGCTCAGTTTTTTACCAATTTTTATTACAAACGCTCTTATTCAGGAATAACTAAAACCAAAGTTTAAAAATCTCCCTAATTTGTGACAGTTGTCAAATAACTTAATGAATAAATTGTCACAGTTATCAAATATATTGGGAAACATCCAGTGATTCTTCTTTACACCTGCCTAAACCGACTCAAAGAAGACTTCTTCTATGTAGTCACAATATTCATATAACCTCAAATTCGCTGTAAAATCGAGACAGTTGGTAAGAAATCTTCAAAAACGTGCAAGACATTGTAAAAGCATTTAATTTACAACCTTACAAAGTCCAATATGTATCTAAATTAACAAAACTTATTATATTCTAACCTCCAAAATGTGACAATCTGTCAAAACGCAGTAGGATTTATGTTTAAAAGAAGTTCAATGTCAGTTTGTCAAAAATAAAGAAGTAAAAACAATTTCTATTACTAATTGTTATTAAAAACAGCATTTTAATTATTCCACATTCAATCGAACTGTCAAAATTTATATTACTAACGACGCAGGCGCATCAACTGAATTAACTAACCTCAAATTAAAACACGAATGGTTAACCTAAAATCTATATTAACATATTAAATAGAAACGTGAATTAAATATGAAAATAGTGAGTGGGAATGAGGCTTTATGAAACCAAACGTCAGGCTGTAACTGTAAAGTGTGTGTCACTAGACCCGCATGATGAATAAGTCGATGATTCTAGCAGCAGTAATCGGTTATGGGAGATAAGCCTCCATTTCTAAAAGAACAATGACGTATGTTGTGATATAATATTTATGGTAAACAACACGTCTGAATAAGTAACTGTATTACAAATTAGATATTTAAATCAACATAATTTAGATTAGAAGAGCTGAAGGTTTCAACTTTTTTATTTATTTATATGAATGTACAACATATTAAGTTTATTGTGTGAAAATTTAAAGTCGATTGGAGTAAAACTGTCGGAGATATAGAGTTTTAAGTCTTCACCTCTCTGGTCTGGTTTCGTCTTTTTGGTTGAAACTTTTAAACACGTTTTTCTCACACTTAGCTTTTTCAGAGTCGGTGTCCTCTCTAGCTCAAAATCTACTGCACCGATCCGCAATGAAATTTTGCACACTCTTTCTTTACATAAATGCCGAGGTAACGCTGTCGAGTTACTTAACAGGGTGCCCTGCAGAAATTTATCAACTAATGAAATCATTTTGGTTTTTTGATTTCAAATAATCCAGTGATGAGTTATGAGTTACTTTTTTTGTGACGTCTGCGGAGATTCGCTGTCAATGGCTCATTTCTTGATATTTATTTATGAAAATTTCACAAAGTATTCTTTAAATGTTATTTTATCATGTAGTAATTATAGAAATAATTATATATGAACTGTGTCGTCAAAAAACATTAACGAAAATATGCTTTTTTTGTATACACAAGTTTGACTTGGCGTACTGTCGTATCAGTATTGGTTATAGCTTGCAGTGTGCGACGAGCCTTATCTTTATTATGTCATAGTTTTGCGCTAGAGACATGTGTTTTTTTATCATAAATTATCCATATGCATCGAGAGGTGCCGTACTTTACAAAGAGCAGGTGAAATTGTCCCATTGTTTCATGAGGTCTGCAGTCATTTGTATTCATTGTCGAGTCACCATCGAATACTGGCTGAAAAGTCTACTAGAACATTGGAATAAGCATTTAAATATATTATCCAGATTAAGCCAGATATGACTTACATATTTAAATGACATAGTACACGTAACGGACAAAGGTTAAAGGCCTCACATACACTGAAATATATTCGTATACGAAGACAAACATTCGAGCAAGAACGTTTGTTACCCATCATTAACAATTTTTGTCAAGTATTTATGTTATAGAAAGCAAGTCACTGACATAACCTCACTTATATTTTAAAAAGTCAAATCGATACAAAATTAGCATATTTTCGATAATGTTTTTTGACGACACAGTTAATATATAATTACTTCTATAATTACTACATGATAAAATAACATTTAAAGAATACTTTGTGAAATTTTCATAAATAAATATCAAGAAATGAGCCATTGACAGCGAATCTCCGGTGACGTCACAAAAAAAGTTACTCATAACTCATCACTGGATTATTTGAAATCAAAAAACCAAAATGATTTCGTTAGTTGATAAGTTTCTGCAGGACACCCTGTTAAGTAACTCGACAGCGTTACCTCGGCATTTATGTAAAGAAAGAGTGTGCAAAATTTCATTGCGAATCGATGCAGTAGATTTTGAGCTAGAGAGGACACCGACTCTGAGAAAGCTAAGTGTGAGAAAAACGCGTTTAAAAGTTTCAAAAAAAGACGAAACCAGACCAGAGAGGTGAAGACTTAAAACTCTATATCTCCGACAGTTTTACTCCAATCGACTTCAAATTTTCACACAATAAACTTAATATGTTGTACATTCATATAAATAAATTTAATAATAATTGGATATTTGAGGTTATGCTTTATAACTACATCAACATGTTGGTCGAGCATGGTTCTGTCGTGTATTAGAACCGCGAGCATGCTCGGATCGTTGACAAAGCCAACATATTTGACCTAGAGCGTTAAAGATAATACAATAAAAGAACCAAGTTGAATGCAACGACCCAAAATGCGTGCAGATAATCGGCCTAAGCTGGTTTCCTACAAGGATCGGTATTTTCAAGGCAGGCTGGTCCTCCACTTGTCTACTGCCTCGCAACGAAAGAAAACAGAAGCAGAATCTTGAAGACGAACGCGTGTCAAGAAGTCTGCAATCTTGTGAGACATTGTTATCCAACGTCAAAAGAACAAGAGCTTCATTTTCTAGAACCACAAATCATAAATATTAACAAACTTAATGAATATATTAAGAAATAAATGTTTTTACTTCAAATTCAAAACTCTAAACACAATTTAACATTTGAAATATTTATTTTAGTAGAGTATACATAGAAAAAGAAACAAGATATATTTGTCTCTGTTACATTTGAATGGTTTATTTGCAGCTTCATTCAGTACTGGTACGGTTGTGAGGCCAGGTGAAGTAATTTTGTCATTTGTAGTTCATATCACTGACGTTTGTTTATTTTTACAAGTAAAAAATATGAATAAAAACCTGAAACGTTTTCCTTTTGAAATATCTCCTTTCCAGTACGTTCTACGATAAAAATAGTTATTATCAATTTGATAGAGGACTCAATTTCCTACAATTTGTGCATACAACATATTTTTGTATGTCTGATAGGTATTGAGCTACACCGCTGTAAAGTAGACCACTACATGCGCTTACAATTTTGCCCATATCTCTTAAACCCGTTACAGTATCTAAACTTATCATCCACTATTTTAAAGGTGTTTTAACGTTCTACAACTTTCATTAAAACATTTTTTTGATAAAATCAATAGTTTACTTATAAATATAGAAAACAATTAATAATTTGTGACGACTCTGTTTAAAATCAACCTATGACCAATGCTTTTGTCAGCCTGGTCTTCAGAAGCTGCGTGCAATGGATCAATCAAGATACTTAACCGGCTGATAAATAATAAGACTCTTGTCAAACCAGTTTGTTCAATATTTTAAATTATTCAAGTAAATAATATTATTTTTAAAATTAAATGTATTTAAAGAAATTTATAGAAATATAAACAGTAGCGGATTTAAATTTAACAGTTGTTTTTTTGTAATTAAATTATAATACGAAGTGAACATTAATTTTAAATTTAAATTTGACGCCTATATGTCTATAGACTGTAACCTCAAACAAGTTCCAACTTGCAAACGAATCAAATATTGCTCTAAATTCAAGTAAGTGCAAATTATTTTGTTAGATTAATCTGGAAACTATATCCATCTCTTTCCTTCACCAGGCAATCACGCTATCGAACGAAATGTCTCAAGCTCGTCTTTATCTGTAACACATCCACCGACATAACCGTGACACTAAATTCAATTGTTTACTTTATAAATATTTTCATAACAATATTGCTGTCTCTTTCTGTTACATATAAAAATCTTAGGCACTACTCTAACACATTGTAATAATTTTTCTTTAAAATGAAACACTGCAAAATAATGAACAGAACTTGTGATGACTTACCGGTCATTGATCTCGGTGCAGGTGTGCGAACATAAACAAAACACGATGCGTTGTTGCCATATTTATATTATTAAAATTAAAGTCATGTTTTAATAAATTTACAATGTTGCATTTAAAGATAAATAATTTTCTTTTAAAAAAGGTGCCTATCATATTCAGCACACTTCTGTATAGAAATAAATTCGCAATAAGAACATTGAATTAGATTAGTGCTTAATAATTATGTGTTACACTGTTAGAGGGTTATTACATCGATCACCTTAACGTATTTTTAACATTAGCCGACATGTGCCCTCATTTTTTAGTGGTCGATTTTTCAATTGTTGATTGAAATTGATGTTAATAAATGTGTATTGGCGTTTCTATTTTATTAAATATCTTAATGTTGACGGAGATATAGCAATTAAAAGTTTGAATTGTAGTTTTAGCGCTAGAAATGGTCGACCATATTTGTATGACGTAACATGTAGTGGGACAGGTCAGTTATTTGTTGATTTGTTGTGATGTTTTGTAGCTGTTGGTAGTCGAAATAATCAAGTCAAGTCAACGAATAATAAGTTTTTATTTTATTTAACCCTGTTATGCCGGTTTTACACTAGATAGACAGTTGCATGAAACTGCAACAAAAACTGGTTTTTTTTAAAAGTTGCATCACTGTTTACACCAACTAGACACGATTTTGTCATTTATTGCAGTTCTTTGCAACACAACACGGAGTCGGTAAAGTGTAAAGATGAAAGAAACTCGGTTGCATTCGATACAAGAGAGGGGAGAAACATGAAATGAATATACTTTTATCTCTTTCTACCAAACATGAGTATTTCTCTGAAGTATATTTGTACAGTCTGTGTATTTAATTGTTTGTGATTTATTTTGATACATTTTTATAAACATACGTTTCAATTAATCTTCTTCCGATTTGCATTTTAATATTAACAAAGCAGTTAATAATATATAAGCACGGTATGTATACAGATAAAATCTATTCCAAATATGTAGGTGCCATAACTATAATTCCTTATATCAAGTACTTATCTAGTATTAAATTATTTATTATTTCAATTTAAAAATAGAATTAAATTTTGACATGAAATTCAAGCCACACACAAAAACAGACGTCGCTTGCGACGGGGGTAAAAGCTAGTAATAATAATTGTATTAGTGTATTAATTGATACATCAAATATATGAATTTAATAAAATACATTTTATTAAATAAATGTTTTATTTCCAAAGCCACGACATATAAAATAATAGCAAATTAATTAAACTCGCAAATATAAATTTGTTAATTTATTTCGGCTTTCAGAAAGTACACATTAATGCGTAAACGTATACACAAAATAAAATTGCATGTTCAAACCAAGAAGAATAAAGCAACGCAACCGTGTTTCTTTTGATCTTTACCGACTCGAGATGGGACTCTGTTGTGTTGCAAGCAACTTCAATAAATGACAAAAAAGTTGCAAAAACTGTCTAGTTGGTGTAAACAGTGATACAACTTTTAAAAAAAACCAGTTTTTGTTGCAGTTTTATACAACTGTCTATTTGGTGTGAACGCGGTATTATGGGTCTGTTCCATGCAAATAGTCTGTTGCCGTGCAACGTGCAAAAGTGCAACTCGTTGTGTTGCACCACATTGCAATGTTGCATACAACTGCAACTATCTATTTGGTGTGAAACCGGCATTACGGCAAACATAATATTGAAACTTTATTGTTCCTCGAAACAGCTGTAAATAATATTTGATATTTTGATAAATAAATACATATAGCAGAGATTTATGAGCTGTAAGGTTGGTAGCGGTTGTGATGTCACATGTCTTGGAATGTTCTCCTAACATATAAGGAAATTAAGACATAGGACACAAGCCCATTAACAATTTTTGCCAAGTATTTATGTTACAGTAAACAAATATCTGTCATAACCTCACTTTTATTTTATTTAAATGAAGATTTTCTCTCATTTTTAGGGTTGTAGACCTTTCTTTTAAAACACAATCATGTTTTTATATATATTTATATAATTATATTTGTTTTGTAAACTATATTAGGTCGTTGATATTGTTTTTAAATTGATTTATATATAAAAAAACAAATCGATATAATCAAAGCAACTTCAGATCGTTTGATACGAGTCGTACAGTTAGTGACATTGCCTTTTTACGTTAGATTAGAGTTCGATGACAAAAAGTATAATATATAAATAAAATAAGATGAATGACAAGTAAAAAAGAAATTGAATGGAGTAAACACAGAGTTGGAGATCATGATATTAGTGAAATCTTGTTCCTGACTGTCGGCAGAGCTCGAAAGTTTCTTTTAAATGTTGTCGACTAATTATCGACGTGTTTTTGGAGGTTAAGTGTTAATAAAAGTGTTGCCACTAGTGACTGGAAACTTCTAACACTGAAACAGTGAGTAGAATGAAATTTGTTATTGATAAAAAAGAAACATATTTTCGGTAATGTTTTTTGACGACACAGTTAATATATAATTATATCTATAATTACTACATGATAAAATAACATTTAAAGAATACTTTGTGAAATTTTCATAAATAAATATCAAGAAATGAGCCATTGACAGCGAATCTCCGGTGACGTCACAAAAAAAAGTTTCATTGCGGTGTCCCTCATAACTCATCACTGGATTATTTGAAATCAAAAAACCAAAATGATTTCATTAGTTGATAAGCTTCTGCAGGACACCCTGTTAAGTAACTCGACAGCGTTACCTCGGCATTTATGTAAAGAAAAAGTGTGCAAAATTTAATTGCGGATCGGTGCAGTAGATTTTAGGAGTTTTTAGGAGTGCAGTAGATTTTAGCAGTTAGAGAGGACAGAGAGGTGAAGACTTAAAACTCTATATCTCCGACAGTTTTACTCCAATCGACTTCAAATTTTCACACAATAAACTTAATATGTTGTACAAAATAAAAATAAAACCCTATATTGCCAGTGGAATTTTCCATCTTCATTTTCGCTCTACTTTCGACGCGATATCTAAATCTTCTTCGTGAATTACCGTTTTTAACTCATTGGGCGTTTGATTGACAGGTGGTAGGAGGTGGGGGCGAAGAGGGGGCCCCTATGACACACGCAGCAATTAATGTCAGGCCCTGAGTTTCACCCACTATCGCAGCAACAGTTGGTTTTTTAAAACTAATTAAACAAAATAACGTGGAAGTGATTATTGACAATTACTCAATGACGATTCGTAGAAACAAGTTGCGACCGATTGAAGGCTTGTTCAATGTGGGTTCCGCCTTTTATAGATCCGTAAATTAGCGCTGCAATACGTCAGACTATATTTCCTGTTCCTTTACTTTCTAATATTTCTAATTTGTCCATCATCATGGATTTAGATATGAATTTTCAATATGGAGTGCGCAAGATCGAGTTTTTTTTTGTTTATCTTGAAAACTGTGAGTCCCACAAAAAATTTGTAATAAGCTTTTTTGTAGATAATTAAAATATCTACAACTTTAGTTTATAACTTTTTTTTGTAACTTTTATAATTAAAAAGATATAAGCAGAAGTATATTTAAAATTAATGAATATACTACTTTAATAGTATAATCATGTGCGCCGGGATGATTTTTTTCAGGCAGGTGCAATCTCTGTGCTCATAGAAAAGGGGGGAAAAGGACACTGAATTCATTGACAAGGCGTTGAACAAATTGACCATTTTAACATTTTATTTAAACATTATCTTTAATAATTAAAAAAATATATCTTACTCTTTTCTGTGTATTTTCTTTAATGGCAGGGGGGTGACAATGCATCCTTGACTATTGAACACAGCCCATTTGTTTCACAATTAGTATATAAGAAAGGTAGACAATGAACCTTGAAACTAGCTTGTAGCGAGCTAGCATTCATTGCAAGACAATTTGCTATCTGGGTTAATTAGAAAATATATTTTTTTTAATTTAAAAATTGAGGTTACCCAGTAAACAATTTGGTGAAGTGTCCTATTTGGTGAAGTTCGAGTCACTCGTACAATTCTATTCTAACGCTTTACAAGTTCTCTACCTGTCACAGATTTTGTGTTAGTTGTTAGAATTTTTTCATAATAATATTCTTTCTTTTTCCAACATCATTCATTAAGTAGCAGTTGTTTCTTTCACACTAGGATATATTTTTGTTTAGTTCATTTTCATTCCAAAGTGAGAGAGAAACGAGATGCGGTTAGACAAGTAAAATATATTTTTCACCGTTACACTTGTATACTTGTAAAGTATTTCGTTCAGGACAGTATGCTTAAAGTATATGCTATCCTTTTTCAACAAATATTTCTTTAATGGTAATAGACAAACGCTATCTCCCTCAATCCCCGAATATAATGTATTTACACGAAGATAGTATCCAGCGATGCTAAGACAGAGGTTTTAAACCTAACGCAGGCCTGCCGATCGTGGATTTTTGAATCACCAAAACAATGTAAAAAACTAATATAACGAGTATTGTTGAAGATGAATAATATTCATTAAAAAAATCACGATCCGTACTAAAGATTACATCTATTTATTTCTTCATTTAAATATTTATATTTTGCAGACTCTAAAAAGTAGAATTATATTAAGTTTAATACCCCTGCCATCCCTGCTAGTGTCAAGTTTATAACTCCGGTCATAAATCATAAACCGACTCCGCTTTTAATTCAGCAGTGAACCGTCGTTGCGATCTCTGTAGGTCATAAAAAGGGCCTTTCCTATGAACGACTGAATAGAAAACGAACACGTTCCAGACAAAAAACTCATGATATGTAATAGAAATTAAGTAGAATTTACTCCAAAATGTTTACTGGGTTAATGCGTTAAACTTATTATTTCATTCGATTTTATAGGTTCAGAACCCCTGGTTTAAGAAAATAGAGAAAAGACATTGCCGCTATAGAATAATCAATGATATTTACTTAAGCTGGTTTTAAGTAAATGGAATTATTTATTTTAAACTAAAAATTAATTAAACAAGGCATGACAGTACAGTTCTACGGGATTAGGAAGATGTATCAGATTGGAAAAGCAAAGAAGGAACTTAGCACTGGCGCTGTTAAGATATTGGAGGATTAAGATTTGGAATTCCTTAAATAGAATTATTTTGAAGACGAAGTTAAGAAGATCCTAGTACGACCGTAATGTAAATAATTTTCGTAAGAGTATTATATTACTAGAATTTTTGGAGTGTATGATTTGAATTCAATAAAATAATTCGTAATTTCCTCTCAAATTTTAATTCCATTTTCAAATTGAAATATTTAACTCGTTCGTTCAATAATAAAATAATTTTTCATATAAACCGACTTTCATCTTAATATATATAAATTACGTGTCACGTTGTTTGTCCGTGTATGTCCGCGAATAACTCCTAAACTACTTAACCGACTTTAATCAAATTTGTACACCGTGTGCAGTTTGATCCACCTGGAAAGATAGGATAGCTTACATCTCAATTTATTGTCTATTTGTCTATTAATTATCTGTTATATATTAATTATGACATATGGCGACATCTGTTGACTAGATTGAGTAAATATTCTGTTGACTAGATTGAGTAAATATTCAATAGATGGCGCTATGTAATGTAATATGACAAAAACGTTAGACACAGCAACGCGTGGCCGGGACAGCTAGTATAAATATATAAAATGTTTTCAATTTATTCGTTTTTTGATCAAATTTTTTTCAAAATTTGGGATTTTTTTTTTCGATTCGTAAATTAGGTACCAAAGTTAGCCTATATATAAAATATCAACTTTCTAGCCTAATTTTTCCACACGGCAAAAACCGGCCCCGTGTCCCCGAATAAAAATTTTGAATTTTTATTTTTAATAACATATTTTATTGTTAAGTAATCCGAAATTTGAGTTTCCTCCAAAGTTCTCTACCGCGCCCCCTAATTTTCTGTACGTCCCTATTTCCAATTTTTCAATTTCTACTTTCAAAAAATGTTTGCATTGAACACCGTAATACACATACCAAATTTCAACTTTTTATCTTTTACGAATAAAAAGTTATGCAGCAAAAAGTAAAAATTTGTTTTTCCAAAATTTTGGGTTTACGGCAAAATTCGAGGACGCCAAAAATCTTAGAATATTTGTGTCTACGAAATAGACAATTTTCAAGAAACTGTCGTTTTTGAGCTACCATACGAATCGCAGATAAACATATAAACAAATAAACTTGCACTTGGAACATTACAATATAAGATACTTGACAAAGATCTGCTTCTTATTGTCACCAAATGACGTTCCTACTAAGTCCACAATCAACTCTTACAGAATAATAAAAACAACAGAACTATCAAAACAACAACATGGTTTAAACGATCGAACATGTTGGCCGAGCCTGCTGCAAACCCGTTGCATAACATACATATGAAACTAAGGCCCGGTTTTATGGTTCGTCTTACTACCGAACTAAATAGCTAACTCCCGAATTAAACGAAAAATGGGTTTTATCGTCAAGGGTTAACGCTAACTCGGAACTAAAATCGCGGAGTAAGATATCCCGTCATAAATCAAGGTTTAAATATGATAACGCGGAGTAAGTGTGCAACAGAGATAAAATATCATGCTATCTCAGCCAGTTTAGCTATCATTATTATAATATTTTAGGTTATAATATTAAATTATTGTTTATTATGAATTTTGTGAGTGACCATAATCAATTATCAATAACAGATGATGAGGAAGATCATCTATTATACAAATATAGTACTAAGTTGAGAAATCCGTCATTTTTAAAACAATAATTAAACTGAATCTTGCATTCCCATGGGTTTACAACTGTAAACAAATATTCGAATTTCTTAAAATATGGTTTACGTCTCTACTAACTAACTCGGGATTAAATTTGGATGATAAAACCCGATACAAAAATAAGTACCGAACTAAGCTAACTCGGGGTTTCGTAACCCCGAAGTGAATAAAAAACCATAAAACCGGCCCTAAATAGAATAAAGAATATTGGTCCGTTATTTCTGTCCCCCCCCCCTCCCCCCTTCGTTATCCGGTTACTAATTTGATTAAATTAAACGATTTTGCCACGTGGCTGTTTTCAAACCACAAAACAAACAAAAAAGTGAAACTACTGCTTTTGAACAATACAAAAAAAGAACCACAATCCACTGTAGAATGCTTATAGGTATCTGGTTTCACGAGGGGGGAATTTCGGGGCTCAAAAGGACCAGACAGACATCAGACTATTTGGTTGCAAAAAATAATTTAATAAAGCTTTTCTACTTGACGGTTTTGCAGTAAATTTTGTCTCCCTCTCTCTCTGTTTTGATATTTAAATTACGTTTCTATTTAATATTTTAATCCAGATTTTAGGTTAAGCATTCGTGTTCTAATTTGAGGTTAGTTAATTCAGTTGGTGCGCATGCGTCGTTAGTAATATAAATTTTGACAGTTCGATTGAATGTGGAATAATTAAAATTGCTGTTTTTAATAACAATTAGTAATAGAAATTGTTTTTACTTCTTTAAAAAATAAATCGTACTGCGTGGTCGAATGAAATATTATTTATTTTATTAAATTTATTTATGTGAATGTACAACATATTAAGTTTATTGTGTGAAAATTTGAAGTCGATTGGAGTAAAACTGTCGGAGATATAGAGCTTTAAGTCTTCACCTCTCTAGTCTAGTTTCGTCTTTCTTTGAAACGTTTAAACGCGTATTTCTCACACTTAGCTTTTTCAGAGTCGGTGTCCTTTCTAGCTCAAAACCTACTGCACCGATCCGCAATGAAATTTTGCACACTCTTTCTTTACATAAATGCCGAGGTAACGCTGTCGAGTTACTTAACAGGGTGTCCTGCAGAAACTTATCAACTAATGTAATCATTTTGGTTTTTTGATTTCAAATAATTCAGTGATGAGTTATGACGTCACCGGAGATTCGCTGTCAATGGCTCATTTCTTGATATTTATTTATGAAAATTTCACAAAGTATTCTTTAAATGTTATTTTATCATGTAGTAATTATTGAAATAATTATATATTAACTGTGTCGTCAAAAAACGTTAACGAAAATATGAATTTTGGTTCAGCGTTCTTAGTGTGTGGCATACTTGATTCAAACAAATTAATAAATTATTTGTAAAGATAAGTTTAGATGCTATAATCTGCTGACCATCTGATGCTAGGACAAGGTGGTATCACACCTAAATATCCTGTATACTAGACCAATCAATTATTAACGTTGAAAGTGAAGTATAATTTTGAGGTTAAGTTCTTACAGCATCTATTTCTGCCTTTAACTTTTTTGTTTTAAAAGTTACAACAAAAAGTTATTGATAATAGTTGTTGGTAATTATATTATCTACAAAAAAGGTTTTTACAAATTTTTTGTGAGATTTATAGTTTTCAAGATAAACGAATAAATCTGATTTAATTTGAATTCAGCCGCTGTACACTTTAAATAGAATTAGGTAATAGTCTGACCTTAAAAGGGCTATAAATTTAACAAGTGTCAAAAATCTTGCTGAAGAATAAAACAGTTTAAAACTCCGACACCATGTGGTAGTGAAATGCGTTATGAGAAGGTAATACAGCCCGCAGATGTTATAAAATGAAAATACATGAAGAGATCTATTTCAACTAAATGCTGTATATAAACGGATTACCAGATCTTGCTCAAATTTAGCGTAGTAATTAAGGACAGTGCTACCAACTTACGCGAAAAAAATCTTTTATGAAATTATTAGCGCGTGCTTTTTAAAGCACTTTAAATTTCCGTTATTTTTTTAAATCTTATATGTTTGTTAGTGAAATTTGTATTGCAGCGCGAAAACAATGCTCCGTCAATGTTTTTGAAAATTTCCTATTTCGTAGAGAAAAGAATTCTAAGACTTTTGGCGTCCCCGGATTTTTCCCTGAATTTCCTGGAAACCCGTAATTTAAGTACCCGTAAGCCCTTTTTTGCTGTATTACTTTTAATTCGTAAAAGATAGAAAATTGAAATTTTGCATGTGTATTAAGGTATTCAATGCTGACATTTCTCAAAAATTAGAAATTCAAAAATTTAAAAAGGGGGGGTTGAAGAAATTCGGGAGCCCGGTAGGGAACTTTGAAGAAAGTTCATATTCTGGATTGTAGAATAATTAAGTATATTATTAATAAAGAAAAATTCAAAATTTCAAAATTTTATTTGGGGGCACGGGGGCAGTATTTGCCGGGAGTAAAAATTGTGCTAAAAAGTTAAAATTTTGTATATAGGCTAACCTTGGTAACTTATTTACGAATGGAAAAAAAAATCCCAAATTTTGAAAAAAAGTTGGTCAAATAACGAATAAATTGAAAATATTTTTTATTATTGTGCGAGTTTATTATTTCAATTTAAAAATAGAATTAAATATGAAATGTAATTACGAATTATTTTATTGGATTCAAATCATACACGCCAAAAAGACGGGGGTAAACTCTAGTATAATAGATAAAGTTTCTTTGCTGGCACCGTGCCTGACACCTAGGATGAATGATCTATGCAAATAGATGAATGGACCATCGAATATCCGGGTGTGAAGGACCAACACATCAAATTTGACAAATTAATAAAGAAATAACGAAAGTGACAGCCAACCGTATGCAACTGCGCAACTGTGCTGACCTCTGCATGCGTCATGTGGAGAATTTAATAGTTTTGTCTTAACTTCAGGTAGCTACCAACTCTTTAAAGCCAGTGGTGTAAAAAAATGTCGTCAATTTTTCCGCCAAAATACACCAAGCACATTTATATAAAGCTCACAGAATGTTTCCGTCAGTATTATTCAATTTACAGAGAAAAATTACTAAAATATTTAAATAATATTTTGCAATTCTTTAATTGTTTCTATCTTCAATAACATTGCGACTATTTAAAACAAGTCACATTTGAGATCCTGATAGTTAACTTTATCAGTACATGTAATATACATTTCTAGAATTTAAGATATTGTTCACAACCCAAATTAAAGTGTGTCAAACCAATCTTTAACAAATTTATAGTGGACTAAAGCAGATTTACACTGGATTGAATGGAATTTGGAAACAAAAATTAGATCACTTTCTTATATATTTTACCAGCTATGTACTATTTGTATTATTTGAATCGAAAGCTTGGTGTTTTCTGAACCATATTCAATTGAAATAATAATTTTCTCCATTAGATACTTACATCTCCATATACTTGTACGTGAAATTTAATTGTTTTATTAATGGGCTTGTATCATCATTTTTTAGTGGTCGATTTTTCAATTGTTGATTGAAATGGATGTTAATAAAGCTATTTCAAGGAACAATCAAATTCCAATATAATGTCTGCCTCAGCAGGGTTACATAAAATAAAAACTTATTATTCTTTGACTTGACTTGATGATTTAACTACCAACAGCTACAAAACATTACCACAGCACTGACCTACTCAACAAATAACTGACGTTAAAATGCATTTCAAGTCATACAAATATGGCCGACCATTTCTACCGCTAAAACTACAATTCAAACTTTTAATTGCTATATCTCCGTCAACATTTAGATATTTAATAAAATAGACACGCCAATACACATTTATTAACATCAATTTCAATCAACAATTGATAATGGAAAACACAATATCATTCGCCTAATGATAATACAACATACTTCTGATCATTAAGGCATCATTAAATGATAATTTACAATCCATGAATGACAAAAACCTACCACCATATCATGACGGAAGCAAGTAGTCAATATTTGGACGGATGACATGCGAATTTATTGATCAAACGACATGTTTTTATGACAACGGGCGCTGCAGTTCAATTGTTGGAACTAGCAAATCACGCTGGAGACATTAATTACTGGTTTATTAGTGAAAGATGGTGCAGCTACATAACCCGGCACCCTTCGATGTCAATAAATGAAGAAGGAAAGTTCAAGAAGGAAGACAACCCAGTAAACATTTGGTGAAGTGCCCTATTTAGTGACGTTTCTATCACTATTTCACTTTAATTATAGTTCGTATCAACTTTATCTTCATTTGTATTCCGACAGGTGTAGTGGTTCCGTCATCTGTAGCCGATAAAACAGACATTTCATATGAACGATTGTGAGAAACTGAACTATAAATGAACTTTTTCATGAAAAAGAAATCATACGCATCTCCAATATGATGTCAAAGTGACTCCAAAATGCTCCAAAATGTTTACTGGGAAGCTTATTTTGGGGAAGTGAAGCCATCATTCGTAAACAAGAGTTGGAGTTTGGATGGACTAAATAGAAAGCTGGAAATAGGTCAGACAAATCTCACTCTCATCTACTTATTCAAAAGAAAACCACAAATAAATATGTTAACAGTGTAAGAAAACTGTAATTTGCTTGAAGACTACAAGCAGAGAAAAACTTATTGACTTTATCAATGGATCTAATTTAATCTCTTTATTTTAAATACCCATACTAGTGTTTATAGATTATAAATTATGTATTGTAAATGTTTATAAATGTATTTTTTTAAATTTATTTACTTATTTGCGTTGACTTTCTTTCGTCATAGCCACCATCAAACATTTTTTATACATCTTTTATAATTTATAATTCTATTTTACAAATTTATAAATATTTCAATAATTCACTAACTAATTTTGAATCACTTTAGTATTAACAGGAAAAGTTTTAATCACATCTAATATTTCACTATTGAATTTTAATCTTTCTAAACTATAATTTATGCATTCAAATATAATATGATCCAAAGTTCCTTCTTCACCACATTGACATCTATCGTCGGATTTAATATTAATTTTGTATAGGTGAGCTGGACAGGTGAGTTTTACAATGATTACTTTTGATTCTGATTATAGTTGATATCATTTTGCGGGGCTCATTTCTAAACCATCTTTTCTTACTTAAATTTGGATGTAACATATAATAATCTCTTCCTTTTAACTGACTTTTGTTAATGAAATCTTGGTTTCTCAAATTGAAGTTTAATTTTTTGATTATATTAAAAATTTCATATGAAGGTAATTTCACTTTCATCTCAATTTCTAAATTTATTGATTCCTTTGCCAATTTATCCGCAATTTCGTTTCCTCTTATTCCACAATGTCCTGGTATCCACATAAATTTTATGGTATTATTTTTATTTATTAAATTGAAATGTATATATTGTTTTAAGGTGGAAAGATACTTGGTCAATTTTTGACTCGCGAAATATATACAGCAGGCGATACTATACAGCAGATTAAATATTATCAAATAAAACCATGTTTTTTTTATGTTTAAATCGTTTTATGTAAGTAACTATAAACGCGAATCAAAATCTAAAGCTGCAATTAGTTAGATGAATAACGTATATACATTTTAAGCTTTCTTCCACTGACTTTTAATGAGTTGGAATCGCTAAAATAAGTTTTGAAAATGAATATTGCTATATTTTCTAGTTAAATTCCAATTTTTGTATGTCTGTAACATTTCTAAGGGTTTGTCATAAATTTTACAACCTTTATTATGGTTCTCAAACTTAATTTTTTTTTTTTAAATTTGAAAATTAATTTTAACCTCAAAATCTTAAAATGTAGTACCACAATTAATTGTACCACAGTATTGTAATTTTTTCTACGTATAAACGACAATCATAAATTTATAGATAGATATAGATTTTCAAGATGGTCGCAAAAAGCTGCTCTGCAGAGTGTCTCCAGTTCCACTGCTTTGTGGTTTGAAAGTAATGCACCTAATAAAAAGAATAAAAAAAACATTTTTTTGTTTTTATTTTTAAAACAAGTGTCTGCGGTTTCGATATCTTCTTATTCTTCTTCTTCTTCTTTAGATGCATCATCACAGATTCTTCTATAGAGGCAAAGCTGTCAACCAGTGCATGGGACGGTAATCCGATATCTTTTGTTTGGAGTTTTAAATGGGGCATCTTCAACTGTCAGAAGGGGGTGCTCCTGGATATCCACATGACAAGACGGCCACCGGGCCAACGATTATATAAGCCTGCGTTTCTGTCTTACAGCAAAAAGACAAAAAACAAAACACACAAATTCTAAACCTTCACTTTTTTGTTTTGTTGAAAATTAACAAAAGAACAAAACCCATGATCCAGTTATGAAGTGGTAAAGAAAGGAGAACTTGCTGAAACTTTGTAAATGTGTTCTACGATAGTCAATAATGGGTTTGTGTCCTATGTCTTAATTTCTATACAAGTGTACTACATATTGATAAAGTGGGTTACTAGAACCTCAAATGTTCAATTATTTTTTAATAACTCCTTATATGTTAAGATATATTAACAATTAAAAAAGTCATTTTGTTTCTTTAATTATTAAATGCATGTGACATCACAACCGCTGCCAACCTTACAGCTCATAAATCTCTGCTATATGTATTTATATATCAAAATATCAAATATTATTTACAGCTATTTCAAGAAATAATCAAATTTCAATATTATGTCTGCCTTAGCAGGGTTAAATAAAATAAAAACTTATTATTCTTTAATTTGACTGTATTATTTCGACTGCCAACAGCTACAGAACATTACCACAGCACTAACCTACTCAACAAATAACTGACTCTAAAATGCAATTCACGTCATACAAATATGGGTGACCATTTCCAGCGCTAAAACTACAACTCAAATTTTTAATTGCTATATCTTCGTCAATATTTAGATATTTAATAAAATAGACACACCAATACACATTTATTAACATCAATTTCAATCAAAAATTGAAAAATCGACAACTAAAAAATGAGGACACAAGCCCATTAGTTTTAAAAACTAATTTCATGAACTTGTACATTTGATTGAAAATTTCATGTAAGTATCTAATGGAGAAAATTATTATTTCAATTGAATATGGTTCAGAAAACATCAAGCTTTTGATTCAAATAATACAAATAGTATGTGGAACGAAGAAATCACTAAAATCATTGACATTTTTATAAAAAATAACATCCGTCACTTCCGCTGTAAGATTTGGCAACGTCGCTTGCACAGTTAGTTACTTTTCACGGAAATATTGCGTTTTTCTGTACATTTAAAATACCAGCTCTAGCTGTAGATACTTTTTAGTTTCGTCATAACATGTTCTTGGCTTTTTACAACGGAACACACAGCGCATGCGTCAAATTATGGGAGTGGATTAATATTCCCAATGTGCGCATTCTCCAAATTGTACAAACAGTGACGAAAGCCTGATACATACTAAAATATTACCTGCAATCTATTTGACAGATGAAAAACAAAATGGCTGCTTCTAAAACATTCTTTGCTTTTGTTAGTTGCACTTTTAATCGAATAATACGGCTCTAATTCTCTTGTTATTCTTCAATTAGTCGTCTTAAGTACCTCCTGAAGGTTTTGTAAGCACTCTAGGTTCTCCAGAACACTACTTAGCTCTAGAGTGTTACCAAAGTGTTCTTCAACATTGCAACAATAGTTTCACATAATGGAACAACATATTTATCGTCCCATTGTCAAATATATAGTTACTATGTATAGAATAATGTAATACAGCAATTCAATTTGAAGAAAACCGTGAGATTACTGTTGGGACATGTTCTTGTGCAACCCAGAGTCGATGTCATACGAACAAAGGCGAAAACAGTCGAAGCCACATTATACAGGGTGCGGCAGCATAACTTCCTTTTTTCAAATCCTAATAAAACCCATTGTATGTATCAGAAATTGTTGATTTGTTTTTTATAATGTAGGCACATACATAAACTTTTGTTTTAGTTAGTTTTGAAGATCAAATCAGGGGGGTGATGTCCCCCATTCTCCATACACTGAGTAAACCGATTTCTGGCGTTTGTCACGACTCGTGCCAGTATAGCAGGCGTTATGTTGGCAATTTCTTCCTGGATGTTGGTCTTCAAATCTTGTAGGGTTCACATAAACACGGGATTTCAATCATTATTACAAATCATTAAGAATTCGTCCAAAAATAGACGCAAGTTTGTGCGCAGAACGCCGAACGCGATCATATCGAAAAGTATGCCTCAATGCAAACGCACGCTCCTCATTGTTCCAAAGTATAATGCCGACTGAACTGTGTCGGGACAAAACTTTATTGTCCCGCCTTTCCAACGAGACTACTAGCGCTCTGCTACGACATCAGCCGACCGAATGGCGCGCTTTTTAAAAAGGGGGCTATGCTGCCGCAAGATCTGGTTTATTTTATAAAGAAGCGAATACCGCTTGTTGTAATTTTCTTTACACGACAATATTTGTCACATTCTCAATGAACCGTAAGAAAATGACCTTTGTTATATCACAAAACATCAGTTTCCGTTTCAACACAGGGTTCAATGCAAATGGGCTTGTGTCCTATGTCTTATGTTGATAAAGTGGGTTACTAGAACCTCAAATGTTCAATTATTTTTTAATAACTCGTTATATGTTAGGAGATATTAACAATTAAAAAAGTCATTGTGTCTCTTTAATTATTAAAGGGATTTAACGTTGTACACATTCCAAACGCATGTGACATCACAACCGCTGCCAACCTTACAGCTCATAAATCTCTGCTGTATGTATTTATATATCAAAATATCAAATATTATTTACAGCTATTTCAAGGAACAATCAAATTTCAATATTATGTCTGCCTTAGCAGGGTTAAATAAAATAAAAACTTATTATTCTTTGATTTGACTTGATTATTCGACTACCAACAGCTACAAAACATTACCACAGCACTGACCTACTCAATAAATAACTGACGTTAAAATGCATTCACGTCATACAAATATGGCCGACCATTTCTAGCGCTAAAACTACAATTCAAACTTTTAATTGCTATATCTCCATCAATATTTAGATATTTAATAAAATAGACACGCAATACACATTTATTAACATCAATTTGAAACTTTTTCTACCTATAAACGGCATTAACAAATATATATATCTAAATTTTTCGTAAGGAAAGTGATTTTTTTGGAAGCGGAATACTTTTGGATTCGTCTTTATCAGCTATTTTAGAATCTGGATATACAAATATTAAATATTGGCCATCCTTGTCTCTCATATGTACATTTCCAATATATCTATTTCACTTCACCAAATAACTTATCATATGATTCTATTTCAAAGCTTTAGGCTATTGTATTTTGGTTTAAAAATAGGGGCATTAATTGCACAACAAAAAAACTTATTGATATTAAATTTAAATAAGATGGGGAAGTGTGTGAGGGGATTAGAGGGGTCTAGTGTTAATTTTAAGTACATTAGAAATAAATTTAAATTGTATTTTATAGATTTAATTCATTGTTACATTTAGAAATTCACTTATTGTACTGTATTTATTCTATTATTTAGATCTGGCTTATTTGAAATGTTCAAAAAGCTATTGTTGCCACATCTTGTAATAATTGTAGCAGTTTCATTGTGTTTTTTGTTATTGTAAGTTTAACACATACAAAAATAACAACTGTACAATAAAATTTGAGGTTATGTTTAATATTTAAAGAGGATTAACATTCCTTGGACTTTGTGCAAATGCGTACTTAATAACTGAGTATTTGAAGCACTTCAGAAACGATGTTTCTATAGTGTAGACAAGAAAATATTCTTCTATATTTTGAGGTTAATATTGCTTATATTCCCAATACAGAAATGAGCGTGACAACTACGGTACGAGCTACTACTGTTCGAGTTAATTGAAAAATTCACATTTTCATGAAGTTATTCGCGGTTATTTATGCGGCGACTAACTGTGTAAGCGACGTTGCCAAATATTACATCGTGTTTTGAACAGCGGAAGTGACGGATGATATTTTTTATGTAAATGTCAGTTATTTTAGTTATTTCTTCTTTCCACATACTATTTGTATTATTTGAATCGAAAGCTTGATGTTTTCTGAACCATATTCAATTGAAATAATAATTTTCTCCATTAGATACTTACATGAAATTTTCAATCAAATGCACAAGTTAATGAAATTAGTTTTTAAAACTAATTATTTCCTTAAATGTTTCGTAAACCTACCCTTATTTAATTTTTTTATTAATTATTTATTTACAAAGTTTCAGCAAGTTCTTCCAGTTGCACCTGCTTGTTTCTTGATACCTCGAGGTACCTTTCTGTAACTAATTTCATAGTATTCAACTACACAACATCAATTCTAAATTCAACATTATATTTTTAATTCAAAATCAAACAGAACACAAAAACTACAGCAGTGTATTTCTTTGATTAAGAAGGAATCATTCATTAAAATCAGTTTTTTTGCAATATCTCTTTACCAGTACGTCCTACGATAAAAATAGTTATTATCAATCTGATAGAGGGCTCAATTTTCTACAATTTGTGTATACAACATTTTCTTGTATGTCTGATAGGTATTGAGCTACACCGCTGTAAAATAGACCACTTCACTGAATTCTTTTTTTTGATAGAATCAATAGTTTACTTATAAATATAGACAACATTTAATAATTGTGACTAGTTTACTTAAAATCAACCAAGGTAATCAGAATCTTATGATTATTATTTGGATTATCTGTCATTAATACTAGATTAGTACACTACAACTCTCTCTGTGTGTGTGAGTCCCCCTCTCCCCACCTTTTAAACGCACACACTCTCTGGTTCCCAGTTTTGAGTCTACTAATATTAACTGAAGCATGTTTTACATGAAACTTGAAACTTTATTTCACATTATTTGTTTATCGGTTTATTTGCTCGTCTATTATGCGGACGGTTCTTTTGCTCTTTTGTGTACACGGATGATTGTATTGATATATATATGTTGGAGAGGAACTGTATGCTTTTTGATCCCTCTGTAGTTCTCCTTGTTGTACATCACCATGCTCCATGGACGGCCGGCTGTTCGAGCTCGATCTCCCTTTGTAAATTTAGCTGCCCCTTTCTTCCACATCGCTTTGCTCATTCAAATGTTCGTACTCACTGTTTTGATATTTAATTTGTGTTCTTATTCAATATTTTCATCCAGATTTTAGGTTAAGCTTTCGTGTTTTAATTTGAGGTTAGTTAATTCAGATGGTGCGCATGCGTCGGTAGTAATATAAATTTTGACAGTTCGATTAAATGTGGAATAATGGGCTTGTGTCCTATGTCTTAATTTCTATAAAACTGTACTACATATGGATAAAGTGGGTTACTAGAACTCCTTATATGTTAAGAGATATTAGCAATTAAAAAAGTCATTTTGTCTCTTTAATTAATAAAGGGATTCAACGTTGTACACATTCCAAGTGCATGTAACATCACAATCCTTGTGTAAGGTTACCAACCTTACAGCTCAGAAATCTCTGCTATATCTATTTATATATCAAAATATCAAATATTATTTATAGCTATTTCAAGGAACAATAAAATTTCAATATTATGTCTGCCTTAGCATTGTTAAATAAAATAAAAACTTATTATTCTTTGACTAAACTTGATTATTTGACTACCAACAGCTGCAGAACATTACCACAGCACTAACCTACTCAACAAATAACTGACATTAAAATGCATTTCACGTCATACAAATATGGCCGACCATTTTTAGCGCTAAAACTACAATTCAAATTTTTAATTGCTATATCTCCGTCAATATTTAGATATTTAATAAAATAGACACGTCAATACACATTTATTAACATCAATTTCAATCAACAATTGAAAAATCGACCACTAAAAAATGAGGACACAAGCCCATTAAAATTGCTGTTTTTAATAACAATTAGTAATAGAAATTGTTTTTACTTCTTTATTTTTGACAAACTGACATTAAACTTCTTTTAGGAATAAATCCTACTGCGTTTTGACAGATTGTCACATTTTGGAGGTTATAATATCGTTGTAAGGTTAAGAAATCATAACTGTCTGTAAATCTGCTATAGTCCAATATAAATTTGCTAAAGATTAATTTGTGTTGTGAACAATATCTTAAATTCTAAAGTTAACTATCAGGATCTCAAATGTGATTTGTTTTAAATAGTCGCAATGTTATTGAAGATATAAACAATTAAAGAACCGGGATAACTAAATTGATGAATCTATAGAAATTTAGTTTCTCTTTCTCTCTTCAAACTCCCTAATTTCCAACATTTGACCAGCGTTTCAACTTTTAACTTTCCATCAGATTGTTTCCATTGTTTTTAGAAGAGGGTGGGAGTTTTTAACTTTGCACGTTTACGAAGAATCACCCGACTCGGTTTCTAATCGACTTCCCACGCTAATTAGTGAGGTTTTAGTTTCAGGGGTTAATTTAATTCGATCCCCGGTCGACCAGCACCCTGAGGCACCCAAAACTCTGACTCCACTAATGTGATAAAAACGGGTGTGACGGGAACAACGGTTTATGAAAGATTATCTACCCTAATGATCTATTACTTTTTGTAAATGTTTCTGTATTAATTAATATATATATATATATATATATATATATCAGGCAGTTTGGTCAAAATATAAGTCCACGAATAATAAAAGTACATTTCGCTGCAGACTGGTCCTTCGCGCCGGATCATAAATTAAAAATAAATTTATTTACAATCGACAGGACAAACAAAAAACACAATTTTAAAATGTGTATGTCTATAATCTTAGGGGATGTTCTTATTGGTTTTGTTTGACATTTATTTAAGGGTAGTGTATATTATATTGTACTACATCGAATATTGAAGGGGTTGAATGGATTCTGATGTACATAGTATGTAATATTTACCCCTGTTTTGTAAATATGTGTTTAATAGAAAAGAAGGGGTGATTTTAAAACTTTAATCTTATTATTCTGTTCAAAAATAATAATAATGTAACTGTTAAAAGTTTTGGAAAGAAATTTCATAAACCTATAAATAAAATTATGGAATTGTTGGTGTCGACATTTTGTTATTGTTAAATGCGAGACTAATGCTTTTACTTTAATGTCACACATATTTACTTCTTTTTATTATATCACATTAATTTTGTGCCTTTCGGCTTTACAATCTACATTCTTAATACATTTCATACTTAAAATTAAACTTAAACTATTCTAAACTTTTATATTTCCTAGCCCTCCTTCATTCTCACCGTTTCCTCACCTCTTGTCTTCTTTGTCTCCTCTCGACAAACCCTCTATTATATTTTCACTATACTTCTTCCCTTCTGTCTTCATGTTCCTTTCTCCCGCGTTTTACGTCTATCACTCTGTTCCTTTTGTCCGGCCATTGAGTTGATACTAGGAAAATATTTCCTCCACATTCTCTTTGCTTAAAATCACTTCCACTCTGCCATTCCTTCTCTTTCCTCGTCCTTTTTTCTATCTCCACCATTCACATCTTCCTTTCACTGCCTCCCTTTAATAACTGCACAATATTCTTCTCGCTTATTACCTTTTTCTATCTCTATATATATATTTTATAATGTTTCTATCTCCGTTCCTCACACCCTACACATCCTCTCCTCGCTTTTTGCCCAGTAGCTGTTTCCGTTCTCCTCGTTTCCCAATCTAAATTTGGCAATCCTTCTCATGTTTTTTGTGTCTTTTTCTCTTAAGTATTTTGGTAACTCTCTCTCTCAAATCCTTTTATATCTTGTGTTGTAATTGCTCTTCTCAATTGCTTCATACATATTTACTTATTATCTCTTTCAATATACACCCCTCCTCAATCCCTACAACGCTCCATGCGAATCTTCCATTGTTCGGAACAATGCTGGAAGTCTTCTTCTATCAGCTCGTTCGACGGACTCAAATCTTGTTCCTTGGAATGCACATGCCACCTTAGGAAACAGATAGAAGTAGCACGGCGCAAAATCCTGAAAATAAGGCATTTAAAGTGTCCTTTTTGTGAACAAACGTGAGAATTTTGGCACACACTTCTTGCTTGTTGAAATTCTTATGTAAAATTACACGTACTGTATCAATTCCTACAGTTTCAGCAATCGTACGACGTTAGATCGAATCAGATTACCGAATCCTTCGATATTGTCAAGCGTTGTCATCTTCAACGTCTTCTCGGCCATCTTGTGTACGCTTAAACCACTCAGAAACACGTGAACGTGTTAAACATTCATTGGCACACACTTCTTTTAATAAATTACAAGTTTCAGTAGCGGTTTTTCCAAGTTTCATGTAAAATTTCACAGCAATTAGTTACTCTATACTGATTTGTTTACAGAAGCGAGAGACACTGCATTCGAAAGAGAAGCCAGTATCGTTATTTGCAGACGTACCTCGCATACAAAATCAAATTGAATTAATCAAACTTAAATTAAAACACGAATGTGACAAGGAATAACTAACCTAAATACTAGATTAAAATATGAAATAAACAGTGAGTGGAAATAAAGTTTTAGTTTCATTTGCTACTACCTGCAAACACCCATGCATCATGGCCCCTAATTTTATCCTAAAAAGTTTTCAAGTTTTTTATATTATCCGTGTCAAATTTCAGCCCATTTGTATGTTGACAATTGAGTTTTTTATTTTCTTTTGTTACTGCTGTTGGTATCATTGATTTGCTACGGTGATTCCCGATCATTACATGTTCATTGTGTCCCAATTAGTTCACCGGTAGTGCCAACAGAACGACACAAGCCAGTTTTATAACGCAGATCAAATTTAAACACAGTTTTAACTATTCCATATTGATATAAACGACAAAATCTTGCTTTAAATAAATCGTAATTTACTCAAAGTTCTGGGCGACCTAGTGAAAATAAAGATTACCAAATCAAAGTTATAAATGGAGCGAATCGTCTTAGAACTAAGCGAGAAAAAAAATTTTACGTGTAGATTCCTGCTCAAAGAATTTATTGTTAAAATTTCAGGGTAGGTAACCGTTCATATTTTAAAGAAATGAATTGTTGAAAATTGACATAAAATACATTGGTCTTATGGAGAAATGGGTACATGTGATCATAAATCAATAATTATGGGTATGTTCTATATTGTGTCGTATAAAAAAAAACTATTCATTAGAAAGGTGAATATTGGCGTGACAGGTCAATGTTTTAAAAATACTATGTATCCGTTCATCCTGAAAAGAAAATTAGAAATGAAATTCAAATTATGATATTTAATAAATTATTTTTCGCTATTGGCAACGTCGCACTGCTATAATAAGCGCCACAACACGACAGCGGGAAAAACGGGAATTAAAGATTTAAATATAACCTCGTTCAGAACTGTCAAAATTACGTAAATATTACGTGATAGTAACAGCTAAAATTAAGTACAAAAATTAAGAAAATAGCACATATGGTAAATAGAATTAAAATATTTATAAACACTTTAATAATTTAATAACATAACCTAAAAATTATAATAGTAGTGATTCAAATTTATGTAGATACGTTTTTGAATTAATGACGACTTTATAATCATTTGTTTTTTTATTTCTAGTGGTCGTTTTTTATAAAATAATCCTTGCTTGTTACGTTTTTGAGGTATATCCATCTTTACAAAACATTTAAATGTCACCGGGAAAAAACTAACCAAAGAAAGCGGTGTTGCCAAATGTAAAATTCACGTCACGTGATAATTTTCTTCACTTCACCCCGCAAATGCTCAATCCTAATCCTTCGCATCAAAATTCACTATTAGACCACGCCTTCACTCATCCTTAAGAAGCTCAATATTTTGGTTTGGCATTGCTTGCCAATATTTTAAAATTAACGTAAACCTTATTGTCAATAAGTCCGCTTCATACCGAAACGAATCCCCCTATTTGGTCAATTGGTCACTTTTTTGATTTTTACTGTTGTCCAACAATGCTCTAACAAATTCAGCTTGCACAATACTTATTGTTGTTGTATTATTACGGCCCCAACAATGGATAACTTAACAATTGGATTAATGATGTTTAAATATTGCTTTGAGTTTTGACATGCTGACCAAAACATGACGAATTTTAGGCAAATTTAGTGATAGTTTTATAGGAGTAAAACGATACGAAAAAATTGCTTTAAATTTAGGACAAATATTCACAAATTGATGGCTTCACTTTCCTTAATTTGTTATCAGTTTCTTCGTTCCATGAACAATTTATTACGTTCTTAATTTTGTTCTTCAGGTTTGAACATGTTAGAGTTGCTTATTCTGCTTGTTTATATGTTTGGTACTGAATTTTGGATGGTGGCCCGAAAACGGCTACAGCAATGTTGCTGAAAATTGCTTATTTTGTTTGGAAGACAGTCTTAAAACTTTTGGCGTCCTCAGATTATCCTGGAAACCCGTAATTTAGGAAAAACTGAAAGAAATGATGACTTCTAATTCGTAAAAGTTGAAATTTTGAACAGAGTTTTCCAACCAGAACTTTGTTTTTTCAATAGTGGCAGTACCATCAACATGACAGTTTTGACATTTAGTTCTTTGACATATCAGTAGTAGATGCTTTGGCAATTGTTAGGGATTCACACGAGACGATTCCTTCTTAAGAAACAAAGTTCCAGTTGAAAAACCCTTTGTATTCAATATGAAATATAGAAAATCAAAAATTGACAAAGGGCCGCTGAGAAAGTTAGTGTGCCCACGTTGGAGAGCTTCCAATTTTGGATATTACCTCACACATACTTCCAGCCTCACTATATTATCTTCCGTTTTACATTTCTACAAATGTGGCAACTCGATTTAACGGTTTTTCGAATTCTAAACAAGTATCAACATTAAAAATGATTTTGAAAGTAATTTTATTTGCTTGTATAGAGATTTGTAGTTACGATAAGCGGGTGCGTCGATGGATGTTTGTTTCCCTAGCTGCATGAGCAGCAGGAGGTTGATTGCAGGACAGTGATAACGTTAGATACATGGTAGAGTCAATCCTGTGACGTCACGCAGCGTTCCTGAGGGTTTTCCAGGATAATGGGTTCATTAATATCAATAAATGAATCCAGCCAATTAATAATTTTTATTTTATAGAGAAATTGAGTTCCGCACCGTGAGAAAAAATGAGGCAGAAATTTTATAAATGTAATTGGAATTGATTATTCTCACTCACTGTTTTAACCTCACAAAGTCCAAGGCTACTAATTAAAAAGAACTATATTATATTCTAACCTCCAAAATGTGACAATCTGCCAAAACGCAGTAGGATTTATTTATAAAAGAAATTCAATGTCAGTTTGTCAAAAATAAAGAAGTAAAAACAATTTCTATTACTAATTGTTATTAAAAACAGCAATTTTAATTATTCCACATTCAATCGAACTGTCAAAATTTATATTACTAACGACGCATGCGCACCAACTGAATTAACTAACCTCAAAATAAAACACCTACTGTCTAAACTATCCTACTTGTGATAAATCCTAAAACTAACATAGGACAAAAGACAATAAAGAATTATGAAATGATTTCGTTTTTATATAAATATGAGATGGGCCATCGGTTGGTTTCTTTTTGAAATTGCTGTTAAAACTACACCGCTGGATATTTTTCAATGAATGTTGCTTTACTTAAGAGAGTACACCCCCCGATTTATTTACAAAAAATAATTTTAGTGAAATTCTAAACATAACACTAAGATATTTTAGAATTTGTGCAATAGAAAATATGAGCTTAAATTTAAATTATAATAAGATAAATACTAAAAAACCAATGAAATCTACTAAAGTCCACTATAAATTTGTTAAAGATTGGTTTGACACACTTTAATTAGTGTTGTGAACAATATCTTAAATTCTAGAAATGTATATTACATGTACTGATAAAGTGAACTATCAGGATCTCAAATGTGATTTGTTTTAAATAGTCGCAATGTTATTGAAGATATAAACAATTAAAGAACCAGGATAATTAGAGGGACAAAACTCTATATAAATTTACCTTCTTCGTTTCCAAAATATATATTTTATTAATTAACTAAACTCAAATTAAAACACGAATGCTTAACCTCAAATCCAGATTAAAATATTAAATAAAAATGTAAATTAAATATCAAAACAGTGAGGCTTTATATGTCATTAAAAATATGACCAAAGAAATTATTATTATTTCTGAAACACTAAGGACTATATTTAAACAATGTTATATACCAAAAAAAAGTCCTATACTTCTACTTTATAATAAAGTAAAGATATCAAAAATAGGTTTGTTATGTTACGTAATATTCGCATAACAAAACAGTCACTTCTTATTGATACACTCTTCGATCACCATAACGTTGAATAGCGCATTTACTTTACTGTTCTGACGCTAGAGGGATGATTTGACAGTTCAACATAACCTATACATATACATTTTCATTAATATTTACCATAATAATACAGCTAGAAGCGTAAAATTTGCAGAAATGCTTCCTGTGTACATCTTTGAAGGAGCTGCGACTTCGTTTTCTACTTCCAGCCCCCCTTTCCCTCCACCAGTGGCTTTCAACACAATAATTGAGGTCAAAACATTAACATACCTCATATTTATTATATGTAAACTTACGTTTACATATTTTTTATCATTAATGTGCATTTTTTGATCCGGTTGGTGAATCGTGGTTTCAGTGACGCGTAAAAAAGCACCACGTGTTGCTAGAACGGCCAGACGGCACGTGCAGCACGTGTACGAAATAAACTGGTCCCGTATCTTGTAATGGAAGGACTCGGGTTCGATAATGTAAAGGTAGGGGTCACGTGGGCAATGTCCATCAATGTGTGACGTCACAAATGATAAATGAACTTTGAGTGCATCAACTTTCGATAGTTATTAGCACTAGAAACAATATATACATTTATAAACATTTGAATTACATAATTTATAACGTATAAATACGAGTATGAGTGTTTAAAATAAAGAGATTAAATTAGATCCATTGATAAAGTCAATAAGGTGCTTGCAAATATCTGCTTATAGTCTTTAAGCGTATTACATTGATGAATAATATGCTTTACAGTTAGTGGGCTGTTACATTGTTCATATATTGGTTGTTCTCTTTTGCATAAGTAGATATTGAGTGAAATTTGTATGACTACTTCCAACCGGTAATTCTTTATTTATATACCCAGTAAACAATTTGGTGAAGTGCCCTATTTGGTGAAGTTCGAGTCACTCGTACAATTCTATTCTAGCGCTTTACAAGTTCTCTACCTGTCACAGATTTTGTGTTAGTTATTCTTTCTTTTTCCAACATCATTCATTAAGTATTTCTGTTTCTCTCGCACATGGATATATTTTCTTTAAATTCACATTCATTTCATTTATTCTGTAAATGAAAGTTTATTTATTAAAAGTGAGAGAGAAACGAGATGCGTTAGACAAGTAAAATATATTTTTCACCGTTACACTTGTATACTTGTATAGTATTTCGTTCAGTACAGTATGTTTAAAGTATATGCTATCCTTTTTCAACAAATATTTTTTAATGGTAATAGACAGACGCTATCTCCCTCAATCCCCGAATATAATGTATATAAACGAAGATAGTATCTAGCGATGGTAAGACAGAGGTTTTAAACCTAACGCAGACCTGCCGATCGTGGATTTTTGAATCACCAAAACAATGTAAAAAACTAATATAACGAGTATTGTTGAAGATGAATAATATTCATTAAAAAAATCACGATCCGTACTAAAGATTACATCTATTTATTTCTTCATTTAAATATTTATATTTTGCAGATTTTAAAAAGTAAAATTCCATTAAGTTTTATACCCCTGCTAGTTTTAAGTTTATAACTCCGGTCATAATTCATAAACCGACTCCGCTTTTAATTCAGCAGTGAATTGTCGTTGCGATCTCTGTAGCTCATAAATAGGGCCTTTCCTATGAACGACTGAATAGAAAACGAACACGTTCCAGACAAAAAATTCATGATATGTAATAGAAATTAAGTAGAATTTACTCCAAAATGTTTACTGGGTAGTTAACCTAAAAAAACAAATTATAAGAAATAGAAAAAATAAATATTTGTAGGTTAGTCTTAAATGTTAAATCGTTGTTGTCTCTAAAGCGTGTTACACATATGTGCGACTTAAACATGCGACATCCGTTGGAAAAAGTTGTATAATACGTCCACGTGTCATAAGCTTTCATATTTTGAACAAATTCCTTAAACTTGCTTTAAAAATTCAGTTCTTTAACAATAAACAAGGGTCGACAAGGGTCTACTGTTCACCACGAGTGAGAAATTGCAAGCGCATACAGCGGTATCTTCTTTTAACAAATTTATATATGTCTAATTAAACACCATTTTCAATTATTTGTATTTATTTACCAAACACAACTAAAAAAACCAAACAAACAAAGTCGCAATCCTTCAAGAATTACCGACTAAGGATTGAAACATTTTTGTTTAATAAAAATACTACCTAGAGTTTTAAAATAGCATAAGTCGGTAAAGAGTTAACACATCTAAGAGTTCGAATATTTGCTTCGGGCATGTTCGGGTACCGAATACACATGCGTTGACAACTATGACACTAAAACATAACCTACAATGCTCAGAACGTTTTTTACCCATCATTACAAATTTTTGTCAAGTATTTATGTTATAGTGAACAAGTCAATGTCATAACCTCACTTTTATTTCATTTAAATGAATGTTGAATATGTTTCGACGTACTGTGTGAGAAAATATGGACCCTTCCTTTTAATTTCAGTTAATTCCTTTACTCTGTTAAGCAATTAAGAAATCTATTAAAATATCGTCCCTTTATGTTTAATAAAATTATTTTTATTAATTAATTAAGCCACGCCTACCATGAATCATCTTTACGGACTTTACAAAATATTTAACGAAGTAAAACTTACCCTAGTGATTTATAAAATTTATAAAATTGTATTTGTCGCTTTCGAGAAAATATTTTGTGTCATATCTAACTTTATAAACACTTTTGAATATGTACGAATATTTTTAGGTTATGTTGAACTGTCAAAATGTCTCCCTACCGTCAAAATAACAAACTAAATTCGACAAAGAGCGTATCAATAAGAAGTGACTGTTTTCTTTTGCGAATATTACGTAACGTAATTAATATTTTTTCGATATTTCTTATTTATTCAAAAGTTAAGGTATAGGACATTTTTATACATAATTTTTGTGGTGGATATAAATGAATCTAATAACCAAAGCACACGTTTAAATTTCCTGTAAATTCCGGCTTGTGCCCTATGTATTATTTTCTATAAAAGTGTACTACATATTGACAAAGTGGGTTACTAGAACTCCTTATATGTTAGGGGATATTAACAATTAAAAAAAGTCATTTTGTTTCTTTAATTATTAAAGGGATTCAACGTTGTACACATTCCAAGACATGTGACCTCACGTTACCAACCTTACAGCTCATAAATCTCTGCTATATGTATTTATATATCAAAATATCAAATATTATTTACAGCTATTTCAAGGAACAATAAAATTTCAATATTATGTCTGTCGTAACAGGGTTAAATAAAATAAAAACTTATTATGCTTTGACTTGACTTGATTATTTGACTACAAATAGCTACAAAACATTATCACAGCATTGACCTACTCAACAAATAACTGACGTTAAAATGCATTTCACGTCATACAAATATGGCCGACCATTTCTACCGCTAAAACTACAATTCAAACTTTTAATTGCTATATCTCCGTCAACATTTAGATATTTAATAAAATAGACACACCAATACACATTTATTAATTATTAAAATCATATTAATTCCTTGATTTAATACATCATCGTCTGCAGACTGTTCCCTCCATTTAGCTAGACAACGCCCTTCCTTGCCCCTCACTTCCCCCAACCCTGAATTAATAAAGACCCCTAAACATAAATTAAACAATTTAAAAAAATTTCATCTTAAATGTGTAAGACTTGATCGAAATACGTATTTTATTTTTATGACATTATATGATATACTCGTACATTTAGATCAACGTATTATCTTTCTAAATTACAAAACTTATCATATTCTAACCTCCAAAATGTGACAATCTGTCAAAACGCAGTAAGATTTATTTTTAAAAGAAGTTCAATGTCAGTTTGTCAAAAATAAAGAAGTAAAAACAATTTCTATTACTAATTGTTATTAAAAACAACAATTTTAATTATTCCACATTCAATCGAACTGTCAAAATTTATATTACTAACGACGCATGCGCACCAACTGAATTAACTAACCTCAAATTAAAACACAAATTCTTAACCTAAAATCTAGATTAAAATATTAAATAAAAATGTAAATTAAATATCAAAACATTGAGTGGGAATGAGGTCAATGTTATATACCATAAAAATGTCCAATATTTCTTCTTTATAATAAAATAAACATATCAAAAATAGGTTTGTTATGTTATGTAATATTCGCATAACAAAACAATCACTTCTTATTGATACACTCTTCGATCACCATAACGTTGAATAACGCATTTACTTTATTGTTCTGACGCTAGGGGGTTGATTTGACAGTTCAACATAACCTATACATATACATTTTCATTAATATTTACCATTACAATACAGCTAGGAACTTAAAATTTGCAGAAATGCTTCCTGTGTACATCTTTGGAGGAGCTGCGACATCGTTTTCTACTTCTAACCCCCCCTCTCTCTCCACCAGTGGCTTTCAACACAATAATTGAGGTTACTTACTGTCTAAATCGTTTTTATTTATAGCTGGAAATATAACCTACTTGTGATGCATCCTAAAACTAACATGGGACAAAAGACAATAAAGAATTATGAAATGATTTCGTTTTTATATAAATATAAGGCGGGCATATATTATATATATGTTGGTTTCTTTTTGAAATCGCTGTTAAAACTACACCGCTGGATATTTCTCAATTATTGTTGCTGTACTTAAGAGAGTACACCCCCCGATTTATTTACAAAAAATAATTTCAGTGATTTTCCAAACATAACACTAAGATATTTTAGAATTTGTGCAATGGAAAATATGAATTCGAATTTAATTTTCACTTTTTTAAAAAGAAAAATACTAAGCAACATTCTATCCAGTGTGTATTAAATTTATTTTAGACTCTGTATAAATCTGCTTTAGTCCACTATAAGTTTGTTAAAGATTGATTTGGGATACCCCCGTTGACACACTACATTCTTAAATTCTAGAAATGTATATTACATGTACTGATAAAGTTAACTATCAGGATCTCAAATGTGATTTGTTTTAAATAGAACCAGGATAATTAAAGGGACTAAACTTTGCAAACACCTTAGTTCAATATTAGTTTATTTAAATATTTTAAGAAAGTTATTAGAAATGTAATTTCCTCACTACCCCTCGAGCCCCGTTTTTTAAGCCTATTTAATAAACAAATAAAACACAATCTCTATTTACATTGTTTAACTAAAAACAGATATTTGTTCATTTGCTTTAAGAATTAGCTTTACCAACAAATTTTAAATAAAACTGGGGTTACATTTACAAAAGAAGAGGGATGATGAACAACCCAGCATTTAAATATCGTTTAGTTTTGAAGGGTTGGTATAGAACAACCCTCTTTGCGTGTTTATTTGTGTGAATTAAAATTAAAAGGGTATTAAATTACTACCAAGCAGAACTAGTGACCTCTGTTGCCGTGTCCTCCCCCTGGTATTCAATTTAGGACAGCTTCTTTCAGTTTTCTTCAACAAGAGATGTCATTTTGAATCAACAGAAAAACGCATAATTTTCGTGAAAAGTGGTGATATTTTTATTTTAATCTATAGTAGAGACTCTGAGGTTAGTAGTGAAACACAATATCTCCCAAATGTCACCGCAATAACGATTGTTTATTAACAATTAAAAATAATTCGAAAGTTTAATGAATTTTTAAATATGTCACTCAATAAGTTAGTAGGAAGACATATAGATAGCGCTATTTTTATATGATTTTTAGATAGTACCATTCTTCAAACGTTGTGTGTTAAAATTTCATTACATTCGGACTATTAGTTTAGAAGTTATAGCAATTTTAGTGGCGCTACTTTTGTAATTTTCAAAACATATGAAAATCTGAATTTCATGTGTTGATAAAGCATTTGTTTGATAAGGCATTCGTGTTTTAATTTGACGTTAGTTAATTCAGTTGGTGCGCATGCGTCGTTAGTAATATAAATTTTGACAGTTCGATTGAATGTGAAATAATTAAAATTGCTGTTATTAAGGAGGTACAGGACGTACCGTCAATGCAAAAAGTTTATCTCTCGGTAATACGAAATGCAAAATACGAAGTACATGAGGGACGAGCAAATATTGGGACTGTACCTTCGAAAATGAATTTTTCAATTCCCTATTAAACTGCTATTTGTTTGTTAAAATGATTTTTTTATGCATATAATAGTTTAATAAATTAAAAATTACCTATAATTAATATCAAATTGATATTAATTCAATTTAAATATTTTGAAAAAGGAATAATAAATTTGGCAACGCTGTAAATGTAAGTGTGTTGACGCATGCGTGATTTGGTTTTTTGACCAATAAATTGTTATATTTTATATAACATTTATTCCGATTTTGAATTTCCCGCTCAAATTGGCATTTGCAACGTTGCCGGCTTATAACCTACATTTACTGTTTCTTAAAGGTTTTATTTAAATATTTTCGTATATAGGTATCCTTTTGATAATTTTCTTTTTGCAATAGTTACAGAAAAGATTCTTTTATATACACCTAGTTTTTGAAAGCCGTGTCACCATTTTTTTATAGTTAAAAGTTATATTATGTGGTGAAATTGAGCTAAAAATTATGATTTGTATGGAAAATGACTATTTTTAATCATGTATAAAAAGAAAACTATGAACCCTAGGTCTCTAAAATTTAGAGACAACATGTATTTTAACTATTTGTATCGACCCTCCAAATTTCACAACGTTTTCATCATTTACGTTAACGTCCGGTACCTCCTTAATAACAATTAGTAATAGAAATTGTTTTTACTTCTTTAATTTTGACAAACTGACATTGAACTTCTTTTAAAAATAAATCCTACTGCGTTTTGACAGATTGTCACATTTTGGAGGTTATAATGTAATATAGTTTTATAACAATGAACTTTGTAAGATTTTAGAAAACAAAGGAAACTTAAATTAAATCCCAGATTAAGACAGCGAGTAGGAATGTCACTTAAAACAGTGTTATAAGTAGCTAATAATCTACAATGCCTTCCTAATACAACAATCAAACACAAGGATTAACACAGTGCGAGGGTGGTTTCATCAATAATAGGGTAGGATTTGCGCCCCAGAATAGCATGTTCATTAGCAGGGCATGAAATCAAAGATAAATAACAGAGATTGTAATGCAGATAACAGGGATTAAACGGATTTGGTTTGATGATAACGTATCTATGTTAGTCTCCCTATTTGCCTTCATCAGTTAATTTCCAATGAAGTGTCCATTGTTCAAATCCAAACCAGATGTAGGCTGGCATAGATAACAAAAGATCAATTGGATTTGTTCACAGGTTTAGCTCCCAATGTTTTAAATAATAAATTATACGTTAATAGGTTATGTTTTATACATTTATAAGTAAACTATTAATTTTATCAAAAAAATGTTTGTATAAAAGTTGTAGAACGTTAAAACACCTTTAAAATGATGTATGATAAGTTTAGATACTCTAAATGGTTTAGGAGATATAGACGAAATTGTAAGCTCCTGCACTCGCTGATGAATTCAGTGAAGTGGTCTATTTTGCAGAGGTGTAGCTCAATACCTATCAGACATACAGAAAAATAATGTATGCACAAATTGTAGGAAATTCAGTCCTCTATCAAATTTATAATAACTATTTTTATCGTAGGATGCACTGGAAAGGAGTTATTACAAAAAGAAAACGATTCCGATTTTTACTTGGATGTTTACTAGTATTGAATGAATTTGCAAATAAACCATTTAAGTGTAACAGAGACAGATATATCTTGTTTCTTTCTCTATGACATTCTCTACTAAAATAAATATTTTCATATGTAAAACAGACAACAACTATATCTGTATTTATATGTACGATGTTGGAAAGAGACAGAAAATCCTGACAATTTATTTATTATACCTAGCTATACTATTATACTGGGAATGTTTCAAATACATTAAAGCGAACAATGTAATAACTCATTAACAGTGAAACTGTTTCAATATTCTTATTGCGAATTTATTTCTTACACAATGGCGCCTGAATATAATGAACATCTTTTTACACAGGAGAATGTAAACAAAAATATTTAATTTTTATTGGAATCAAAATTATTTATCTTAAATATTTAGATCGTGCAACATTGTAAATTTATTAAAACATTACTTTAACTTTAATAACGTAAATATGGCAACAACGCATCGTGTTTTGTTTATGTTTGCACACCTGCACCGAGATCAATGACCGGTAAGTCATCACAAGTTCGGTTCATTATTTTGCAATGTTTCATTTTAAAGAAAAATTATTACAATGTGTTAGAGTAGTGCGTAATATTTTTATATGTAAAAGAAAGAAACAGCAATATTGTTTTAAAAATATTTCTAAAGTAAACAATTGAATTTAGTGTTAGGGTTACGTCGGTGGATGTGTTACAGTTAAAGACGAGCTTGAGACACTTCGTTCGATAGTGTGATTGCCTGTTGAAGGAAAGAGATGGATATAGTTACCAGATTAATCTTACGAAATAATTAGCATTCATTTGAATTTAAAGAAATGTTTGATTCGTTTGCAAGTTGAAACTTGAACGACTTATTAACAAATAATTGTACATTTGAGGTTATGGTAGCCATCTCTAAGTTTTATAGTTCTAGCCGCGTTTGACAGTTCTTTAGTGGTACAAAATGACAACTCACCGTTCAAAAGGATACAGAGGATCATAACAAACACAAGGAGGGTGTATTAGGGTGTCACAGGACACATAGAGGCTGTTTAAATGTTCAATCAATCAATTCATGTGTCTATCAATCACTGGTTATTGATTCTATACACTTCAAACGCATCAGACGTTTCACTACATTATTGAATTAAACTGAGGGCTGGTAGAACACAATTGGGAACGGGTGAAGATCTGAATAGATGTATAATTGGATAGCTTCGTTGTTTCTTTTAGAGAAGGAGCTTGATAATGTGAGAAAGGGTGAAAAAACTTGTATAAACCTTTGTTTTGACATTTTGTCTTGATATTCTAAGGTTAAACGAAGCATGCGATCAGTTTTTTGTAGATATCTTCTTTCCTAAGCGCTAAATGACATTTTAATCTATTAAATAAGTTGTAGAGCGTAAAATTCTCTACAAGTTTGATTTGAAGCATTTTTTAGTGTAATCAACCGTTTCTGAGATATGGCACGTAGAATGGCAGGGTATCTGGCATAATGCTAACACGTGATTTCTAAGTAGAGAGACTGTGCAGGTTCACACCACACTTTGAGTCACTGAAAGAGTTTAATAAGTAGATAATTTTAAAATATAGAGCCACCAAAATTTCTCTCGTTTCGCTGTTTTATAGAGAATTCAAAATGAAGGACACCGCGATCGTATAAATGCGATATCTAAGCAACCGTTGAAGATATTTTAATTATTGTTACAGAAAACAAAAGGTGATAAATTTACGCAAAATTTATAAAGAATAAAAGTTTTTCATAAACCTAATACTTTACAAGTTAGAAGCAGTTTTATAAAATAAACAAAAAATTTTGTAGTTCTCTGCGCTATATCTCAGGAACGGTTCATCACACAAAAAAATGCATAAGGTAAAAGTTGTAAAGAATTTCATTATCGACAAGTTTTATAATAACCTTTTACGATGTATAATGCGTAGGAAAGGAGATATTTACAAAAAAACGAATTTTATTTTAAATGAAACTTGTTTTGGAGTCACCCTGTGTATTTAAAACAAGCAAAAAAACATCAATGTGCTATTTATTAATCGTTTGTACGAAACACAAAACCAAAGCATCCATTTATATGACAAATTACTATAGAAAAGAAAAATACTATAAAAAAACTAAAAAACTAATATCTTTGTAAAACATCTTCACTACAAACTTGTCAAATGATCTATACAAATCTTCAAGTGTTGTCTTACTCACACAAACATACCGCTAAGTTGAAAGTAGAAGAGAGATACATATATTTTGAATAAGATGTTAAATAAGACGTTCTCTTTCACACTTTTAGTATAGTACATATAGAAGAGTGAAAGAGATACAAGATTGTATTGTGCAATTATCGTCCCAGGTAGTTGCATGCGTTGTGCACGCTTCTTAAGGCTTTAAGACCCGTGTCTAAAGATGTTTGAGGTTTCTGACAGCAACACAAGTGTGTGTTTTTGTTTATTTAATATCTTAAACCAGTCTTTAGGCATTGTATAGGTTTGAAAAGGATGATTATGTTTTGTCCTTAATACTCCGATTGTCATCTTCTCAAAGGCGTGTGTGTGGTATCACTTTAAAGATTGAATCGATGTTTTGTGCGTTGTCTAGATTTAAATTTATTGATGTTATTAAATAACTCACTGTTTTGGTAGTTAATATTTGAGGTTAGTTAATTCAGTTGGTGCGCATGCGTCCTTATTAATATAAATTTTGACAGTTCGATTGAATGTGGAATAACTAAAATTGCTGTTTTTAATAACAATTAGTAATAGAAATTGTTTTTACTTCTTTATTTTTGACAAACTGACATTGAACTTCTTTTAAAAATAAATCCTACTACGTTTTGACAGATTGTCACATTTTGGAGGTTAGAATATCATATAGTTCTTATAATTTAGAAGCATTGGACCTTGTAAAGTTCTAAAAAACAAAGAGAACTTAATAAATATAAAGTAAAAGAATTATAACTTGACAATAATTGTTAATGATGGTAATAAACGTTCTGATACGTTCACACTGAGCATTCTAGGTTATGTTTTAATGTCATAGAAGCGATATATATATAATATCAACCCCCATGTATTAAACAACTTAGAATTAACCCTGATATACCAGAACTACTTCAATTTGAAACCTGGAGCTAAATTTGTTGAAACTTGGAAACGTTAGATCCTTAAAACTGATAAAAGTAACTACAAGATACTGTAGAAATTTATAGTGGACTAATGAAGCGGAAATACTAAACTTATAGACAAATGGTGTACCGGAAATGGTCCACATTGTAAAATACAGCCCTTATAACGTCTAAGAAGGCGTGGGAATATTATATCTAGCTTTATACATGACATAACCTCAAATATCTTAATAAATAGAATATTAATTTCATCGGACACACCTGGTAGTTGAATATTACATAATAAGAGCAATAGAGGCGCTACGATCGTTTCGAAGTAACAGTTTCTTGCTTTATAATAAAGTTTTTTGTGATTATTGCTAAGATTAAATAATATATAAGTTGGAAGTATTTGAATTAATGTTATATTTATTTCTTTTACCATTTGATAGATCTTGAAAATATTTTTTTAATAACGTTTGTCTTTATATGTAAAATAATATGTAAATTAATAATTTTATCAAAAAAATGTTTTAAGAAAAGTTGTAGAACGTTAAAAATCCTTTAAAATGATGGTTGATAAGTTTAGATACTATAACGGGTTTAAGAGATATGGGCAAAATTGTAAGCGCATGCACTCGAAGTCAAGTGGTCAACTTTACAGCGGTGTAGCTCAATATATATCAGACATACAAAGAAATTTTGTATACACAAATTGTAGCAAATTGAGTCTTCTATCAGATTGATAATAACTACTTTTATCGTAGGACGCACTGGAAAGAAGTTATTGCAAAAAGTACACGTTTCTGTTTTTATTTATATTTCATACTTGAATATTTACAAGTATTGAATGCAGTTACAAATAAATCATTCAGGTGTAGCAGAGACAGATATATCTTGCTTCTTTTTGTATGATACTCTCTACTAAAATTAATATTTGTGAATGTAAAAGAGACAACTATATCTTTATTTAAATGTAAGTTGTTGAAAAGAGAAAGAATATTGTTATTAAAGATTCTGACGTCTGTATTTATATGTAAAATAATATATAAATTATTAATTTTATGAAAAAATAATTTAAGTAAAAGTAATAGAATGTTAAAAAACCTTTAAAATAATGTGTGATAAGTTTAGATACTGTAACGGGTTTAAGAGATATGGGCAAAATTGTAAGCGCATGTAGTGGTCTACTTTACAGCGGTGTAGCCAACAAAACTGAAGTCAACGATGAAGTCAACAAAACTGTAAATGATTGAAACACATAAAAGGGGCCCTAATCTCGTGCGTTAGGGTCTTGTTAGCGTTTATTTTGGGGCTTATCTGATCTTAAAGCCACCACAGACCTTGTCCTTTGTAACTTAATGGCTTTGTTCATCAAGTCAGGATTTCGCAAACCCCTTTTAACGCTTGTGGAATACTTGAAGCGTAAATATTTCAACTGATTATAAACTAAAGCGTTTGTTGTAGCTGACACATGCCTTGAAACGATAGGTTGGCTTCACTGACTTGAAAAGGTACTCCTGTGTTAATTGTTTGTTTGTTTGTTCACAAATAGGTTTGCTTTTGACATTAACACAAACAATAGGCCATCTATGAACGATCTGATGTGACAATTGTGGGTATAAGTACAATCAACACGAAAATAGGCTTGTGTCCTATGTCTTAATTTCTATAAAATTGTACCACATATTGATAAAGTTGTTAGGAGATATTAACAATTAAAAAAGTCATTTTGCCAACCTTACAGCTCATAAATCTCTGCTATATGTATTTATATATCAAAATATCAAATATTATTTACAGCTATTTCAAGGAACAATCCAATTTCAATATTATGTCTGCCGTAACAGAGTTAAATAAAATAAAAACTTATTATTCTTTGATTTGACTTGATTATTTGACTACCAACAGCTACAGAACATTACCCCAGCACTGACCTACTCAACAAATAACTGACGTTAAAATGCATTTCACGTCATATAAATATGACCGACCATTTCTAGCGCTAAAACTACAATTCAAACTTTTAATTGCTATATCTCCGTCAACATTTAGATATTTATTAAAATAGACACGCCAGTACACATTTATTAACATCAAGTTCAATCAACAATTGAAAAATCGACCACTAAGAAATGAGGACACAAGCCCATTGTACGCTATATGTTGCAATAGGATTGTTATTAGCTTGGTGGACTAATAGAGGATGATTCCAAAACGTTATTATTCTATTAAGACATAATAAATATTAAATATGTAATGAAATAATATTTCTTAGTTGGTACAAAGCTCGTCTGTCGGTAAAACAGTGACCGTTCAGTGAAAACATATACTCATTTATATCTATATATACTTTATTTATATTTATACATATCTACATTATTCTACATCAATATAATGTCACATTTAACAACTGTCACGTATTATATCTAGACAGCTCTGACTTGACAACTGTCACTTTCGACGCATGCGCATAGAGAATAAATAAGAACATATACCTTTCTCTCTCGCACACATTTTGGACACACTTTCCGGTCCAATGCTTTACGCATTCACTTAATACTGTTATTTTGGATTATTTATTTTATAAATGTATTGTCTTAATAAAGTTATAAATTTAAATCCACAAATGGTCAACAAAGTATGATAAGGTAGTAAATTTACTGTATTCTTTGCTTTTCTAGAACCTTACAAGGTCCAATGTTCTAATTTAAAAGAAAACTATATGATATTATAACCTCCAAAATGTGACAACTGTCAAAACGCAGTAGGATTTATTTTTAAAAGAAGTTTAATGTCAGTTTGTCAAAAATAAAGAAGCAAAAACAATTTCTATTACTAATTGTTATTAAAAACAGCAATTTTAATTATTCCACATTCAATCGAACTGTCAAAATTTATATTACTAACGACGCATGCGCACCAACTAAATAAACTAACCTCAAATATTAAAATATTAAATGAAAACATAAATTAATATCAAAACAGTGAGTGGAATGTCTAGTCATTTTATATTATCTAGCCAAGCTGTCTGTTAGATTCAGTAATTTCGAAAAACCCATCATGCAACGGTTTAGGGAGAAATATTTGATGTGGTCAGACCACTGGTTCAATTTTTGTGTGTCTCTCAGCGGGATACCACCCCTGGCAAGGGTACGAGGGCAAAGGGGGGTAGGATGCTTTCTGTCTGATCTCCGTGTCTAAAAGAAATGTGATACCCGGCTGAATCAAGGTGCGTTGCAGTCCCTGATGGATTTGATGCGTTGTGTGGCAACGGTCTCACATCCCAGGAACGCACGAGCCCCTGTGATGACGAAAAGAACACCAGGCATACGCAGAAATTGTTAAAGCAGCTGATTCCATTACTCTGTAATGTAGAAATTTACATTTACGAGTTTATCGCGACGCTATATGCACTGGCGTAGCTAGGTATGGGCTAGTCGGTGCAGTGCACCGGGGCCCCAAAGCTCAGGGGGCCCTCGGACTTTTATAACTTATATTTATATTTTAACGGTTTCACTCTTAGTAAATAGTTATTCCAGACAATGCATACAAAATTTTTATAACAGAAACATAAACAATAACAAAAATTCTAAATAGGAATGAATTTATTTTATTGAGAGTATATTTCATACTCACTTGTGTACAAATTTATCGCTGAACATGAGGGAGGGGGGAAGCATGGACCAGGCAAGGGTCTAAGTCTATTACGTAATTCTCTCAGGCAGAGGTACGCATTCTAGAGTTGTTTATGTTGAGATTAAGCTGAAACAAAAGTAGCTGCAGGATTGTACTTAGAGTCTTAGAGCGTAATACACATACATGTAGTAAGTAGTTTTGCTGTGCCATGCAGTGTACGATAAAGAGCTGATGATAAACTAATAGCTTTGTATTTTTAAAGTATTTATATATATTTATATCTGACTTGAAAAACCTAAACAGTTTAGTTAGGGGCCCAGATTGAGGCCCTTGGTTACCTAGCTGCGCCACTGCTACTACACTTAAAATCAAAATAATATGGAACATAACCTCAAAAAAGTGACAGCATTTATTAGTTTTAACGGGTAAATATAACGAAAATGTGCTACATGTCTTTGTAAAATAATAGTTCTTAATAATTAAACAAATTTATACTTCTATTTATGTCAAAATATCTCAACTATGAATAAAAAACGAAACTTTTTCTAAAGATGTCATTCTCACGCTTCAAAACGCATTCATTCGATAAATGACAGTCACAAAATCATTTCTAATGATTTTAAATGATTATTTATATAAAATGCCGCTCTAAATTGAGCTTAATTGATTAATATAATTCCAGATAGAATATATATCAATGTTATTGTGTCGAGATTGCCACCCCTCCACGATAATGTCGAACATATTGTCGCTACTTGTTATATTTGTTGTATTATCGATATATTAGCCCTAAGTTTGTCCCCCCGCGTCCTGTATATCCCGCGGGACTCCTTCATTAACGCACAATGGACCCGACAAGGGCTTGGAAATGATATATAGGTTTGTAAATTTCATCTGTGAGAATTAAAAGTTTTAAACTTTAAAATTTATTCCGGACCATTTAAATTTAAACGTCATTAGATATTTTAAAGTAATGGTTGCCTTCCGCTTAATGTATTTACAACGTATATTATCCAATGGGTTTGATTTTAATAACTCCTTATATGTTAGGAGATACTAACTATTAAAAAAGTCATTTTGTCTCTTTAATTATTAAAGGGATGCAACGTTGTACACATTCCTAAGGTCACCAACCTTACAGCTCATAAATCTCTGCTATATGTATTTACCCAGTAAACATTTTGGAGTAAATTCTATTTAATTTCTATTACATATCATGAGTTTTTTGTCTGGAACGTGTTCGTTTTCTATTCAGTCGTTCATAGGAAAGGCCCTTTTTATGAGCTACAGACATTGCAACGACGGTTCACTGCTGAATTAAAAGCGGAGTCGGTTTATGATTTATGACCGGGGTTATAAACTTGACACTAGCAGGGATGGCAGGGGTATAAAACTTAATGGTATTCTACTTTTTAGAGTCTGCAAAATATAAATATTTAAATGAAGAAATAAATAGATGTAATCTTTAGTACGGATCGTGATTTTTTTAATGAATATTATTCATCTTCAACAATACTCGTTATATTAGTTTTTTACATTGTTTTGGTGATTCAAAAATCCACGATCGGCAGGTCTGCGTTAGGTTTAAAACCTCTGTCTTAGCATCGCTGGTTAGAGCATTCGTTTAAACACATTATATTCGGAGATTGAGGGAGACAGCGTGTGCCTATTACCATTAAAGAAATATTTGTTGAAAAAGGATAGCATATACTTTAAACATACTGTACTGAACGAAATATTATACAAGTATACAAGTGTAACGGTGAAAAATATATTTTACTTGTCTAACCGCATCTCGTTTCTCTCTCACTTTGGAATGAAAATGAACTAAAAAAAAATATATCCTAGTGTGAAAGAAACAACTGCTACTTAATGAATGATGTTGGAAAAAGAAAGAATATTATTATGAAAAAATTCTAACAACTTACACAAAATCTGTGACAGGTAGAGAACTTGTAAAGCGTTAGAGTAGAATTGTACGAGTGACTCGAATTTCACTAAATAGGGCACTTCACCAAATTGTTTACTGGGTATATATCAAAATATCAAATATTATTTATAGCTATTTCAAGGAACAATAAAATTTCAATATTATGTCTGCCGTAACAGGGTTAAATAAAATGAAAACTTATTATTCTTTGCGTACTAGATACACAGGACTACCAACAGCTACAAAACATCACCACATCGCTTATTTTGTAGTCATTTGGTGACAATAAAAAGTTTGGTAGTAGTTTCTACAGCGAACAGACGCCATTTTGTGACGTACTTGCCCGAAACAGAATCCTTATTTTAAATAACCATTCATTAATCAATCGCTTTGCCACCTATTGACACAATTCAGTACTAAATCATGTTATGCTCTTTTAAAAATTAAAATTCGCACGCGCGCTGTTTGTTTGAAATAAAAAAAACATAGTATCAATATAAAAAAAACTAATGAGGGCAAATACAAGCAGAGCGGAATAAAATCAGTCGATTTATTAAGTCGACCGACGTACCACCAGTATGGGAGACGCAGGACCAGCGAGAAAATGTGTTCAGATATATCATGAGCTGTCAAAAGTGTCGTATATAGTTCAGCAGTTCTCAAAGTTGGTTAATCTTGAAAGAATATGTTCAAAATATCAAAATTTACTTGTGTGCATCAAATTTCGATAGTTATTAGCACTTAAAACAATATATACATTTATATATGTATTTATATATCAAAATATCAAATATTATTTACAGCTATTTCAAGGAACAATTAAATTCCAATATTATGTCTGCCTTAGCAGGGTTAAATAAAATAAAAACTTATTATTCTTTGACTTGACTTGATTATTTCGACTACCAACAGCTGCAGAACATTACCACAGCACTCACCTACTCAACAAATAGCTCTCGTTAAAATGCATTTCACGTCATACAAATATGACCGACCATTTCTAGCGCTAAAACTACAATCCAAACTTTTAATTGCTATATCTCCGTCAACATTTAGATATTTAATAAAATAGACACGCCAATACACATTTATTAACATCAATTTCAATCGACTACTGAAAAATGAGGACTCTGAAATTAATATATTAAAGAATTCGACAAGATATATTTTTTGCATTGTTTAAAGTGGAAATCTTGCGTCTTCCTTTGTTCATTATTATTTGTTTGATGTTTGAGAATCGCTGGCTTTTTGAGGGACTCACTTTTTTGTATGTTATTATTGTCTGACTGGTAATTGTCTAATACTCCAAACACTAGGGCGGATTGGGGGATGGTTCGGGGTTGACTAAATCATGTTCAATTGTCGGGTGAATTGTAGGGAGGGTGGATTATTATTTAGAGCGTTATTAGTTATTAGGGGTTGATTTAAACGATTTAGTGGGAGTTTTGTTTTTTGAAATAAAAATTGGCGGGAAATGTTTTTGTAATCAGACCTGTTGATTGTCAAATCTTCTGTTCTACGATAGTCAATAATTAAATAAGGGTAGGTTTCCGAAACGTTTAAGGAAATAATGAGTTTTAAAAACTAATTTCATTAACTTGTGCATTTGATTGAAAATTTCATGTAAGTATCTAATGGAGAAAATTATTATTTCAATTGAATATGGTTCAGAAAACATCAAGCTTTCGATTCAAATAATACAAATAGTATGTGGAACGAAGAAATCACTAAAATAATTGACATTTTTATAAAAAATATCATCCGTCACTTTCGCTGTTCAAAACACGATGTAAGATTTGGCAATGTCGCTTGTGCAGTTAGTCGACGCATGAGTAACCGCGAATATTCGAAAGGCATTAGGTCATAAAAGTAATAAATAATATATTATTGTTACGGACATTATTTACACTCCACGGTGGTACTAGGGCCTCCTTAATTATGACTTAATATATGTATGTATACTGTTAAAATTTGAATTTATATTTTCCCGCTAAATTCCTGGCCATATTTTGACATTCTACCACGAATCTAAAACATGGCGTTGGATTTTTATTATTTATTTATTATCAATTGCTTCAGTTTAATCTGTATTTAATGTTGCTTTTTATTTTCGATGCCGTGACGACCTCCTATTATGTTGTCAGTTTTTATAGTGTCAAGGACTGCACGATTACATTTTACACAAAATCCTAAGAAAGCAAAACAGTCTCGCTGCATTTCTTTTATCATTTATTTATTTATTTATTAAAACACAATCCATTTTTTATTATTACATTTATAATATTTATTTTATATTTAAAATAATGTTCAAGATGGTGGCTTAACTAACTATGGTGTTCTTCACTATTTGTTTTCACTAAACGGTCACTGTTTTACCGACGGAGCTTTGTACCAACTAAAGAAATATAATGGGCTTGTGTCCTAATTTTTTAATGGTCGATTTTTCAATTGTTGATTGAAATTGATGTTAATAAATATGTATTGGTGTGTCTATTTTATTAAATATCTAAATGTTGACGGAGATATAGCAATTAAAAGTTTGAATTGTAGTTTTAGCGCTAGAAATAGTCGGACGTGAAATGCATTTTAACGTCAGTTATTTGTTGAGTAGGTCAGTGCTGTGGTAATGTTCTGTAGCTGTTGGTAGTCAAATAATCAAGTCAAGTCAAAGAAGAATAATTTTATTTTATTTAACCCTGTTACGGCAGATATAATATTTAAACTTTATTGTTTCTTGAAATAGCTGTAAATAATATTTGATATTTTGATATATAAATACATATAGCAGAGATTTATGAGCTGTAAGGTTGTTAACCTTACACAAGGATTGTGATGTCACATGCATTTGGAATGTGTACAACGTTGAATCCCTTTAATAATTAAAGAGACAAAATGACTTTTTTAATTGTTAATATCTCTTAACATATAAGGAGTTCTAGTAACCCATTTTATCAATATGTAGTACACTTTTATAGAAATTAAGACATAGGACACTGGCCCATTTCTTTACATATTTAATATTTATTATATCTAGACAGCTGTCACTTTCGACGCATGCGTATAGAGAAGAAATATGAACATATACCTTTCTCTCTCACACACATTTTGGACACACTTTTAACCTATAGGCAACATAGGCTATTCAACCATATATATATGCTCTAAGTAAATTACAATTTAAATAGATTTTTGCATGTTTACCAACATAGCATTGTTACAAAACTGCATCAAACAATAAAAGAAAATAACAATGGATTTTTACAATAATTTTGAAACCAATGTTAACAACATTCCTATAAAATAATTTATTTTGAGTATGTCAAGGGGCGCGTGGCAAATGCTGAATGCGAAGGACACAATAAGGACAACATAGGACACTCAAAAACAAGTCATTATTCGAAACGCATCGAGTAGGTTGCAAATGCAGTTGACCCCAGGGTTTGACCTGTTGAAAACATGCGTTGATTCTTTTATTTGGGTAACCTGGTGTTAGATACACGAAAATTTGCTTCGGGCATGTTTATTTAAATAAATGTAGCATAAGAATTTGGCGAGATAAGGTCTTGTCTCGTCTCCTTATTGTGAGAACTTACTTCTAAGACAGTCCTAAACAAAGTAATTATTCATTATATTACTTTTACACACTAAGCATATAGCTTTTTTCTCACCATTAATTGTATCAAATTTAAAAGAAAATTTAAACTTTGAAGAATTCTTTTTATACACAGTTGATCAACTGGTTCAATTTCACTTAATGCATCATCACTTTCATCTAATCTCGGTTTTTTTGTTAGGTTGACACTACTAACACCTACACTCGACGACATTTTTGCAGAAAAATGTTATAAATGAAAAAATGGGCTTGTGTCCTATGTCTTAATTTCTATAAAAGTGTACTATATATTGATAAAGTGGGTTACTAGAACTCCTTATATGTTAGGAGATATTAACAATTAAAAAAGTCATTTTGTCTCTTTAATTATTAAAGGGATTCAACGTTGTACACTTTCCAAATGCATGTGGCATCACAATTCTTGTGTAAGGTTACCAACCTTACAGCTCATAAATCTCTGCTATATGTATTTATATATCAAAATATAAAATATTATTTACAGGAACTATTTCAAGGAACAATCAAATTTCAATATTATGTCTGCCTTAGCAGGGTTAAATAAAATAAAAACTTATTATTCTTTGACTTAACTTGATTATTTGATTACCAGCAGCTACAAAACATTACCACAGCACTGACCTACTCAACAAATAACTCCGAATAAGTCCTACCATTTCTAGCGCTAAAACTACAATTCAAACTTTTAATTGCTATATCTCCGTCAACATTTAGATATTTAATAAAATGGACACGCCAATACACATTTATTAACATCAATTTCAATCAACAATTGAAAAATCGACCACTAAAAAATGAGGACACAAAATATTTAACAGAAGCTTGTTTACCAGATTTTATATTTCGAAAATTTACAACGTAACCTTCTTTGTAATAAAAAAGTTTGAACCTTTATGTTGCTGTTAGTTTATTTTTCTAGCAAATTTTACTTTTCAGAAATGTCTCTGCTCTTTGGAACGTGCTTAAAACAAAAATCGAATCTATTCCTTGCTTAATACGAATTCTCGACAATTACCCCTCACAAAAACTTGAGGCACCTTTAGTAGAATCATCGTACGTGTGTTTACTCGATTTTGATTCGTAATGATATTTTAGTAGAATGACACAATGCCTTATGGACAATAGCATCATAATAAGCTGAAGTTACCAACACAAAAATATACGCCCCCTCTCCTCGTGGTGCATTGCCAGTATTTTGATGGATGGGACCTTCTTCGCATTACGCTTTGTCTTCTTTTTGAATGTGGAACATAATCAAATGCATTGATTATGCGAATTTTTACCAAATCATCTGAAATTGATTGATCATTCTTTGCAAGCGAAAAGAAATTGTTGTGGGAGCTCCGAAAATCAAAGTATATGTTTTATACATCACCTGGAAGGCTGGAGATGTAATAATTGTGAAATTACGCCCCTTTTATTTGTTTAAATGAAAACAGGACGACTTAAAACATCCAGAAAGAAGGAATATTGCTTGCCGACATTTTGTCGTATTCTAAATGAGGTAGAGAGAAGAAGAAAATAAGGCACACGTGTGGAAGAGTAGCTAAGGAGCAGAGAGAGAGAGAGAGAGGATCAGGAAAGAAGGGAAAACATTGATAACAGCAAATATAATGAAAGATACAAGAGAATTTGGGAGAGAGAGAGATTGATAGAAGAGAGGAACTTAAAAAGAATCGCAAGATTTAGATTGGGAAACGAAGAGAAATGCTGGAGCACATTAAGTATTCATATAAGAAGGTGGTAAAAAGTGAAAAGAAGATTGTGTAGTTATTAAAGGAATGGAGCAACGTAGAAACAAGAAGGAGAGTAGCTGGAAAAGAGAAGTACCCAGTAAACATTTTGGAGTCACTTTGACATCATATTGGAGATGCGTATGATTTTTTTGTCATGAAAGAGTTCATTTATAGTTCAGTTTCACACAATCGTTCATATGAAATGTCTGTTTTATCGGCTGCAGATGACGGAACCACTTCATCTGTCGGAATACAAATGAAGATAAAGTTGATGCGAACTATAATTGAAGTGAAATAGTGATGGAAACGTCACTAAATAGGGCACTTCACTAAATGTTTACTGGGTACTATAAATTTAAGTTTCTTTACTTTTAGGAAGGAGTGACAATGGGTAGATAGTATGCAAATGCCTACTGGCAAAAACCCTTGCAATTACATAATATTAATATTACTTTCCTTACACGACATTTGTCATATTCTCAAAGAATCGTAAGAAAATGACCATTTTTATATCAAAATTGTTATATCCATTCAACATAGGTCGGTGTATGATTCATATATTAAAAATACAAATTCTAACCTCAAAATCTTAAAATGTAGTACCGCAAGTAGTATTGAAACTTTTTCTACGTATAAACGACATTGTTAGATATATGTTTCTTGGAAAAAAGGGATTTTTGTGATATCCAGGGAATTTCTGTGTATGTAACGCAACTTATTGTGTCGTCACGCCGCTTTATCTCTGTCCACGTGGCCTACACGTTTACGGTTGGTGATTTGCTCAGTCAGTTGTGACTTCTATCACCAGGTGGCAACAGTAGGCTCGTGACATAGGCTTGTGGCATACTTCACGCTGATAACACCGAGTTCTTGTCCTTTTAACCCTACTTAATAAGTGAATAGTAAGTGAATAGAAGTGAAGCCACCAATTTGTAAACAAGAGTTACCGGACGGACTAAATAGAAAGCTGGAAATAGGTCAGACAAATCTCACTCGTACCTACTTATTTATATGAATGTACAACATATTAAGTTTATTGTGTGAAAATTTGAATTCGATTGGAGTAAAACTGTCGGAGATATAGAGTTTTAAGTCTTCACCTCTCTGGTCTGGTTTCGTCTTTCTTTGAAACTTTTAAACGCGTTTTTCTCACACTTAGCTTTTCTAGAGTCGGTGTCCTCTTTAGCTCAAAATCTACTACACCGATCCACAATGAAATTTTGCACACTCTTTCTTTACATAAATGCCGAGGTAACGCTGTCGAGTTACTTAACAGGGTGTCCTGCAGAAACTTATCAACTAATGAAATCATTTTGGTTTATTGATTTCAAATAATCCAGTGATGAGTTATTCGCTGTGAATGGCTCATTTCTTGATATTTATTTATGAAAATTTCACAAAGTATTCTTTAAATGTTATTTTATCATGTAGTAATTATAGAAATAATTATATATTAACTGTGTCGTCAAAAAACATTATCGAAAATATGCTTATTTTGTATCGATTGGACGTTTACCTGCAATTTATTTTAAGGAGGTTTTAGCAGAAAACCCCGCCTCTGTCATTTTTAAATTAATTAAGTTGACGACACAAACCAATTCAACTCTATTCAGCGGGTGGAGTGGGGCGGCATTTTGTTCCTTTTAAGTTATGTGTGGCCGAAATAAAACACAGAATTGAGGAAAGGGTAAGAGAGCTAATTGGTGATAACACTGCGAGGGGCGGCATGGGGGGAAGGGACAGCGGTTGTGAATCGTTGGGAACTTTACGGATGTTTGACAATTCGCTTAAACGTAATTCAAAGTCTGATTAAACAAATAGTAAGGCATAACATTGAACACGCGTTTAAAACTCACTGTTTAAATCTAGGTTTGAGGTTAATTTGAGGTTAGTTAATTCAGTTGGTGCGCATGCGTCGTTAGTAATATAAATTTTGACAGTTCGATTGAATGTGGAATAATTAAAATTGCTCTTTTTAATAACAATTAGTAATAGAAGTTGTTTCTATTGACAAATTGAAATTGAACTTCTTTTAGAAGTAATCCTACTGCGTTTTGACAGATTGTCACATTTTGGAGGTTAGAATATGATATAGTTTTATTTAATTTAGAAGCATTGGACCTTGTAAGGTTCTAAAAAGACAAAGGAAATGTAATTTAAGTTAAAAATATCTCCATGTCGTATACAATTTAAATAAAATAGAAATTAATCTTTGAATGGCTTGTACCAAGCTAGGTTTGCAAGGTGTTACACGTGAAATAGCTCATACCGAACTTACTATCCAAGCTTGCACCAACCTTGCAGACTTAACTATCTAAAATAAAACCAACTTTATCTAGATTATATTTTTTAAAGCTGTTTCATTTATTTTAACATCTTTTCCTTCATTGCACTACCTTCATAATATAAAATCTGATGTTAATAAATGTGTATTGGCGTGTCTATTTTATTAAATTTCTAAATATTGATGGAGATATAGCAATTAAAAATTTGAATTGTAGGTTTAGTGCTGGAAATGTGCTGTGGTAATGTTCTGTAGCTGTTGGTAGTCGAAATAATCAAGTCAAGTCAAAGAATTATAAGTTTTTATTTTATGTAACCCTGCTAAGGCAGACATAATATTGGAATTTGATTGTTCCTTGAAATAGCTGTAAATAATATTTGATATTTTGATATATAAATACATATAGCAGAGATTTATGATCTGTAAGGTTGGTAACGGTTGTGACGTCACATGCATTAGGAATGTTGTACAACATTGAATCCCTTTAATAATTAAAGAGACAAAATGACTTTTTTAAGAGTTTCTTTACGTGTGTTTAACGTTGTTGATACTTTGAATTGGGGTTACAGTGGTGGGGTAGGTAGAAAGGAGAAGAAAGGAGTGGGAAGAGGAGTTGAAATCGCAACGAGCAACCAAACAACATGGAAAACATGAAGGAAAAAGTGGAAAGCGGAATATCTACACGCGGTGGCAGCACCAGAGTTCAAATCTCTTTAATTAGTCAAAAAATATTTACCAGGCTTTGATGGCAAATGTAAATACACATATGTAGAACACAGTAGCGTAGAAAAAACAGTGGCGCTTTTAGAAACATTTAATAGAGACTCTGTATATTTCTGGAAGCACTACTTTTCTGAAATTAATATAAAAAAGCAAATATTCACTGGATTTAATAAAATATATGACAAATTAGTAGAGTTACGCTTACTTTGAAGCCTAGTTGTTAATTTTTTGAACGGTTTTTATATACGCACGTTTCACTTTCGATTGCGGAATGTTGCGGAGCCGTCAAGAAATGCAACCATACCTTCATGGATTCAGACTCTTAACTCAGTACAAACTTCAGTCCCTAATAATTTGGAATGAGGATTACAGGATGCGCCTATAGCATATTGCATGCAACCCACAAATCACACTTTAACGGGCTTGTGTCCTATGTCTTAATTTCTACAAAACTGTACCACATATTGATAAAGTGGGTTACTAGAACCTCAAATGTTCAATTATTTTTTAATAACTCCTTATATGTTAAGAGATATTAACAATTAAAAAAGTTATTTTGTCTCTTTAATTATTGAAGGGATTCAACGTTGTACACATTCCAAATGCATGTGACATCACAATCCTTGTGTAAGGTTACCAACCTTACAGCTCATAAATCTCTGCTATATGTATTTATATATCAAAATATCAAATATTATTTACAGCTATTTCAAGGAATAATAAAATTTCAATATTATGTCTGCCTTAGCAGAGTTAAATAAAATGTAAAGTTATTATTCTTTGACTTGACTTGATTATTTGACAACCAACAGCTACAAAACATTACCACAGCACTGAGCTACTCAACAAATAACTGAAATTAAAATGCATTTCACGTCCGACCATTTCTAGCGCTAAAACTATAATTCAAACTTTTAATTGCTATATCTTCGTCAACATTTAGATATTTAATAAAATAGACACGCCAATACACATTTATTAACATCAAGTTCAATCAACAATCCAAAAATCGGCCACTAAAAAATGAGGACACAAGCCTAAACAAAACAGTTTTTTATATTAATAATAAATTGGACAAAAATATATAATATTAAGAATTATAGTTATGGCACCTACAAATTTGAAATAGATTTCATCTGCATACAAATGCAGTTAACATATTATCTTTCTACATACCGTGCTTATATATTATTAACTGCTTTGTTAAGCAGTATAAGATGCAAATCGGAAGAAGATTTATTGAAACGTATGTTTATAAAAATAAATAACAAACAATTAAATCCACAAATTGTACAAATATACTCCAGAGATATACTCATGTCAAAGCATGTAAAATAGTCATATCTTTAGGTTATAATAAGGCGTCAAAATAAAGTAGATAAAAGTATATCTATTTCGTGTTTTACCTCTTACCTCCCAGAACATTCATCCCAAGAAGTGCTCAAGAGATGCAGCTGCTGCGTCGATTTATTTACTAACCAATATTTCAATTCTATCATAGAGAAATAAATTCCGTCGCATCTACATCTATATATCATACAAAAGCATGATATGCCTCCCCAATTTGTTGATCTACTCATTGTAAATTCACTGTACTAATTAGAAAACATATTCAGGGTGTTAAACAACCCCCTAGCCTTCCTCTTTAACCACCCTACCATTGTTTAAATGCTGCTTTTGTTTGATATTTGAATTCGGCTGCAAGCGAACGTACAATATCGATGCTTACCATGTTACATAATGGAATAACTTCACATCATCTGGCTGTGTAATACATATACACATTGTATACACACATCAATGTTTGCATGTGTGTGTTCAGCCCTATAGATCATATCAAACATATGTCATAGACATAATACTGATGTAGCAGATCTCCATAACGTAGTAGCGCTTCTGTGTGTCGACACCACCCTCTCTAAAAAGCATGGAACACCAAAATAAGGTCTTAACCTCAAAATTTAAGTAATATATGTATTTATACAAAGAAAAGCATATTTTCGATCATGTATTTTAACGACACAGTTAATATATAATTATTTCTGTAATTACTACATGATAAAATAACATTTAAAGAATACTTTGTGAAATTTTCATAAATAAATATCAAGAAATGAGCCATTGACAGCGAATCTCCGGTGACGTCACAAAAAGAGTTACTCATAACTCATCACTGGATTATTTGAAATCAAAAAACCAAAATGGTTTCATTAGTTGATAAGTTTCTGCAGGACACCCTGTTAAGTAACTCGACAGCGTTACCTCGGCATTTATATAAAGAAGGAGTGTGTAAAATTTCAAAAGGATCGGTGCAGTAGATTTTGAGCTAGAGAGGACACCGACTCTGAAAAAGCTAAGTGTGAGAAAAACGCGTTTAAAAGTTTCAAAGAGAGACGAATCCAGACCAGAGAGTTGAAAACTTAAAACTCTATATCTCCGACAGTTTTACTCCAATCGACTTCTAATTTTCACACAATAAACTTAATATGTTGTACATTCATATAAATAAATTCGCGCCAAAACTTCCTATTGTCATTTAATAGAAACTAACCTACAAATGACTACTCTTAATTCCAAAGTTGTTCTTCACTGCTCACATTAAACATAGCACTGCATTGGAATGAAGTTTGATCACTATCAAACCACCCCCACTCCCTCCCTTCTCCCACCACGTGGTTCCCTTTCTCGTGTGCTCAATTGTCTATGCGACGCGAGATCGGAATCTCAATTGCGCTACAAACGCCAGATGACTCTGCAATCGCTATTTGCCTGCAACTATATGTTGCGCTTACAATTGGATTGAGTCACCATTGGACCCTCGCAACATTATATATTCCGACTATGCGCTTCATTCTATGTGTCTCTGGTCAGAGAAGCGAAGGACAAACTACTGTCATTAAACAATCGAAATAAAACGATCCGATCCCACTTCTGATATGTTAATATTTTTAATTGATCATTTGAATAATTTGAAAAACCATATTGTTTCATGAATTTATAGTTAAAGGAAAATTTATATTGGAGAGAAATGAAGTTGTAGAGCCACTCACTGTTTTGAGATCTAGATTTAGTTGAAGGAATTATTTAGTTGGTGCGCATGCGTCTTTAGTAATATAAATTTTGACAGATCGATTGAATGTGGAATAATAAAAATTGCGGTTTTTTTGACAAACTGACATTCAACTTCTTTTAAAAATAAATCCTACTGCGTTTTGACAGATTGTCACATTTTGGAGGTTAGAATATAATATAGTTTTTTATCACGTGACGTGAATTTTACATTTGGCAACACCGCTTTTTTTGCTTAGTTTTTTCCCGGTGACATTTGAATGTTTTGTAAAGATGGATATACCTCAAAAACGTAACAAGCAAGGATTATTTTGTAAAAAACGACCACTAGAAATAGATAATAATTAACATAGTAAAATAAAAAAACAAATGATTATAAAGTCGTCATTAATTCAAAAACGTATCTACATAAATTTGAATCACTACTATTATAATTTTTAGGTTATGTTATTAAATTATTAAAGTGTTTATAAATATTTTAATTCTATATACCATATGTGCTATTTTCTTAATTTTTGTACTTAATTTTAGCTGTTACTATCACGTAATATTTACGTAATTTTGACAGTTCTGAACGAGGTTATATTTAAATCTTTAATTACCGTTTTTCCCGCTGTCGTGTTGTGGCGCTTATTATAGCAATGCGACGTTGCCAATGTCGAAAAATAATTTATTAAATATCATAATTTGAATTTCATTTCTAATTTTCTTTTTAGGATGAACGGATACATAGTATTTTTAAAATATTGACCCGTCACGCCAATATTCACCTTTCTAATGAATAGTTTTTTTTTTATACGACACAATATAGAACATACTCATATTTATTGATTTATGATCACATGTACCCATTTCTCCATAAGAGCAATGTATTTTATGTCAATTTTCAACAATTAATTTCTTTAAAATATGAACGGTTACCTACCCTGAAATTTTAACAGTAAATTCTTTGAGCAGGAATCTACACGTAACAAAATTTGAGTGCTTAAATCGAAAGTAAGTGAGTTACTGTCTTTTGTGAATGGGTCAGTAACTGGCATGCTTTTGTTTTACTTTTTCGAAATTCTTATCGCTACAGTACAAATAATTTAAATTTAAATTTTAGCCAACCTAATGAATTCATTGACTTAATAAATTCTTGAACAATGAATAACATTATCACATTTTTAAGTGGTCACTTTATTTTTAATTCGATAGGGGTTGAATTAATTTTAGTGTGCTCCCTAATAATTCAGTGGCACCCTCGTGGTTTATATATAGCTATTTCAAATAGAATAAATTAATAAATGTTATAACACTAAATCGTTTGAGCACAATTGACAACACTGCTAGAACACATAACCCGATAACTTAGGCCTAATGCTTTCGAATATTCGCGGTTACTCATGCATCGACTAACTGTGCAAGCGACGTTGCCAAATCTTACATCGACGGATGATATTTTTTACAAAAATGTCAATTATTTTAGTTATCTCTTCGTTCCACATACTATTTGTATTATTTGAATCGATAGCTTGATGTTTTCTGAACCATATTCAATTGAAATAATAATTTTCTCCATTAGATACTTACATGAAATTTTCAATCAAATGCACAAGTTAATGAATCCCCATATACTTACTTTTTAAAACTAATTATTTCCTTAAAAGTTTCGGAAACCTACCCTTATTTAATTTGTTATTAATGGGCTTGTGTCCTCATTTTTTAGTGGTCGATTGATGTTAATAAATGTGTATTGGCGTGTCTACTTTATTAAATATAAATAAAAATTTGAATTGTAGTTTTAGCGCTAGAAATGGTCGGCCATATTTGTATGACATGAAATGCATTTTAACGTCAGTTATTTGTTGAGTAGGTCAGTGCTGTGGTAATGTTTTATAGCTGTTGGTAGTCAAATAATCAAGTCAGGTCAAAGAATAATAAGTTTTTATTTTATTTAACCCTGCTAAGGCACACATAATATTGAAATTTTATTGTTCCTTGAAATAGCTGTAAATAATATTTGATATTTTGATATATAAATACATATAGCAGAGATTTATGAGCTGTAAGGTTGTGATGTCACATGCACTTGGAATGTTCTACTACGTTGAATCCCTTTAATAATTAAAGAGACAAAATTACTTTTTTAATTGTTAATATCTCTTAACATATAAGGTGTTATTAAAAAATAATTGAACATTTGAGGTTCTAGTAACCCACTTTATCAATATATAGTACACTTGTATAGAAATTAAGACATAGGACACAAAGTTTTAGCAAGTTCTTCTTTCTTTACTACTTCCCAGGATCTCTTTAAGATATATATAGCTGATTCTTTCGAGAGAATTTGAAGCCAGTGTTAATGAATTCGTAATTAGGTTTGGAAACTACAGATGGCAGCGTGATGGCATCAGGAACATCATCAACATGCTGCGGATGCTGATACGGATTGTCTAATTACCTCGCATATCAGATACAAACACATCGGGGTGGCAATGAGCGATTTGGGAGGGGTAGTCACGCGTCTGGTGCTACAGCGGGTGGATAATTACAACCCTCGTGCCATCCATTAGATATTCCATCTACCCCCATTCAGATCAAACTGATCAAGCTGTTTTTGTTGATGCTGATTAAATTAAACATGATATTAACTTGCCATAGAATTTAGAATATAACTCCAATATGTTATCAAAGAAGAATGAATGTGAACAATATGAAAAGAAATTTTTCCATAAGAATATTCTTAATTGTTGCAATAACTTCTTTCCAGTGCGTCCTACGATAAAAGCAGTTATAATCAATCTGATAGAAAATTCAATTTCCAATAATTTGTGTCTACAACATTTTTCTGTAAGTCTGATAGATATTGAGCTACACCGCTGTAAAGTAGACCACTTCACTTCGAGTGCATGCGCTTACAATTTCGCCCATATCTCCTAAACCCTTTACAGTATCTAAACTTATCATCCACCTTTTGAAAGGATTTTTAACGTTCTATAACTTTTATCTAAACATTTTTTTGATGAAATGAATAGTTTAATTAGAAATATATAAATCAGAATATAGTGATCAGAATTTAAAATGGTTTATTTGCAGCTTCATTCAATACTGGTACGGTAGTGAAGCCAGGTGAAGTGATTTTGTCATTTGTAGTTCATATCACTGACATTTCCTTGAACGAATGAAATCAAATTGAATTGTTTCATTACGCATCTTCAATATGACGTCAAAGTGTCTCCAAAATGTTTACTGGGATGCAGAGAGTTAAAATGGATAACTTACCAACGACACGATTTGATATTTCTGCATTTTTAATCACTTTTCTAGCATAAAGGTAATAAACAATGAAATTGCAATTTGGAATGATTCAACCAAGTGTTGTAAGCAAACGGGTTGACTAATCTTCCTCATATTTGGCATAGTAGTTGTTAATAAATGCATGCAATATTCATATTTGTATATCAATATCTTGCTTTTATTTTTAATTAATGTTAGAATTAAGATTTCTTTGTCTCAATTCATTTATATTTTATGCCTATTTTCTCTGTGGGCAAACGATAATATTTCTTATGTAAACATCCTTTGTTTTACGATTCAACTTCTCTAGGGTTCGACACTACCCAGTAAACGTTTTGGGGCATTTTGGAGTCACTTTGACATCATATAGTAGAGTTCATATATAGAGTTCATTTATAGTTCAGTTTCTCACAATCGTTCATATGAAATGTCTGTCTTATCGGCTACAGATGACAGAACCACTCCACCTGTCGGAATACAAATGAAGATAAAGTTGTTGCGAACTATAATTGAAATGAAATAGTGATAGAAACGTCACAAAATAGGGCACTTCACCAAATGATTACTGGGTACGCATTTGGACCTAATTCGTTCTCATTGCTTCAACACTCAAACCTACAGAACAGACGACACAGTTGGGTGAGAGCATTGACAATTGACTCTCACTACTGTGTTCTCGGGTTCGATCCCCGGGCCAGAGTTATATTTTCTGGGTTTGATAAAATAAGATTTAATTGGTTGTGTGCAACCATAGTGCAAAAATGAATATTGACAAAAAAATGATCACAAAAAAAAAAAGAAAAATTCGAGAACGAAAATAGAAAAATGGAAAAAATAAAAGAAAAGAAGAAGAAAAAGAACAGCTTGGAGAGAGAGGATGAGGAAGAGATTGGATGGAAATGGGAACATATAGTTAAGGCAATTGCTGTATCATATCGAGATGCTGCCATAGGAAAAAGAATAAGGATCTTGAACGTTGAACGAGGAGGTGATTGATGAAGCACCGATGGAGTACTTTGAAATAGAATAAGGAAAGAGGCTGAAACATAGAAAAAAGAAAGAATTATATTATATTGTATAAGTTATATGTTATAAGAAATATGTAAAATAAAATGTAATATTGATTTAAAAGTGCTAATAACTACTAATAGTTGATGCACTGAAAAATAAATAATAAAAAAAAAAAAAAAAAACCTACAGAACGCTTAACCTTTTTGGTGCATATACATAAAATAATAATTACACATATTTTTGTTTATAACTAAAACCGCGAGTTGCATTTACCTAGTGTCGTAACTAGTATTCTCATCAACTAAAATATTTAATCAATTTATATGTAATTCAATAGTGTAGTTTTAAATAAATGTAATCTAAAAAAGTTCTGATGTTTTGCTGTGTCTTTTGATATAAATAAAAAATTGCTATTAATTACTTAATAGCTAAAAGGTCCTTCATAATCAAATTGTGCGCCCACTAAGCTACTGAAAGGAACTGAGCGACATTTGCCGTTCGAGAACTTGGATAACGCCGACAGATCGCAGATACGCCCTAGCCAGCCTATAGATCTCTATAAGGTCCAAACTCCACAAACAGTAATTGAATACAGTACTTCAAACTTATAGAAAAAAGAATTTTATTTATTTTTAGAATCTTACAAGGTCCAAAAATCCATATTACATTATAACCTCCAAAATGTGACAATCTGTCAAAACGCAGTAGGATTTATTTTTAAAAGAAGTTCAATGTCAGTTTGTCAAAAATAAAGAAGTAAAAACAATTTCTATTACTAATTGTTATTAAAAACAGCAATTTTAATTATTCCACATTCAATCGAACTGTCAAAATTTATATTACTAACGACGCATGCGCACCAATTGAATTAACTGACCTCAAATTAAAACACGAATGCTTAAACTAAAATCTAGATTAAAATATTAAATAAAAAGGTAAATTAAATATAAAAACATTGAGTGGGAATGAAGCTTTATATATTATCTTCCACGTCTTCATTTAAAAATGTTTTTATTTGTATAATTAGCCCGTATATAACTCAGAGTACGATTGCGTTCTCACTAATTACCTATTCGTGAGCAACCAGTGGTCGATCGATTGCCACTCATTATTCAAAAATCCCCCTCCCCACTCCTCTTTATTTAACGGTTTATTTTTTGTTCCAATATCAATTTCATTTCAATTTATTTATATTAAGGTAGTTGGTCCGAGATAGTCATGCTCAAAAGTATAACTCAGCAACCTAAAATTATAATGTAGCTGAAACGTTAGTGTCAAATAGTCTCGTTAAAAACTTTTGTGAAAGTACAGTCTCACTGTTCTCACTACATGTAAATAGTATCTACACATACATACACGTATACACGTATATACATTCATGTATTCTCACTGTTCTCACGCATGTAAATAGTATCTACACGTATATTCACATACATACACGTATATTCACATACATACACGTATATACACGTATTTTCAATGTTTACAAAATTTTATTTCTGTAATGGCGTGGACAATAATTTCCATTTTTTTTTATGTGATTAATAACTACTGTTTCTATAATATATTAAATTTTTATTGAATTTCTTGAATCGTTTTTATTTTATTCGATAAAAATAACATTGAAATTACTATTTCCCATAAGAGCCTGTGTTAAAATAACAAAACTTTAATATCGTTTTTCTCAATAATGGAGTGGTAAATTTTAATCGACCTAAGGTCAATATGTCTTATAATTAATTAAAGAGCAATTAAATGAAGTTTTATTAAAATCCTTTGAAAAGTCATTCCACGATACAACTACCTTAATGTACTACATATTAAGTTTATTGTGTGAAAATTAGAAGTCGATTGGAGTAAAACTGTCGGAGATATAGAGTTTTAAGTCTTTACCTCTCTGGCCTGGATTCGTCTTTCTTTGAAACTTTTAAACGCGTTTTTCTCACACTTAGCTTTTTCAGAGTCAGCTCAAAATCTACTGCAACGATCCGCAATGAAATTTTGCACACTCTTTCTTTACATAAATGTCGAGGTAACGCTTTCGAGTTACTTAACAGGGTGTCCTGCAGAAACTTATCAACTAATGAAATCATTTTAGTTTTTTGATTTCAAATAATCCAGTGATGAGTTATGAGGGACACCGCAATGAAACTTTTTTTTGTGACGTCACCGTAGATTCGCTGTCAATGCCTCATTTCTTGATATTTATTTATGAAAATTTCACAAAGTATTCTTTAAATGTTATTTTATCATGTAGTAATTATAGAAATAATTATATATTAAGTGTGTCCTCAAAAAACATTATCGAAAATATGCTTATTTTTCATCGTTTTTACCTTTAATTATATAAATCAGATTTTTGACAGCTCGAGAGTTTTGCAGACTCCGTAACCCTTTTCACGCCTTACATATTGTTGGTTTGTCACTTTGCACCTTTGTCACGCATTGCTAGCCCTTAAAGAATACAGTCAACACCCCTAACTCCATTATTCTGCAATTATTAAGCAATTGTACAACGTCAGATTTGTGTTTTTGACGAAAACATTGTTTTGTTCGCGTTTAGAAGTCTGTCTGTGTGGCATAACAAACAAAATGTTGTTTCGTTTGAAGCATATGTTGTGATTCTTTTACAAACAAACAAAATATCACATCTTGAACGTTATAACAAACTAGCTTTCACCCCCGTCGCAAGCGATGTCTGTCTTTTGTGTGTGGCTTGAACTTCATGTAAAAATCTAAGTTCCACTAGAGTTTACCCCCGTCTTTTTGGCGTGTATGATTTGAATCCAACAAAATAATTCGTAATTACATTTCATATTTAATTCTATTTTTAAATTGAAATAATAAACTCGCACAATAATAAAATAATTTTTCAATTTATCAAAATAAAAAATATTTTCAATTTATGCGTTAATTGACCAACTTTTCTTCAAAATTTGGGATTTTTTTTTCGATTCGTAAATAAGTTACCAAGGTTAGCCTATATACAAAATTTCAACTTTCTAGCACAATTTTTACTCTCGACAAATACTGCCCCCGTGCCCCCAAATAAAATTTTGAAATTTTGAATTTTTTTTTATTAATAATATACTTAATTATTCTAGAATCCAGAATATAAACTTTCTCCAAAGTTCCCTACCGGGCCCCCAAATTTCTTTAACCCCCCCTTTTTCAATTTTTGAATTTCTAATTTTTGAGAAATGTCACCGTTAAATACCTTAATACACATGCAAAATTTCAATTTTCTATCTTTTACGACTTAAAAGTAATACAGCAAAAAAGGGATCACTTTTTTCCAGTTTTTCCAAAATTACGGGTTTCCAGGAAATTCAGGGAAAAATCCGGGGACGCCAAAAGTCTTAGAATTTTTTTCTCTACGAAATAGGAAATTTTCAAAAACATTGACGAAGCCGTTTTCGCGTTGCCATACAAAATTCACTACCAAACATATAAGATCATAAGAATATAAGAATACACCTAGGACATTATAATATACGAGTATGATGTGTGCCATTCAAAAACCATCAGATACAGACAAATATTGAGTTCAAACGAGGAGGAAAGATCAACGTACTTTGATATGACATTAAAACACAACCTACAATGCTCAGAACGTTTTTTACCCATCATTCACAATTTTTGTTAAGTATTTATGTTACAGTGAACAAATCACTGTCATAATCTCACATTTATTTTATTTAAATGAACGAACTACCAAGGTTATGTGAATATAACTTCAAATAAGGGATGCTCCCCGCCGATGTTCTCACCAATATCACCGCTGTAACAGAAAACCCATGAATAGGATCTTGTGACATCCTTTAAAAATGAAATATCCTCTTGGTGGTAACACTGTGGGTGATAAACGGGATATTTTAAATTACCCTTGGTTTTAATGTTTTTGTAACGCTTTGTCCCTTTAATTATCCTGGTTCTTTAATTGTTTATATCTTCAATAACATTGCGACTATTTAAAACAAATCACATTTGAGATCCTGATATGTAACTTTATCAGTACATGTAATATACATTTCTAGAATTTAAGATATTGTTCACAACCCAAATTAAAGTGTGTCAAACCAATCTTTAACAAATTTATAGTGGACTTTAGTAGATTTCATTGGTTTTTACGTATTTATCTTATTACTATTTAAATTCGAATTCATATTTTCTATTGCACAGATTCTAAGATATCTTAGTGTTATGTTAGCAATTTTACTGAAATTATTTTTTGTAAATAAATCGGGGGGTGTACTCTCTTAAGTACAGCAACAATAATTGAGAAATATGCAGCGGTGTAGTTTTAACAGCAATTTCAAAAAGAAACTAACAGATGGCCCATCTCATATTTATATAAAAACGACCAACCAATCTTTAAGGAGGTATAGGACGTTAACGTAAATGATGAAAACGTTGTGAAATTTGGAGGGTCGATACAAATAGTTAAAATACATGCTGTCTCAAAATTTTAGAGACCTAGGGTTCATAGTTTCCTTTTTATACATGATTAAAAATAATCATTTTCCATACAAATTATAATTTTTAGCTCAATTTCACCACATAATATAACTTTTAACTATGAAAAAATGGTGACACGGCTTTCAAAAACTAGGTGTATATAAAAGAATCTTTTCTGTAACTATTGCAAAAAGAAAATTATCGAAAGGATACCTATATACGAAAATATTTAAATAAAACCATTAGGAAACAGTAAATGTAGGTTATAAGCCGGCAACGTTGCAAATGCCAATTTGAGCGGGAAATTCAAAATCGGAATAAATGTTATATAAAATATAACAGTTTATTGGTCAAAGAACCAAATCACGCATGCGTCAACACACGTAAATTTACAGCGTTGCGAAATTTATTATTCCTTTTTCAAAATATTTAATTTGTATTTAAATTGAATTAATATAAATTTGATATTAATTATAGGTAATTTTTAATTCATTAAACTATTATATGCATAAAAAATCATTTTAACAAACAAAAAGCAGTTTAATACGGAATTGAAAAATATTTGCTCGTCCCTCATGTACTTCGTATTTTGCATTGACAGTACGTCCTGTACCTCCTAGTCCTAGTTCTTATTCCTAGTTCAATACAGGTCTAATATCATCTAATTGACATTTTCATATCACTAGCAGCTATATTCACATTAATTCAGGTGCATAACGTTGCCAGCTTTGTCCGCCAGGTGGCAATAGTCTCGCTAATACGTTGCACATTGCGTCGTGTGTTTTTAGCATGTGCGCTACTCAGAGCAATGTGCAAAGTAATTGATAGACAAATAGAAAAAAGAAATAGTCAATTTAAACAGACTTATAGGGTAAACTCGAAATACAAGACGAGAATGAATAACAAGTGTGCTTATTGAATAGACTTGTTTAAGATGGATTAAATGAGTGGAAGGTCTTTAGGAAAAATATGAATGTAACTTCATGATATTTGTAGCTGTTGCTTACAACGATTGCTGGTGCATTACTCTCACGATTCTTGTTTCTTAAAATTTATTTGAGTGCATCAACTTTCGGTAGTTATTAGCACTTAAAACAATATATACATTTATAAACATTTGAATTACATAATTTATAATTTATAAACACGAGTATGGGTATTTAAAATAAAGAGATTAAATTAGATCCATTGATAATGTCAAAGATAAAGCAAATTACAGTTTTCTTACACTGTTAACATATTGGTTGTGGTTTTCTTTTGAATAAGTAGATGAGAGTGAGATTTGTCTGACCTATTTCCAGCTTTCTATTTAGTCTATCCGGTAACTTTTGTTTACAAATTAGTGGCTTTACTTCCCTTAATTTGTTATCAGTTTCTTGGTTCCATAAACAATTTATTACGTTCTTAATTTTGTTTTTCAAGTCTGCGCTTGTTAGAGTTGCTTCTTCTGGATGAATTGCTTCATTAGCATAATTATCAACTTAAGTAGGAGGGAATCCATAAAAATTGAGTTTCTATTTACTTATCAGCCGGAACTTGGAGTATAAATTATGTGATTATATTTAAGGACTCAAATTTTGTTACGTGTAGATTCCTGCTCAAAGAATTTACTGTTAAAATTTCAGGGTAGGTAACCGTTCATATTTTAAAGAAATTAATTGTTGAAAATTGACATAAAATACATTGCTCTTATGGAGAAATGGGTACATGTGATCATAAATCAATAAATATGAGTATGTTCTATATTGTGTCGTATAAAAAAAAACTATTCATTAGAAAGGTGAATATTGGCGTGACAGGTCAATATTTTAAAAATACTATGTATCCGTTCATCCTGAAAAGAAAATTAGAAATGAAATTCAAATTATGATATTTAATAAATTATTTTTCGCCATTGGCAACGTCGCACTGCTATAATAAGCGCCACAACACGACAGCGGGAAAAACGGTAATTAAAGATTTAAATATAACCTCGTTCAGAACTGTCAAAATTACGTAAATATTACGTGATAGTAACAGCTAAAATTAAGTACAAAAATTAAGAAAATAGCACATATGGTATATAGAATTAAAATATTTATAAACGCTTTAATAATTTAATAACATAACCTAAAAATTATAATAGTAGTGACTCAAATTTATGTAGATACGTTTTTGAATTAATGACGACTTTATAATCGTGTGCATTTTTTATTTTACTATGTAAATTATTATCTATTTCTAGTGGTCGTTTTTTATAAAATAATCCTTGCTTGTTACGTTTTAGAGGTATATCCATCTTTACAAAACATTCAAATGTCACCGGGAAAAAACTAACCAAAAAAAGCTGGGTTGCCAAATATAAAATTCATATCACGTGATAGTTTCTTCACTTCACCCCGCCCTCGCTCATACCTCCTTAATACCTTAGGAAAGTTAGTTAGCTTTAGTTTAGTTAGTTGACTTACAGATCTGTTTCGAGTACAACCTACTCTAGGTACCGCTGTCGCTGGTGCTGTTACTTGTACATTAAAATAGTTATTACTTCTTGAAGACGCCGGTGGTTACTTCAACGCAGAAAGACGCGCGAAGACAAGGCTAGAAGACGGTTCTATCTGCAGCAGCTGCAACGACAGCAGCCGGTGGTTTAGACCTGTTCTATTCATATTAGCAGCTTCTTTAGATTAAGTGCAGATGCATATAGAAAATAACGCGATATTCTGTTCAGGGGCAAAAACTAACTTTTAATTGTTTTCTGTGTCCTAGCTTAAAATCTACTGCATCGATCCTTTTGAAATTTTGCACACTCTTTCTTTACATAAATGCCGAGGTAACGCTGTCGAGTTACTTAACAGGGTGTCCTGCAGAAACTTATCAACTAATGAAATCATTTTGGTTTTTTGATTTCAAATAATCCAGTGATGAGTTATGAGTTACTTTTTTTGTGACGTCACCGTAGATTCGCTGTCAATGGCTCATTTCTTGATATTTATTTATGAAAATTTCACAAAGTATTCTTTAAATATTATTTTATCATGTAGTAATTATAGAAATAATTATATATTAACTGTGTCGTCAAAAAACATTATCGAAAATATGTTTTTATCGAATATTTCTTGAAAATATGTATTCATGAGAAGCGGGGGAAGGGGTTCATGTTTTTAGTTTTCGGTTCTCGGATGTTGTACTTATTTTTCTAACGGATGCTCAAATAATTGTTTGCAAGGGTTGAGCCGACGACTGGTGTACGACATAATTAATAAATTGAAATACGTCTCAACCGTCCTACATATAGATATGTATATATATCTACATGCGGGTAGGACTATTTTAACCGCCATTGTTTATTACTAGATGATATATATACATTACAATCTATATGTACATGCAGTGGCGTCCTCGGAAATTGTAACGACCGGGGCGAAACTTTGAATATTATAACATCCTATTGGGATTTGTCACAAATTCTACTGCATCGATAATTAGGGTAGGTTTTATGTTCGAACAGACAAGTTCCGTTAATGGGCTTGTGTCCTATGTCTTAATTTCTATAAAAGTGTACTACATATTGATAAAGTTGGTTACTAGAACTCCTTACATGTTAAGAGATATTAACAATTAAAAAAGTCATTTTGTCTCTTTAATTATTAAAGGGATTCAACGTTGTACACATTCCAAGTGCATGTAACATCACAATCCTTGTGTAAGGCTACCAACCTTACAACTCATAAATCTCTGCTATATGTATTTATATATCAAAATATCAAATATTATTTACAGCTATTTCAAGGAACACTCAAATTCTGATATTATGTCTGCCTTAGCAAGGTTAAATAAAATGAAAACTTATTATTCTTTGACTTGACTGGATTGTTTGAGTACCAACAGCTACAAAACATTACCACAGCACTGACCTACTCAACAAATAACTGACGTTAAAAATGCATTTGACGTCATACAAATATGGCCGACAATTTCTAGCGCTAAAACTACAATTCAAATTTTTAATTGCTATATCTCCGTCAACATTTAGATATTTAATAAAATAGACACGCCAATACACATTTATTAACATCAACATGATTGGTGTTATTTTAAGAGATTATTAATGAAACACATTATTTTCATTTTCTCCGACGGGCGCGTGTCTAGCATCAACTTTCGATAGTTATTAGCACTAGAAACAATGTATACATTTATAAACATTTGTAATACATAATTTATGATCTATAAACACGAGTATGGGTGTTTAAAATAAAGAGATTAAATTAGATCCATTGATAAAGACAATAAGGTGCTCGCAAATATCTGGTTATAGTCTTCAGGCGTATTACAGTTTTGTCTGTGCGATGAATTGTTTGTCAGCTATTACGTTGTTCATATATTTGTTGTAGTGCTCTTTTAAATAAAAATAAGCAAATCGACTTTTGTTTTATTTATTGTTTTAAAAGTATAGTCTTTTAAGAATACACTGTTAAATTTTTGTAAGGATATCGCCAATAGTTTCGTTTCTACAGCCGTTTTAGTAGATGTCAAACTTTTTATTTCAGTTATTTCAAAATTAGTTTTTTCAAAGAAAGAAACAAAAAACTATTCAACCGAATCGTCTGAAATTTTAATATGTTATTCACAACATCAATAGCTATCGTTGGAACTAGAATCATTTTTTTATTTCAATAATTTCGTGTTTTTTTCATTAAGTAACTGGTAAAAAAACGCAGTTTTTAGAATTTTAATTTCAAAAGCGCGCCATTTTGTCAATTTTCTATTATTTATTTTTTTCTCTAGTTCCAACCATAACTGTACTCATACTAATTAATAATTTTCTTGGTTTTTATTCAGATAAATAGAAGAGCCAAAATCGGTAACACTGTCCAGGTCCAATTTTTTGACAGGGTCTACTTCACCGCCATGTTTAACATATTTAACAATATTTTGAAATTTCAAAAAAGTTTTTTTTTTATGTAGAATAAGTCAGTCACAATAAGTCAGTCACAATAAGTAATAATAAGCCTAAAAAATTAAAATATCGTTTTGCATTATTATTATTTATATATTATAAAAAAAACAAAAGTACTTATACAATTTATTACATTCTTAATTTTGTTCTTCAAGTCTGAACTTGTTAGAGTAGCTTCTTCTGGATGAACTGCTTCTTTAGCATAATTATTAACCTAAGTGGAAGGTAACCCATAATAATTGAGTTTCTCTGTCCAATTGGGCACTCAGTGTGTCCGATAACATTGATATATTCCTTTTGTTGCTACTTGTTATTATGTCTTGTACATTTTTTTTGACAGCATACAATTAGTTCAACATTTCTTAAACCCAGGTGTTAAACCCATTCAAATATCAATTTAATTAAATACTCTAATCCCCTCCAATGATAAATACTCAACTCAACATGTAACAAACCGCACGTTCCTATTGGACGGGGCGTGGCTACTCAAACCGACAACCAATAGGAATGTGTGGTGTTCAGTTCGTTTTAGGGGATGTTGCACCAGAGTGGGGGTAGAGTGATTTGAACGTGCGCCGTTTGCGCAACAAAGCGAACGGCTCAGTTGATGAGGCGCAAGCGAGCGGAGCGAGTGTCTGACGTATGAAGTAAATTAAAAAGTGAAACGTGAAATCTTGTACTTAATAAATTGTGATTTAGTTTTTAAGTGTTTATTGTTATTTTGTGCGTGTTCTTCTTCATATTTATTCATTATTAATTAGTGTAGTAAACAAATTAAGCGAACTAACCTCACTTTTACTTGGAAATGGTTGTACTGTGAGTAAATGTATTTATTTGTTTTTATTTTTATTTTTTAATGAATACGAAGCAACTCTGAGTGCTTGATAGTTGTTATTGATTTTGTTACCTTAATAGAATTTGTGACACCTATTGGTCATATTTTCGATAATGTTTTTTGACGACACTGTTAATATATAATTATTTCTATAATTACTACATGATAAAATAACATTTAAAGAATACTTTTTGAAATTTTCATAAATAAATATCAAGAAATGAGCCATTGACAGCGAATCTCCGCTGACGTCACAAAAAAAAGTTTCATTGCGGTGTCCCTCATAACTCATCACTGGATTATTTGAAATCAAAAAACCAAAATGATTTCATTAGTTGATAAGTTTCTGCAGGACACGCTGTCGGGTTTTGTCGAAAAATCAAAAACTTTGTTATTTTAAAATACATTAAAATTAAAATAGAAAAAACTAAAATAGAAAATAGAAAAGCGTTACCTCGGCATTTATGTAAAGAAAGAGTGTGCAAAATTTCATTGCGGATCGCTGCAGTAGATTTTGAGGTAGAAAGGACACCGACTCTGAAAAAGCTAAGTGTGAGAAAAACGCGTTTAAAAGTTTCAAAGAAAGACGAAACCAGACCAGAGAGGTGAAGACTTAAAACTCTATATCTCTGACAGTTTTACTCCAATCGACTTCTAATTTTCACACAATATGTTGGACATTAATATAAATAAATTAGAGTTTACCCCCGTCGCAAGCGACGACTGTCTTTTGTGTGTGAATTGAATTTCATTTCAAATTTTAATTCCATTTTTAAATGGAAATATTTAACTCGTTCTATATTTATTTTTCATATAAATTGACTAAAAAAATATTTTTTTAACAAAATATGAAATATTTTCAATTTATTCGTTATTTGACCAATTTTTTTTCAAAATTTGGATTTTTTTTTTGATTCATAAATAAGTTACCAAGGTTAGCCTATATATAAAATTTCAACTTTCTAGCACAATTTTTACTCACGGCAAAAATCGCTCCCGTGCCCCCAAATACAATTTTTGAGTTTTGAAATTTTTTTATTAATAACATACAGTAGGGCCTCGGTAATTCGGACTCTCGCTTATTCGGTGATCCCTGTAATCCGGCCGGGCACAATGGGATTCGCGGGGGAGGCCCGGCGGCGTGTAGTCATGAGTCAATGCGCCGTCAGTCTTTTGTTTATCGCCTTTCGTGTAATACGTAGTGTCCGGCCCGGCGGCGTGTAGATGCGGGGGCTGTCATGAGCCAATGCGCCGTCAGTCTTTTGTGTATCGCCTTTCGTGTAATACGTAGTGTCAATTAAGTGCGCTCGCTAACATCATGGCGCCGCCACGTAAACATTCGACATTAACAATAAAAGACAAATTACGGATTATAGAAATGTTAGATAAGGGTGACAGCTACCCTGTCATTGCTCGGAAGTTTGGTATAGGCAGGTCAACTGTAGGCGACATAAAGAAAAACAAAGACAAACTCTTGAAGTTTGTTAGCCTAACAGAACGTGGTCCCGGTGTACGAAAAACACTGAAGAAATCGGAAAATCCTGTTTTAGAAGATGCTTTGTTTACGTGGTTTTTGCAACAAAGGCGATTGCATGTTCCTGTAAGTGGTGATATGATTTGTGAGAAAGCTCGAATTTTTCATCGCCAGATTACAAACTCCAATATCGGATTTAATGCAAGCCGGGGATGGTTAGACAAATTTAAAAAACGCCACGGAATAAGACGTTTAAAAATGGCCGGTGAAAAACTGTCAAATGATGAAGCCGCTATCGGACCATTCCAACTAGAGTTACAGAAAGTTATTAGAGAAAAAAAATTAACAGCGGAACAGGTTTACAATGCTGACGAATCTGGTTTGTACTGGCGATTATTGCCAGATCATACATTAGTCTCTGGCAATGAGCAGTCGGCTTCCGGAAGGAAAATGATGAAGATGAGAGTGACATTCATGCCTTGTGCAAATGCGGCTGGAACTCATAAACTTCAATTGCTTGTTGTCGGAAAACCAAAAAACCCACGGGCATTTAAATCAACACGTCTTCCTGTTTGTTATCGTGCACAAAAAAATGCTTGGGTTACGAAAGACTTGTTTCTTGAGTGGTTTAAAACGGAATTTGTTCCCGCGGTCCGCCGCCATCTTTTGTCTGTTAATTTGCCTCCTCAGGCACTGTTATTGTTGGATAATTGTCCTGGGCATCCATCAGCAGATGAACTTGTCTCTGAAGACGGCCACATTTTTGCAATGTTCCTGCCACCTAACACCACGGCGTGTATACAACCAATGGATCAGAACGTTATACAAAATGTGAAGTTAAATTACCGCAAATCACTTTTGGTTAACTGTCTTGCATTATGTTCTGAAAACCTCATGGACTCATTAAAATCGATAACTTTAAAGGACACAGTTTTTCTTTTGGCTAATTGCTGGGCCAATGTTAAGATATCGCTAATTAACAAATCATGGAAGAATTTGCACCCTGAATTTCTCACTGATAATGACGAACCAGAAGATGATGTTCCTTTAGCCCAGCTTTTTAACAGGTTGAGGGGACCCAATGATCCTCAAATAAGTGAGGCAGAAGCTCAAGAATGGGCTGCTGGTGGTGCCGAAAGCGAGTTACAAAGATATGAAGTGTTAACTGATGAGGAGATTGTGCGAGCGGCTATGTGTGAGGACGATGAGGAAGATGAGGACAATAGCGTTGAAATTCTAAAAATCACAAAAGTTGGTAATTCAGAGGCAATAGGAGGTTTAAACACTGCTTTAAAATGGGCTGAAGATAACGAATTTGATAGCCACGAAGTTATGTTTCTCCGTCGACTTAGAGACCGGGCTTTCGAAATGAAGTGCGAAAATTATAAACAGAAAAGTATTACAGACTTTTTCAAGAATTAACTAATGTTTTATTTTAACTTACTGATTTCCTTACATAGTTGTAATTTTGAACATGTACATTTTGCCTATATGCTATAATTTAAAAATTGATTAAAGAAACTAAGGTTAAACATGTGTTTTATTAACATTTAATATGGCATACTATAATCCGGACGCCTCGATAATCCGAAAAGGGTCTTGTTTTTGCCTCTCCGGATTAACGAGGCCCTACTGTATTTTATTATTATGTAATTCAAAATTTGAGTGCTCTCCAAAGTTTCGAATCGGGCCCCCTAATTTTCTTAACGCCCCCTTTTCCAATTTTTCAATTACTAATTTTTAAAAAATTTTAGCAATAAACACCTTAATACACATGCCAAATTTCAACTTTCTATCTTTTACGAATTAAAAATTATACAGCAAAAAGTACAAAAGAAAATTTAGTTTTTCCAAAATTACGGTTTTCAGGAAATTCATGGGAAAATACGAGGATGCCAAAAGTCTTAGAATTTTTTCTCTACGAAATAGGAAGTTTGAATCGCGTAATTATATAAAGGGACATTATAATATAGGATAACCTCAAAAACCATTTGACAGCTCTTAAAATATAATGAGTTTCACAAACATTTTTAAGTTCTGTTTCTTTTGACAACAATTTATATAGATTTTTAATGAAATTCAGTTTTTAACTAATATCATTCATATACATAAGTTGTCTAACTATAAATAACGTTTTTAAACACATAAATAACCTAAAAACACTTTTTTAATGTTACAAAATGATTTAATACATTAATTTCTTAATAAATTAACAAATACATTAGATAAAGGAGATCTATTACCTCCTAATCATCTATCCTTGTGTTTGTAGTAATACCTCTTCGTCTGGAGAGCCGTGTTGTGTCCGACAGTGACATCTGACCTTACCAAATTGTGTTCCGACGAATTCCGAACAGACTAGGACCCAATAAATATTTCAATTCGTTTAAAAAACCATTAAAAGTTTGTGTGGTCTGACGATTTGACGTAAAGTCCGAGTTTGTTGCAATAAGACCATGACACACTGGGCGTATTTAGCGCACAATTTTATTAGAACTTTGCTTAATAATTCTATGATTAAATAAAAATTATATGAACGTAACTATTCTAAAAATGACCACGCCGTTTTTATTGGAAACGAAATCAAAATTGAGTAATTAGAACACGTGGTCTTATGGAGAATACACATTTGTTGGTTTAAATTCCAAACGTAATGCAGGAACTTCATGAAAATTTGATATGTTATAAAAATCGTAGTCACAGAAAATGAATAATATTGACCACGTCGTCACTGACGTAGCTAGGTATGGGCGAGTCCCCAAGCTCAGGGGGCCCTCGGACTTTTATAACTTATATTTATATTTTAACGGTTTCACTCTTAGTAAATAGTTATTCCCGACAATACATACATAACTTTTATAACAAAAACATAAACAATAACAAAAATTCTAAATAGGAATGATTTTTTTTTATTGAGAGTGTATTTCATACTCACTTCTGTATAAATTTATTGCTGAACATGAGGGAGGGGGGAAGCATGGACCAGGCAAGGGTTTAAGTCTATTACGTAATTCTCTCAGGCAGAGGTACGCATTCTAGAGTTGTTTATGTTGAGATTAAGCTGAAACAAAAGTAGCTGCAGGATTGTACTTAGAGTCTTAGAGCGCAATACACATACATGTAGTAAGTAGTTTTGCTGTGCCATGCAGTGCACGATAAAGAGCTGATGATAAACTACCCAGTAAACAATTTGGTGAAGTGCCCTATTTGGTGAAGCTCGAGTCACTCGTACAATTCTATTCTAACGCTTTATAAGTTCTCTACCTGTCACAGATTTTGTGTTAGTTTTTCATAATAATATTCTTTCTTTTTCCAACATCATTCATTAAGTATTTCTGTTTCTTTCCCACATGGATATATTTTTTTTAAATTCACATTCATTTCATTTATCCGTTTATTATTTAAAGTGAGAGAGAAACGAGATGCGTTAGACAAGTAAAATATATTTTTCACCGTTACACTTGTATACTTGTATAGTATTTCGTTCAGTACAGATGTTTAAAGTATATGCTATCCTTTTTCAACAAATATTTCTTTAATGGTAATAGACAGACGCTATCTCCCTCAATCCCCGAATATAATGTATTTAAACGAAGATAGTATCTAGCGATGGTAAGACAGAGGTTTTAAACCTAACGCAGACCTGCCGATCGTGGATTTTTGAATCACCAAAACAATGTAAAAAACTAATATAACGAGTATTGTTGAAGATGAATAATATTCATTAAAAAAATCACGATCCGTACTAAAGATTACATCTATTTATTTCTTCATTTAAATATTTATATTTTGCAGACTCTAAAAAGTAGAATTTTATTAAGTTTTATACCCCTGCTATCCCTGCTGGTGTCAAGTTTATAACTCCGGTCATAAATCATAAACCGACTCCGCTTTTAATTCAGCAGTGAACCGTCGTTGCGATCTCTGTAGGTCATAAAAAGGGCCTTTCCTATGAACGACTGAATAGAAAACGAACACGTTCCAGACAAAAAACTCATGATATGTATTAGAAATTAAGTAGAATTTACTCCAAAATATTTACTGGGATAGTTGTCAACAAATGTGTATACGACACCTCGAAGCAAATATTCGGGCCCGAACACACAAATGTAACACTTTTTGTGATTCCGAGTAATAATTTTATCGTTTTCATTATTCGGACTTATCCGATTTGACTTCTGAGTGACTCACATTACGCATACGAATACATATTAATAAACAAGAAACAATTTCTCCGCTTCTAAATCTTTCGTCGCACAAATCACAAAACAGTTTGACAAGCACATGATAATCTTTAATTTTAAAGGTTATGTATAATCTTGAGATCGTAAATTTTTGTTTTTTTACGTTAATCTTGTTCTAAAGACGTCCTCAGGTGTCAGAAGATAAAATTAGAACATGCCCACAGATAACAATCTTAGTTTAAAAAGGCTCCGACGGGCCGGTTTCTTGTAATGATAAATTTAAGGTTATGTCGAGAAAGATCGAACTAGATATACTACACGAAAGCGAGGTGTGTGTTCAAAAAGTTAATTATAAAATACTTGCGCTAATTATTTTACGAAAATTTTTAAGTTCTTAGGTTGGTAACAGTGTACTTATTTACTATGCCAAATTTGAGCATGATCTGTCAACCCGTTTGATCACGCCATCTGTTTCCATCTTCGAGCATATATATATGGAGAGAGAATGCTGGACCTGAAAGTGTGTCCAAAATGTGTGCGAGAGAGAAAGGTATATGTTCCTATTTGTTCTCTATGCGCATGCGTCGAAAGTGACAGTTGTCAAGTCAGAGCTGTCTAGATATAATACGTGACAGTTGTTAAATATGACATTATATTGATGTAGAATAATGTAGATATGTATAAATATAAATATAACTAAAAACGTGAGTATATGTTTTCACTGAACGGTCACTGTTTTACCGACAGACGAGCTTTGTACCAACTAAAGAAATATAATTTCTTTACTTATTTAATATTTATTATATCTTAACAGAATATTAATATTTATTATATCTAGACAGCTGTCACTTTCGACGCATGCGCATAGAGAACAAATAGAAACAACCTTTCTCTCTCGCACAAATTTTGGACAAACTTTTAATCTTTTGGAAATATAGGCTATTCACACTCTATATATATATATGCTCTAAGATTTAAATTAGTACACATCAGAAACTTTTTTTCCTTTATGGCTTTCATTTTCGGGATTCGGGAACATAAGTTGGCCACCACGATCTCAAATGACCAATTATTTGCTAAATACTCGTTATATTTTATGGATATTAAGAATTGAAATAAATATTTTTGTCCCTTTAATGAATTAGGGAATTTAGACTCTTCCCTTCTCCGAATCGTCATCTCCTTTATACAATAGACTGCAAAAGAGATGTATAAAAGTGCTATTTAAACGTCAGTTACAGCTGTCTCGAGGCAACACAAAATAGCAGCAAAATAGTTTCTTTGACTAATTTGAGTGGACTAATTTCGAATATTTTGTTTAACAATTAATAAATTTATTAATTTTGGTCTTTATCTTTTAAAAAATTCGGTTTCTTTTAAATATCTTCATACCCAAGAGTCCTACGATAAAAATAGTCATAACCAATCTGATAGAGCACTCAATTTTCTACAATTTGTGTATACAACACTTCTTTGTATGTCTGATAGGTATTGAGCTACACCGCTGTAAAGTTGACCACTTCACTGAAATTTGTTATTGTGAGAACTTACTTCTAAGATAGTCTTAAACAAAGTAATTCATTGTATTATTCCAACTAATTATTATTTTTATTTTAAATTTTTCACACACTAAGCATATCGCTTCTTTCTCCCCATTAACTGTATCAAATTTTAAAGAACATTTTAACTTTGAAGAATTTTTTTTTATACAGAGTTTATCATCACTTTCATCTAATCTCGGCCATTTTGTCAGGTTGACACTACTAACACCTACACTCGACGACATTTTTGCGGCAAAATGTCTTCAAATTATCGCATTGTAAATAATTTATATTAACATTTATTTTTCCTTAAAACATTCGTTTCCATTCGGCTACAAAATGTTGTAAAAAACAAAATTATAAAATAAAATATTTAACAGATGTTTGTTTACCAGATTTTATATTTCGTAAATTTACGACGTTAATGTTGCTGTTAGTTTATTTTTCTCGTGTCAATAGTTTTCAGAAATGTCTCGCTTTTAAGAGACGAGAAAAGTCTCGTGCTCGTGTGAAGCCCTAAAATTCGGTATTCTTTTCAGCCATTGTATTGTACTTTGATTAATCCTATCCCGATGTTGAACCACTCTTCTTCCCTCTAAGACTAAACAGCCAATTTATTTGGGATGAGCAAATTAAGAGCACGTGTCTATTTTTAGAAGGAAGTCTACATCACCGTTGGTACAAATGACATCCGTTGGCGCTGCCTGTCCTTCTGATTGGGACATTAACGACACTTCCGTCCCGAGAATAATCGAATACGATGCTTGGTCGGAATGGGCCGACGGTCATTGCAAATTAATCTACCCAACGGCCAGCGAAGAAGCGAAACGACACGCGTCTGGATGGGCCATGCGGAACACGAATAACCACAACGTCCACATTCTAAAGAAGAGCTGTCTAGGAGTCCTGGTGTGTTCTGCAAGATGCAGACTACCCAATGGAGACAGGGTACATCTTAGGCCCGCCATCTGCGACAAAGCAAGGAAGAAACAGCAAGGTTAGTGTCACGTGAACACCAAAATGATAGATAAGATGTTTTCCCAAGCCTAAATTTCTATAAACCTGTACTTTAATAAGTGATTTGTCTTATACATTGCCAAAGTTGACTATAAGTTGAAATGTTCTTGAAATTAAAGTTGTAATCAGTTTTGCTTGATTATCTCGAAAACTATAACACTCAAAAAAAAAGTGTTACTATACTTTTTTGTAGAAAATCATATTATCTACAACTTTTTTTAATGACTTTTTGTTGTAACTTCTATATTAAGAAAGTTATGAGCAAAATTAAAACTTGCCTGTGTATTACACTAGTTAATTTTATATTTATTTTACCTTCTTTAATATAATAGATGCAACAAAAAGTTTTAAATAAAAGTTGTTGATATTATTATTATCTACAAAAAAGTTTTTAACAAAAATTTTGTGAGAGTTGTAGTTTTCAAGCCAAACAAGAAAAACTCAGTATATTCTCATTTCAAAGATGGCGGTCGGATAGAAGTGTCCTACACGCCGAAAATTATTTTTAAATAGATGTTAATAAATGTGTATTGCCGTGTCTATTTTATTAAATATCTAAATGTTGACGGAGATATAGAAATTAAAAATTTGAATTGTAGTTTTAGCGCTAGAAATGGTCGGCCATATTTATGACGTAACATGTAGTGGGATAGGTCAGTGCAGTAGTAATGTTTTGTAGCTGTTGGTAGTCGAAATAATCAAATCAAGTCAAAGAATAATAAAATTTTATTTTATTTAACCCTGCTAAGGAAGATATAATATTGAAATTTGATTGTTCCTTGAAATAGCTGTAAATAATATTTGATATTTTGATATATAAATACATATAGCAGAGATTTATGAGCTGTAAGGTTGGCAGCGGTTGTGATGTCACATGCATTTGGAATGTGTACAACGTTGAATCCCTTTAATAATTAAAGAGATGATATGACTTTTTTAATTGTTAATTGTAGTATTGTATTTTTCAGGTAAACCTTGCCCAAATCGAACATGCCCGGGCGGTAGACTAGAAATTCTGTCCTGTAGAGGACACTGTGGATATCCAGTTACACATTTCTGGAGACATACAGACAAAGCGATATTATTTCAATCAAAAGGAGTTCACGATCATCCGAGACCAGAAGCTAAAAGCACCAGTGAAGCAAGAAGGTCACTAGGTGCTGGAAGGCGAGTTCGTGGGCTGGCTGTCCTGTTAGCAAGAGATGCAGCACTAGGAACTAAAGTGAGTTCCTAAGATTGAAACCTAAATTATATGAAGTTACTAAATACAGCAATAGATGGCGCTAAATAATTATTATCAAAAAAAACATGTTTTTTTATGTTTAAATCGTTTTATGTAAGTAACTATAAACGCGAATCAAAATCTAAAGCTGCAATTAGTTTGATAAATAACGTATCTACATTTTAAGCTTTCTTCCACTGACTTTTAATGAGTTGGAACCGCAAAAATTAATTTTGAAAATGAATATTGCTATATTTTCTAGTTAAATTTCAATTTTTATATGACTGGTAACATTTCTAAGGGTTTGTCATAAATTTTATAACCTTTATTATGGTTCTCAAACTTACGCTTAAGACTTAAAAATATAGAGTATAAAACTTGGAATTTAACTAGAAAATATATTTTTTCGGTGCCAACTCATTAAAAGTCAGTGGAAGAAAGCTTAAAATGTAGATACGTTATTCATCTAACTAATTGCAGCTTTAGATTTTGATTTGCGTTTATAGTTACTTACATAAAACGATTTAAACATAAAAAACATGTTTCTTTTGATAATATTTAACCTGGTGTTTAGTATCGTCATCTATATTTCGCTAGAGAAACTTCATTTAACGGCGACCCAGAGATTCAAACCAAAAATATAGTTACAGTGTTCTTGTTCTTTTTGGAACCTTACAAGGTCCAATGTTACTAAATTAAATAAAAATATATCATATTATAACCTCCAAAATGTGACAAGCTGTCAAAACGCAGTAGGATTTACTTTTAAAAGAAGTTCAATGTCAGTTTGACAAAAATAAAGAAGTAAAAACAATTTCTATTACTATTTGTTATTAAAAACAGTAATTTTAATTATTCCACATTCAATAGAACTGTCAAACTAACGATTTATTAAAATATTAAATATCTCCATACCTAAACAGCAGTTTATATATTTTAACCTCTATTTGTTAATTTGAATTTAAATATTTTTAGGTTATGTTGAACTTTGACACTTTTTATTAACAATGTTTTCTTCCTGCAGCTATTATCATTGCGGGGCAATAAAAGACAGCGGGAGAACCAATCACAAATTCAACTGCAGCCCCCTCCACTTATTGCTGATAATGAAAAAGGTAAGATAAGAAAAAATTACAGTCTAAGTTGTATTTTCAATATATTCATTAAATTCAAACCGATACAAAAAAAGCATATTTTCAATAATGTTTTTTGACGACACAGTTAAAATATAATTACTTCTATAATTACTACATGATAAAATAACATTTAAAGAATACTTTGTGAAATTTTCATAAATAAATATCAAGAAATGAGCCATTGACAGCGAATCTCCGGTAACGTCACAAAAAAAAGTTTCATTGCGGTGTCCCTCATAACTCATCACTGGATTATTTGAAATGAAAAAACCAAAATGATTTCATTAGTTGATAAGTTCCTGCAGGACACCCTGTTAAGTAACTCGACAGCGTTACCTCGGCATTTATGTAAAGAAAGAGTGTGCAAAATTTCATTGCGGATCGGTGCAGTAGATTTTGAGCTAGAGAGGACACCGGCTCTGAAAAAGCTAAATGTGAGAAAAACGCGTTTAAAATTTTTAAAGAAAGACGAAACCAGACCAGAGAGGTGAAGACTTAAAACTCTATATCTCCGACAGTTTTACTCCAATCGACTTCTAATTTTCACACAATAAACTTAATATGTTGTACATTCATATAAATAAATTAAAGAAAAAAGAAAGTTAAAAAGGGTTTGCAAATAATTTAGTTTTACTTATGAAGTGAACAAGGCAGACATAATATTGGAATTTTATTGTTCCTTGAAATAGCTGTAAATAATATTTGATATTTTGATATATAAATACATATAGCAGAGATATATCAGCTGTAGGGTTGATAACCTTACACAAGGATTCTGATGTCACATGCATTTGGAATGTTGTACAACGTTGAATCCCTTTAATAATTAAAGAGACAAAATGACTTTTTTAATTGTTAATATCTCTTAACATATATTGAGTTATTAAAAAATAATGGAACATTTGAGGTTCTAGTAACTCACTTTATCAATATATAGTACACTTTTATAGAAATTAAGACATAGGACACAAGCTCATTTAGCTAATGCTCAAACCATAAGAGATATCTTTTTACGTTGAATAGATGTCGCTACCAGTTAATGTATGTATTTAATATTTTTCTTGTTGCTAATATTGTGCCTGTTTGTTTTAGGTTACAGTTGTTCCTGTCCTCCATTCGAATGCATCTGCAACAAACCTCAATTATCTGCACAATATCCACAACAACTTCACCAATCGAACTACCAAAACCAGCAGGCACAAATAGACAATTTTTATTGGATGCAACATTTACAACATAATCAAGAATACAACAATGAAACCATGAGCCCTGATTACAGTTTTACCAACATTCAGCAAGAAATAACCCCAACACAATACGATTTCATGCCTTTATCTGGTGACTTGTTCCAACCTGAAGAAATATTTCAGTTAGATCAACCTTTAAGGAGTGATTATCACACGGTCCACGGTGGCCAACAAAATGATGTTGCTAATTCACCACCTACACTTTTAGATTTAGGTAGCGGTACGATTCAACGTGGAAATGTCAAAAGTGAAGAATTTTGGATACAACATCAAAAGAATATAAATAGTTTTAATGTAATAAATGATGACAGTAATAATAGTCAATCTAGTCGATATAATGTTAGTTGTTCTCCAGAAAATAATATTAATTTAGCTATAAATAATAATATAAATTGTGATTTATCTAATATTCAAACCAAAGAAGATTTCTTTAATCATTGTACAGATGTCGCTAGTAGTGATTTTATTAAATCTGGTAATAATCCTAGTGATAATTTAGTGTTTTATGGTAATGATATACGTCAAAATTTTAATAATGGTGGTTTAGATGATATAAGTTGTGATGAAAGTAAATTTCAACGATATCATGATCATATGTATAGTCACACAGATAATAAAGTTAACTACAATACCAACCAGAACATTCACCAGCAAATATTAATGGACTATCCAGTAAATAATAGTTTAGGCTTTGAAAATATTGTAACACAACTGCAAAGTAATAATGATTCCGTAGATATGATTAATTATGATAGTATTACTAATTATAAAAACTATTGTAACGTTGAAAGTAGTGACATCTATCATTCAAATACATATACTAATGCACATTTTATTCCTGTTACTACACATATCTGAGACTGTCAATATTGTAAAAACTTACTGTAAATAGAAGAATGAACAAATACGCATTAAATCGTTGTTTAAATTTTATTAAAAAAAACATTGTTTGCGTTTTATTTATTTGTTTGGAGTTGGTTTGTTTTGAACAAAAGTAGTCTTTAAAAACGTATTGTTACTCTGCAGGGGCGGCCTTAGCCATTGCGAGGCCCCGGGCGGCAGAACTTTGCGAGGCACTTGTTCTTTGTGTAATTTATGTAAATTATAAGTAAGTATTTTTGATGATAATTGACGAGAAATAAAATTTTTGATTGTTAGTTTTATAAAAGTTAACAAGCACAAAGATGACAAATATTAATGATAATAAACTAAGGTACATGAATGCCTTAAGGTAGTTGTATCGTGGAATGACTTTTCAAAGGATTTTAATAAAACTTCATTTAATTGCTCTTTAATTAATTATAAGACATATTGACCTCAGGTCGATTAAAATTTACCACTCCATTATTGAGAAAAACGATATTAAAGTTTTGTTATTTTAACACAGGCTCTTATGGGAAATAGTAATTTCAATGTTATTTTTATCGAATAAAATAAAAACGATTCAAAGGAATTCAATAAAAATTTAATATATTATAGAAACAGTAGTTATTAATCACATAAAAAAAAATGGAAATTATTGTCCACGCCATTACAGAAATAAAATTTTGTAAACATTGAAAGTACGTGTAAATACGTGTATGTATGTGAATATACGTGTAGATACTATTTACATGTAGTGAGAACAGTGAGAATACGTGAATGTATATACGTGTATACGTGTATGTATGTGTAGATACTATTTACATGTAGTGAGAACAGTGAGACTGTACTTTCACAAAAGTTTTTAACGAGACTATTTGACACTAACGTTTCAGCTACATTATAATTTTAGGTTGCTGAGTTATACTTTTGAGCATGACTATCTCGGACCAACTACCTTAAAAGATATACGCAGTGATTCAAGGCGCGAGATTCAAATAGAAAACAGAGCAATGAATTTTTCTACTTGGGTTGTTGCGCGAGAATGCGAGGCCCCGGGCGGTTGCCCTGTTGATTGAAATTGATGTTAATAAATGTGTATTGGCGTGTCTATTTTATTAAATATCTAAATATTGACGGAGATATAGCAATTAAAAGTTTGAATTGTAGTTTTAGCGCTAGAAATGGTCGGCCATATTTGTATGACGTGAAGTGCATTTTAACGTCAGTTATTTGTTGAGTAGGTCAGTGCTGTGGTAATGTTTTGTAGCTGTTGGTAGTCGAAATAATCAAGTCAAGTCAAAGAATAACAAGTTTTTATTTTATTTAACCCTGCTAAGGCAGACATAATATTGGAACTTTATTGTTCCTTGAAATAGCTGTAAATAATATTTGATATTTTAATATATAAATACATATAGCAGAGATTTATGATCTGTAAGGTTGGCAATGTGTACAACGTTGAATCCCTACTTACTTTTAATTATTACTTTTTTAATTGTTAATATCTCTTAACATTAAAGGAGTTCTAGTAACCCACTTTATCAATATGTAGTACACTTTTATAGAAATTAAGACATAGGACACAGGCCCATTGTAAGAATAGTGCGCTCGCTGTTTTTATGCTGTCATAGTATTATGTACTACTGCTTAATAGATGGCGCATTCGATTTAAATAAATATATGGTAAACTTTTAAGCCTGAAGGTCAGGCAACCTAAATTACACAAATTTGAATATTTTTTTCTAAAAGTTAAATTTATATATTTTTGATATTTCTAGACGCATGCGGATAGGAACATATACCTTTCTCTCTCACACACATTTTGGACACACTTTCGGGTCTAGCATTCTCTCTCCATATGTATATATAGTCTAAGGTCGGAACAGCTGCTATAGCTTTGACGTTTATTTCTGCACTTCTCTTGTTTAACAGTAATGGACCGCGAATTTAAAACATATGTACACGAACATGCTTAATGAACCTAGCTGTTATTTTATTTAGACAAATCTTTCAAATGTTCACGATATTTTAAAAACAAGTGCGAACAATCGGCAAACAACACGAATAATTGTACAAACATTTGTACACGAACATGTTTAATGAGCCTAGCTGTTATTTTATTTAAACAAATCTTTCAAATGTTCACGATATTTTAGAAACAAGTGCGAACAATCGGAAAACACCACGAATAATTGTACAAACATTTGTACACGAACATGTTTAATGAACCTAGCTGTTATTTTACTTATACAAATTTTCACGATATTTTAAAAATAAGTGCGAACAATCGGAAAACAACACGAATAATTGTATAACAACATAGAAGAATTTATTTCACTGAGATTTAATAAACAAATTTTCTATTTTTTACTTCAGTACGTTCCCTCCCCGACCGTCTCGACTGAATCGGCTTCAACCTCCTCGTAATCCTTTTCTAACCCCGCAATGTCCTCCCTGGCCTCCATGAACTCCCCCTCGTCCATCCCTTCACTGAGATACCAATGCACGAACGCCCTCTTCGAGTACATGAAGTCAAACTTCCTGGCCAGACGTTGGAACGCTGCAGTAATGGCCGTGGTGTTGGCCAGCATCACCATGGACCGACACACCTTCTTAAGGTCACCCCCTTTCACCACCGTTGGCGGTTGGTAGTTCAGACCGATCTTGAACCCCGTGGGACACCAATCCACGAACTGGATGTGCCTCCTCATCTTGATAACTCGGATAATATCGTTCACATCCTTCGGCACCACATCCCCCCTATACAACATGCAACACGCCATGTACTTCCCGTACCTTGGATCTATCTTCACCATCGCGTTGGAAGTCTTGAAGCACATGTTGGTGATCTCGGCTGTGGTCGTGATTTGTCGGGAAGTTTCGCCGCTTGAAATAATTGGCGCGTAGACAGCGATTGGGTAGTGGATTCTAGGATAAGGAACCAAATTGGTTTGGAACTCGTGGAAGTCACAATTTAGCGAACCCTCGAACCGCAAGGACGCAGTTATCGCGGAAACAACTTGGGCAAGGATTCGATTGATGTTAGTGTATGTGGGGCGGTCGATTTTCAGCTTGCCGACGCAAATATCAAACAGGGCTTCGTTGTCCAGCATGAAAGCACAATTTGTGATACACATGGTGGAGTGTGCGCACAGGATGCTGTTATAGGGCTCCACCACGGCTGTTGCAACCCTTGGACATGGGTAAATCACGATCTCAACTTTGGAATTCTTGCAGTATTCATTTATAAGTTGTTCCATTAGCACTGATGCGAAACCAGATCCGGTTCCGCCCCCCAACGAGTGAAAAATGATAAATCCTTGCATGGCGCTGCATTGGTCGACAACTTTCCGAATTCTATCCAGTGTTACTTCCAGCATCTCTTTGCCGATGGTGTAGTGTCCTCGGGCGTAGTTATTGGCGGCGTCTTCCTTTCCATTTATCAAAGTTTCGGGATGGAAAAGTTTGCGGTAAGATCCCGTCCTGATTTCATCTGTAATTCAATCACCAAATTATAAATTAGCAAATAAATCACTTTTATGTTAGATGTTTCTAGATTTTATACGCCAGAGATGTGCATCCTTCAAATACAAATACTCAAAATGCAAATACAAAATACTAAATACCTATTTCCTATTTGGAAAATACAAAATACTTTTTTCATTTTTGTTACTTCATAGTGTTAATCAGAAAACATTATTTTTTGAATATAAACTTAAAACCCCACCAACATTAGCACCATCTATGATCTAAAAGTATCTGCACAATTGTCTTAATAATTCTAATTTAAAATGATAGATGTGCCTATTATTTTATTATCCTTCCTGTTACCCCCACCCCACCATAAGACATCTGATTTTCGTTTACCTAAATTTGTTTATCATATTTTCTCGTTCATTATTTGTTTTACTACAAGACAATCACTCCACTACATTCCTTACTGAAATATATTTACATAAATATATATTATTTTACCTACTACCCTTGACACTTGTCCGCTTTAATCCCTAAACTACCCCAACTACATATAAATATTTTATCCTTCTACAAAATAAAAATAATTCCTGTTAAAACGACCTGCCTATACTTAAGTTATCCATTATCAATTTTTTAAACTTAAATGGGTGCCGAAGCCAAACAAGGAATACGTAAAAGAATTGTTAGTCTCTGAAGTACGGAAAATAAAACAGGAAAATATGAAAACTGTATGTGCTACAACTAATAAGAAAAAGGAAAACAACGAATCTTATTATATGTTTGTGGATGACTTGGACTCTTCGACAGCCAGTGACCATGGTAACACAACCATAGAACTGCATAGAAACATTGCAGTATTTAAAAGACAATAATACTAACTTAGATTCTTTAATTAATTATCCATACATAAAGAAAATATTTTTAAAATGCAACACCTGTTTCAATGATAATGAGACCTCATCGACGAAAAATGAAAGATAAATTGTTTGAACAAATAGTGGCATTAAAATCCGTGGCATAAATAACATTTATATTAGTAACATGAAGAGTATTCTATTTTCTCAAAAGTATTTTTAAAATACGTATTTTGTATTTTGTATTTAAATGCTTTTGAAAAGCACTTGTGCACATCTCTGGTTAAGGTGAAACGATACGTGGCCATTTTTCCCGCGAAATATAGATGGCGATACTATACAGCAGGTTAAATATTATCAAAAAAACATGTTTTTTTATGTTTAAATCGTTTTATGTAAGTAACTATAAACGCGAATCAAAATCTAAAGCTGCAATTAGTTAGATGAATAACGTATCTACATTTTAAGCTTTCTTCCACTGGCTTTTAATGAGTTGGAACCGCAAAAATAAATTTTGAAAATGAATATTGCTATATTTTATAGTTAAATCCCAATTTTAATTTAATAAAACGATTTAAACATAAAAAAACATGTTTTTTTGATAATATTTAACCTGCTGTATTGTATCGCTATCTATATTTCGCTAGAAAAAATGGCTAGGTATTGTTTCACCTTAATGTTCAATAGCTATGGTCCTTATACCTTCACAGCTGCTCAAAACAAGTAAATTTTGTCACTAAATTAGGGTCACTTATAATAAAGCATCATTCCCACAAACTGCTTTAATTTTGTATTTAATTTACCTTTTCTATGTTTATTTAGAACCTTACAAGGTCCAATGTTCTAAATTAAAACAACTATATGATATTATAACCTCTAAATTGTGACAATCTGTCAAAATGCAGTAGGATTCATTTTTAAAAGAAGTTCAATGTCAGTTTGTCAAAAATAAAGAAGTAAAAACAATTTCTATTACTAATTGTTATTAAAATCAGCAATTTTAATTATTCCACATTCAATCGAACTGTCCAAATTTATATTAGTAACTACGCATGCGCACCAACTGAATTAACTAACCTCAACTTAACCTAAAATCTAGATTAAAATATTAAATATCAAAACAGTGAGTGGGAATGATGGTTCACACAGTAGGGGTTAAAGTTAGAACTTACCGATAACTGTCGGTTCCAAATCGATCAATACAGATCGTGGGACATATTTACCATCAGCAGCTTCGTTGAAGAAAGTGTGCGGAGTGACATCTTTAGCTTGACAAGGTTTTCGTAGAAGAAAAGAAAACAAATGGCCGTTTCTCTTGATCCCGTGTTCAAGGCAGTACAGCTCCCAGCATGCGTTGCCCACCTGGATGCCTGCCTGTCCAATGTGGAGAGAGACTACTTCTCGCTGAAAATATTGAACGAATTACTGACCAGCAACTTTGTCGGTGCCGGCGTACTGTTACAGTCCCGCTAGCATATAACTTTCCTTAGGACTATCTTGAAAATCTAAAAACATATATTTCTTAATATTCTTTATACGTAGAAAAGTTTCAATACTCATGCGGTACTACATTTTAACATACGAACGATTCATTTCTTACGATTCATTGAGATATGACAAATATTGTGGTGTAAAGAACATTACAGCATGTAAACTAAATACTAAATAGAAATATGATAAATAATTTAGCTTGTCATATCTTCGTCATACGTGTCGATATATGTCTTGGAATGTTCTACAACGTTGAATCCCTTTAATAATTAAAGAGACAAAATGACTTTTTTAATTGTTAATATCTCCTAACAAATAATTGAACATTTGAGGTTCTAGTAACCCACTTTATCAATATATAGTACACTTTTATAGAAATTAAGACATAGGACACAAGCCCATTGGTCTTATATTCACATCTTATTTAAAATGGGCTTGTGTCCTCATTTTTTAGTGGTCGATTTTTCAATTGATGTTAATAAATGTGTATTGATGTGTCTATTTTACTAAATATCTAAATGTTGACGGAGATATAGCAATTAAAAGTTTGAATTGTAGTTTTAGCGCTAGAAATGGTCGACCATATTTGTATGACGTGAAATGCATTTTCACGTCAGTTATTTGTTGGGTAGGTCAGTGCTGTGGTAATGTTTTGTAGCTGTTGGTAGTCCTGTGTATCTAGTAGCAAAGAATAATAAGTTTTCTTTTTATTTAACCCTGCTAAGGCAGACATAATATTGAAATTTGATTGTTCCTTGAAATAGCTGTAAATAATATTTGATATTTTGATATATAAATTCATATAGCAGAGATATATGAGCTGTAAGGTTGGTAACCTTACACAAGGATTGTCATGTCACATGCACTTGGAATGTGTACAACGTTGAATCCCTTTAATAATTAAAGAGACAAAATGACTTTTTTAATTGTTAATATCTCTTAACATATAAGGAGTTATTAACAGATAATTGAACATTTGAGGTTCTAGTAACCCACTTTATCAATATGTAGTACACTTTTATAGAAATTCTTCAAGGACATCAAATTCTTTTAAAAAGTGGAGAACTTCGCTGTTAAAATATTTATACATGTAGTATGGGTAACATGCGTTCCAGGCGTAATTAGTGTTCTATAGGTTTTTTATTCTCAACAATGTTAACACACTTTCTGCGCTATATATTTCTAATGAAATCACTTGCTGACATATATTCTATTAGTTTCATTACTTAATAAGATCAGTTAACAACCTTTTAGACGCCATATTTAATACTTTTAAATGTTGTCAGGGATCAATAGCTTTCAATTTGAAAAGTGACAGTTCTATATAAAATTCTCACTTAAAAAATGTCGTCTATCTGACGAACTAGTTAATATGTGCATAAAAACAACGGTACTTACCATTTTAAAATTAATTATAAATTAGAAAATACTCTAATAATAAATAAAACTAATAAATAATCCTAATAATAACTAATTTAGAATTTACATATAAAAATAAATATATAAACTATAATTACTACTATGAAAATGTCAGAAACCTACCTCGACATATCGAGTACAACAATTGTAAATTAAACTGTTTTGATTGGTTGGATTATTAGGTTAAATAACTCACTATTAGAATCGTTCTGGATGTCGTTCATAGATGGCGACAGTTTGTGTATGGTTTGATTTTCTTTTTATTAAGCATATTTTCGATAATGTTTTTTGACGACACAGTTAATATATAATTATTTCTATAATTACTACATGATAAAATAACATTTAAAGAATACTTTGTGAAATTTTCATAAATAAATATCAAGAAATGAGCCATTGACAACGAATCTCCGCTGACGTCATAAAAAAAAGTTTCATTGCGGTGTCCCTCATAACTCATCACTGGATTATTTGAAATCAAAAAACCAAAATGATTTCATTAGTTGATAAGTTTCTTCAGGACACCCGTTAAGTAACTCGACAGCGTTACCTCGGCATCTATGTAAAGAAAGAGTGTGCAAAATTTCATTGCGGATCGGTGCAGTAGATTTTGAGCTAGAGAGGTCAACAACTCTGATAAAGCTAAGTGTGAGAAAAACGCGTTTAAAAGTTTCAAAGAAGAACGAAACCTGACCAGAGAAGTGAAGACTTAAAACTCTATATCTCCGACAGTTTTACTCCAATCGACTTCTAATTTTCACACAATAAACTTAATATGTTGTACATTAATGTAAATAAATAAAAAAATAATGAAAAAAAAAGGTGAAACCTCGAGATATTAAAATCTACTCTTATAATTATCGTAGAACAATATGTAGTGAAGTTAAAAAAATGAAAGGGACAGCATCTAATGTCCCCTTAAATATAAGATGTTGGAAAGAGAAAGAATTTGATGTATGAATAAATCTACAGCCCCTGAAGGTTATGCAACTTATATAACTCGATAATCAATTATACGTGATGCAAACTTACAACACTTTTGACAAATTCATTTAAATGAAATAAAAGTGAGGTTATGTCATTGACTTGTTTAATGATGGGTAACAAACGTTCTGAGCATTGTAGGTTGTGTTTTAATGTCCGAACATGCCCGAAGCTACTTCGGACGCTTTGATGTGTTTCATTTTATCTCTTTACTTATGACGGATGGTTTAGGGATTTTGTTTCAGCGTCACAAGCTGTTTGTGCTGTTAAGGGCGTGTCTTTCATCATCAAGATAATTCATTTGTTGGCAGACCATGGTTACTAACAAACTTCTAATATTATGAAAGTTGCGAACAAAGATAAATAAATAAAATCAAGCATCAAAAGATGCTTTAAAATTATGCGGGAACACAGAAATTTAGCGCTTTCTAAATTAAGATGTTTAAAAAAATTTAAGCGCTAAAAATAAGTGTTTCTGCATTTCTTGAGATGAAAGAAGATTATAATAGCAACCTGTCCTAAATTCATGGACAACTTTTTCTAAATGTTTGACGCTGTGATGTTCTAAAATAAATAACTGCTTCATTACATTTTAAATATCTACGCAATTCTAACTTTATGCGACCTTTTGAGAAGTCAACACAATATATTATTCATTTGAATTAAAATTTTAACTTAAGTTTTGAGTTATTTCTTGAAACATATTTTTCATGTTTGTCTTAGTTATATAATTAGGTCGGAATTTAACAATTGATTTGTACGAGGGTCAGATCAGTCAACAATTGGTATTTCTTACGGGTTTACTTATTCCTACTCCGGGTCTGCGAGTTCTGTCACAAAACACACAATTATTCGTTTCCATGTTACAACATTTTCTCCGCGGCAGTTCAGGAATATGAATCCGTTAAATATTCAAACTTTTATCAAATTTCAACAAATTTATTAAACTGAAAATAAGACATTATACTTAAACTAGTAAAATATTTTAGAACTTTTGCTGTAATTAAGGTAGTTGTGCCGCGACACTAACTTCTATAGAGTAGGGCAACTCTTTCTAATACACGTTCTATATTTAAGTTAACTTTTTTACGTTAATGTTATGTCAGATTACATTAGGAAAAAACATTCGTTTGACATAAATTTACGTTTTTTAACGTTAATAAAACTTTTTATTTATTTTACATTTATTTAATAAAAGTATAACAATATTATGTTAAAAGCTGATATCTGAAAAGTCGACTTGTGACGTTTGACCTTCGACTGAGATATTTAGGAGGAAGAATCGGGTACACGCTGCTGTGCCGTTGACAACAAATTGACAGTCCACTGATCACGTGATTCGGCGATGATCTCAAATCTATTAACTCATGCTCAGTTCTTTAATCATTTATTTCTTAATTTGGGATTTCTATGCTAACAAACATCCCGTTCTTATCACTCTGACGTCATCCGCGTGACCCCTCACCTTGTTTACGAGAATTTTTGCAGTTTGAACCAGTTCATCATCCGTCAATTCAACTATAAGATGCCTGGACCAACGAGCCTAACGACAATTACAAGTGAACGCGATAAAGTGAAACACAAAATAATCTAGTACAGAAAAACCAAAATGTTGAAAACTTTTATAATGTTAGTGTTGTGCCAATTAGGGCTGTTGTCAGGTAAGTTCTAATTTTTGTTTTTATTTTTACAATCGATAGTCTTAAACACCAGTAAATCTATGAATTATATTTATTCAGCGTAATTTAAAGTAAAATAAATAACCAAAAAGAAGAAGAAGAATAACCCGTAGTACGCAATTTAAAAATAAAAGTTGTTTAATTTAATGCGCTAAACACAAAGTGTCTTAAACATTAACAATATTAGCTTAAATTTATGTAACATTTTACTTAAACGAAACTTGGTAATATTTCAATTTGTTTTTATAATTGTAAAGGCACAAAACGTCATTTCATGATTTCAATAATCCACCAATAAATGTTTCATCATTCGTGTAGCAATAAACAAGTTAATTAAACATTAAATTTAAATAACATTTTCTACATAAAACGTAATCTTTATGTTACATAAGCCTTACATACACTTAACTGTGATTGACGGGTCATTTTTACCTCAATAAATTTTTTTTATTCCTAATTGTTTGGAAAGCTAAACTTTTAATTGTTTAACTTTTAAGATTATAGAACATAAATTTTATTTATTTTAGTTTATTAGTTTTAAATTGTTAAATAATTTGTTTTTACACAAAAAAACCATATAGCCTTGTCCCTGGTCGTTGTATTCTACTTCTGTGTGTACAAGTTGCATTTTCTTTTTCAGTTTCTTGCAACGACCAACATGTCTCCAGCTTTCTTCTTCAGTGTGATTCGTAAGTACCATGAAGTGAGGTAAAACTCTCACTCAATTTATTATTTCAATAACAACTTGTTCCAGTGGTATTTTGTGCTTCTAAATTGATTATTTGCTCCAGACAAACATCGAGAATCGAAACAAATTAAACTTCTTGCTGCACTGCAACTAACTTTAATCCAGAAAAATTCATTTAACTTGCAGAAGCTGTACTTTGCCAGAATTCCCAGGGAACGGACGTTACACAGTTCTGGGGGCTCTCGCTGACACGCTTCCTGGAGCAATTGTAACCAATTCAACAGTAATTCAGTACAACTGTGACGGCGGCTACGTACCATATTCACATTCCATGGCTGTTTGCATTGATGGCATATGGGACACGCAATTTACAAAATGCCAGAGTAAGATAATGTCCTAAAAGGAAAATAACAAATTTGGTGGGACTAAACCTACTTTATTTCTATATATTCCAGGAAAGGTAACATGTCATTTGCCGACAAATCCAGCGCATGGAAGCTATAAACTTTCAGGTTCAGGTTGCCCTTTGGTACAGGACACAGAAGTTCCTAATTGGTCCACAGCCATTTATTCCTGCGACGCAACTTTTGAGATCGTAGGAAATAGAACAGCTCTCTGTTATAACGGATTATGGACCACAGAGCCTCCTCAGTGCCAAAGTAAGTAACCCCCGAGGACCACCACCTGCAGAGAATCTGTTCTGGCCTCGTGTTAAACTTTCCAACATGCAAATCTCACCTAACTTCCTAGTGCAGGCAATTACCCAATTCTTTACACTTTTAATAAGAACGAATGTTTTTAACAGAAACTACCGCCTGTGTTGTTCCGGATGCACCTGCAAAGGGCAGCTACTCGATCCTTGGCTCTCAGGATGCTCCAGTTGCAGGATCAACGGTTCAGGAATTTAAAGTATTGAAGTACGACTGCCTTGCACCAAATATCTTGCAAGGTGCATCTATAATCGTTTGCGCAAACGGAAATTGGCTGCCAGAGATTCCCAGCTGCTTGGGTGAGTGAAAGACAAGTTGGAATTCATGCCAATCAACCGTTCTGATTTATTTGATACTTGTTGTTCTATAAATGATCACATGACCTCAAACTTATGTGATGCAACGTACAATGTCTGCAGTATTGTTTTTGGTGTCAAATTTGGTGCTTTGTTTTATTTTGGTTTCCCAAATAAGATATCGCAGAGTTCCAAACTTTCCGTTAACTGTGTTTAGCGGGATAATGCATTTTGCTTTCTTAGAAAATTTCTATTGTCTCGGTTTGTAACAAATTATGAATTATCTTCTACGTGTCCGTGTAATGTTGGTAGCGCATATTCCAGGCGTAGTCAAGCATTTATAATGCAATGGCATTTGTTAGAGTTCAGCAACTTGTTCAATTGGAGGTTTACGGACATTTCTCTTTACTTTGCAGGCAACAAACCCTGCACATTGCCTGCACTTCCCGTCAACGGTAGAATCAACGCTGCTGACGATGTGGAGCATTCAATTCCCGGAATTGAAGTTCCCAGTTTAATTATTGTTGAATATTCCTGCGACGCAACGTTTGAACTCATTGGAACTGCCAACATGTCCTGCTACGATGGATCATGGACCACAGAGCCTCCTCAGTGCCATAGTAAGTAACTCCCGAAGACCACCGCCAGCAGAGAATCTGTTTTGGCCTCGTGTTAAACTTTACAACATGCAAATCTCACCTAACTACCTAGTGCAGGCAATTACCCAATTCTTTACACTTTTAATAAAAACGAATGTTTTTAACAGAAACTACCGCCTGTGTTGTTCCGGATGCACCAGCAAAGGGCAGCTACTCGATCCTTGGCACTCAGGATGCTCCAGTTGTAGGATCAACGGTTCAGGAAAATCAAGTTTTGCTTTATGATTGTCCTGCACCAAATATCTTACAAGGAGGACCCGTCATCTACTGCAGAAATGGGAAATGGCTGCCAGAGATTCCCAGTTGCATGAGTGAGTTAAAATCAACTTGGAATTCGTAATAAATTGATTGTGACAAGTAGTCCACCTTAATTGTTTGCAATGTATTTTTATTGGAGGTTTATGGACATTTCTCTTCATTTTCAGGCAACAAACCCTGCACTTTGCCTGCAGTTCCAGTCAACGGTAGAATAATCAATGCTGTGGGTGATGTGGATCATTTACTTCCGGGAATTCAAGTTCCTAGTTTGACTGGTGTTGAATATTCATGCGACGCAATGTTTGAGCTCACTGGAATTGCCACTATCACCTGCCACGATGGATCATGGTCATCAGAGTCCCCTCAGTGTCAGAGTAAGTTCTCTCTAAAGTTAACCATCAGTTAACTTACTGATCTTCTTGTTATACACGTTTAGTTAATGTTGGATTAAATAATTACCCCTGTCTTTAAAAACTTTGAATGCTTTGACAGGAAATACGAACTGTATCTTGCCGGATCTTCCTGTAAAGGGCAGCTACTCAATTGTTGGATCAGTGGAAGCTCCAGTACCTGGTGCTGCCATTGCAGAAAACAAAACCTTGCGCTACAACTGCACAACAAAGAACAAAAGCCACACAGAGCAAGTCATCGTCTGCTCTGATGGAAAATGGCTGCCAGGTCCCGTGGAATGTTTTGGTGAGTGAAACAGTAAACTTACTGATCGCAGTTCGTTTGCTTGGTTGGTTAGTCAGGATAATTATTAAATAAAGAATTACCAGGAATTTCCATGAATTTAAAAGATATTGCACGCACCACTGCAGTGATGGCAAATTTAAATGTCTTAAGTCATGTGAATCCACCCATACGCCTAGAATAACCATAATGACTTAATTACAGATACGCCTGCAGATTGTGGAGATGTCCTAAGCAGTACATCCGGTATTTATACAATACAACCCACAATGGAGAGCGAACCGTTTGAGGTCTTTTGTGATCTGACGTTGGCCGGACAGAAATGGACAGTAAGTTGTTTTTAACACAGTTGAAACATATATTTAAGATTTATTTAAAAGTGAAATCAATTACTTAATGTATTACATTCTGTGACTCAGTTTATTGCTTTTGTAATCATGGAATAATCTTTCATAATAGAATTACAAATCGTCTTGGACATTTACAGCCTTAAGAAAATCCTTTCAAGGATTAAATGCATTTATAGTATCTTTAGAAATACTTTAGGTAAAAACAATTTATGTCCTTTTTTCAGGTGATACAACAGAGATTTAATGGGGAGGTAAACTTCTATAGAAATTATACCGAATACAGTGACGGATTCGGCGGCAAAACTGACAGTCATTGGCTTGGACTTGAACATATCCATGAGGTAGATCAGTTTACATTTGTTATCAACATTTCAACGTCATCAATTAGCTTGGAAGTTAGCAGTCTGTTGCTGACAACACTCAGAAAAATGGATTTCATAATGACTTGAATTCGTTGCAGATCACAAAAGGAGGACACCATGAGCTGTACATTGATCTGGAGGCGCATAACGGGACCAAGGCGTACGCCCGTTACGACACCTTTATCGTCGGCTCTTCCAGTACTGGATTCCAGCTGACAATTAGCGGTTACAGCGGAACTTCCGATAAGTGCAGTTAGTTTTGTGTTCTACTCTAACACCAGTCCTGCCCTGAGTTTTATCATTTTCTAGATTACAAAATATTTACTTTTAACGCAAAATAAAGTTTCTTGTTGTTAAGAATCAACAGATGCATGACCATACAGAACGTGAGCATATTAACGACAACTTTGTCGCCATTTTGAATATTTCTGTAGTTTCTGACGGTTGACATTAATACCTTCCCTTCACACTAGATACAGTTCTACAGACCATTTATTTGGAGTCAAGTCAATTCTGCCGGACTATAAAGTCCAGTGGTTCTCAAACAGACGCCTTCACACAAATGGAAGAACCAGTTAGGGCCAACCACGTGAATTCAAATTATTTTAATAAATATTTAAAAAAGAAACAGAGCTGGACTGAGGGTCATCAGAGAAACTGCAGAAAGGCATTGGCGTACATGGTTTTTTGAACATTGGGTACATGACTGCACCTTATGACCTACCTGGACCTGGACTGCCTTCTACATTGTAACTAGGGAAGACAATCCCTGGATGCGGGATCCCGGGATCGTGAATATATTTCGGGATTGTATTACCTAATTGTAACCGACTCCAGCCGTATGGGCCATGAAGAGCGCAAATTACGAGTTTCCAACGGACTGAGATATCTGGTGATAAGTTTAAAGGGCCACGTTGTGAGACATGCCTTAAGAAGTCACAATATTCCAGGAGAAATTAACAATTAAAACAGTTCTTTTTGTCCTTTTAATCGTTTAAGGGATCAACATTTATAAAAACCACAAATCCAATGACGTCACGTCAGTTTCATGCCCTCTTCCCTTCTATGAACTGACGAACTGATGAAACTAATAGAAAATAATTCACAACCCAATTGTTTTAAAATTATGTCCCCCTCCCATCCGGGTATTAGGAGTTGATAACAAATAAACTTAACACATAACACACTTTGTGACGTGAACGTGTTATTAAATGTTAAACTATTGATTAAGTAAGGTTAACACGTTGAGGACGGAGCACGGAGTACGGAACACGTTGTGTTTTACTATTGTAGAAAATTCAAATTATTTGACGTTGAAAACAACAGGAAGTTTTATGTTTTGTTTCACCGTTGTCCATTGGTTGTAAAATAATCCCCCTCTCCGTCGCCTTGTCCCGTCGTAAACGTGTTAACAACGGATGGTTGTTGTTGTGTGTGCCCAGTTGTTGGCTTGTTTGTACCGCACTGTTCTTGTTATTGTTTCAGGCGACTCCATGTACGAAACCGGCTACAGCCACTGGAACCTGAACGGAATGAAATTCACTACGTACGACAAGGACCAGGACAAGTGGTCGCTTAACTGTGCTGAGGACCGGCAAGGAGGCTGGTGGTACAATGGTTGTTCGGCCGGGTAACTATCTCCACCTGCGTCTGCGTCACGTGACGCGTGATGTGACGGTCCTCTAGAGTGTAGGGTTGCCACCTCATCGGATGCCCGGGCCTAGACACATTATCTCCAGGCCACGGGTTTACTTATTTCTACTCCGGGTCTGCGACTTCTGTCAAAAAACACACAATTATTCGTTTCCATGTTACAACATTTTTTTCGAGGCAGTTCAGGAATATTAATCCGTTAAATATTCAAACTTTTATCAAATTTCAACAAATTTATTAAACTGAAAATAAGACATTATACTTAAACTAGTAAAATATTTTAGAACTTTTGCTTTAATTAAGGTAGTTGTGCCGCAACACTAACTTCTATAGCTGTCCTACTCTTTCTAATACACGTCCTATATTTAGTAAGTAAATAGTAATATATTAGTAAAAGTTTTTATTTGTATTTTACATTCATTTAATGACAGTGCAACAAAATTTGTTTAACTTCGGTAAATAATAAAACGTAACTTTAGGTAAAAAGTATTACGTTAAATAATACATAAATTTACGTTTTTTGTTCACCGGGTGATTAAAAAAAGTTCATGGCAACATTCAGTTGTTGTCAGTTGGTAACCCTGATCCATTTATGTTCACCCTGTGTTTTTGTGTTGGTACTATTCTAACGTTGTGTTTTACTTGCAGCAATTTGAACGGTGTGTACCACGACACGGCTGTGGGTAATTGGCAGACAATGCACTGGTATTTCAACTTCGGCCCGTACGCCCTTAAAACAGCGCGGATGCTGATCAGAAGAAAATGATCAGCGTAAAATGAAGCTGCAAAACACACAGGGAGGGAAAGAAATAAAATGAACGGAACCACGAGACAAAGAGAGAGAGAGAGAGAGAACACGGTGGGATTAATTATAGGATTTAATTAGTTCAACATTTTAATTAAATAAAAATTTCACTTGTAAAACTAATTTGTTAATTAGTTTGTCTGTGATAAACAGTACAGGGTGTCCAAAAGGAAAATACTAAATAATTTAAATGGCGGAAATGTAGTACCCAAACAATAGGGTACATTCCTTTAATCTAACATTCATTAATTTACCTAAAACCCTAGAAGATTATATACAGTTCATTAGTGAGACATCTAGAAAAATCGGAGTTTGAGTTGAGTATGCAGTTGTGTGTAAAATTGTACCCTATACCAGGTTCAGTACTCAGATAACTCACGAACGCATCTGGAACGTTTAAAACTGGAATATTCGTAGATGTCTCACTAATGAACTGGATATAAGTCACTCAGAAGCCAACGCAGTTAAGTCCATAAAGACTCTAAAAAATGAATGTCATCTAATACTTAGAGGAACATAGTCACAGGCAGAAGCTACAAAAAGAAGAAGAGAACCCTTTGGTAATTAAAAAGAATTTTATTTGCTCCATTAAAATTTACAAAAATCAGAAAATATCAAACAATGGACTTAACCGCGTTGTGTTCTGGGCGGCTCATCTAGTAAGTTGTTTCTCGGTGGGGACAAAACTTTGCAACGATGTTATAATTTATTTCTATTGTAATAGGTATCAAAATATCACTACTTTGTAACTAGTAACGCCATCTGTAATCTGTTGTGTAAAAACTTTTTCTTATGTCAAATATAGTCTGTTGCGAACTGCTAACGTGTCTTTATAGGTTATGGGCAAATTTACCGGTTTATCAGTTTTTTTATAGTATAAAATAGATAAATTGTTACGTTTTTTTTTTCGCGGAAACATGACTACGAACTATATTGCGAGTGTGCCAAAGCTAAAAGGCAGAGAGAATTACGATGAGTGGTGTTTCGCGGCCGAAAACTTGTTGGTACTAGAAGGGATGGAAAAGTACATCAAACCTAGTGCAGACTTCGAAGTTAAGCCAGTGGACGACTCCAAAACGAAGGCAAAGCTAATTTTAACCATCGATCCAGCATTGTACGTGCATATAAGGAATACCAGGAGCTCGGCAGAATTATGGACAAAATTGAAAGCCATGTTCGATGACTCCGGTTTCTCAAGAAAAATAACCTTACTTCGACATTTGATTTCGATAAGACTTGAAAACTGTGATTCGATGACTACCTATGTCACACAAATGATCGAAACGGCTCAAAAGTTAAATGGCACTGGATTTACAATAACAGATGAATGGGTCGGATCATTATTATTAGCAGGTTTGACTGATCGCTATTCTCCAATGATAATGGCAATAGAACATTCTGGCATTTCGATAAGTGCGGATACTATAAAGTCGAAGTTACTCGACATGGAAGTAACCAGTGATTTTGAAGGTGCAGCTGGCGGTACGGCGGCATTTGCAGCGAGAAATAAATATAATTCTGGCAGCAGCGGTAAACCAAAGAAATATGGCGGCAACCCAATGTCGAACAAAAAGACCGCGGCAGATACATCAGCAAAAACAATCACTTGTTTCAAATGTAAAGAGGATGGACATTATCGAAATCAGTGCCCAATGTTGAAGAAAAACACAAATAAATGCGTGTTTAACGTTGTTTTCCTAAACGGAAAGTATAACAAAAACGAATGGTACATTGACTCCGGCGCAAGTGCACACATAACAGCAAATAAAGATTGGGTAAAGAACATGAACACAACTCCATGTATACCAGAAATTGTTGTAGCAAATGAATCAAAAGTGCCAGTTGTTTGTTCCGGAGAAGTTGACATTATTTCTAAACTTGGATGCAATATAATAGTGAAAGATGTGTTGTGTGTGCCTAGCCTGACAACCAACCTATTGTCGGTTAGTGAGCTCATTCAGAATGGCAATCATGTGATATTTACAAAGAAAAACTGTTATATTAGAGACAAGAACAATGTTTTGGTGGCGACAGCTGATTTATCTGATGGTGTTTATAAGTTGAGATTACAATCACAAAGTTGTATGTTGGCTACTACAGCTAGTGCAAAGTTATGGCACAGAAGACTGGCACATATAAACAGCCAAGACATGCACAGAATGAGAAATGGTATTGTTGATGGTTTGTCTTATGATAACTCACTTGACATAACCAAATCACAATGTACTACTTGTTGTGAGGGAAAACAAATGAGATTACCATTTTCTCATGTGGGTGAGCGGAGTACAGAAACTTTACACAGAATCCACACAGATATTTGCGGCCCAATGGAAACAAGTTCTTTGAGTGGTGCTCGCTATTTCCTGTTATTTGTTGATGATTATAGTCGCATGACTTTTATTTATTTTCTGAAGCAAAAGAATGAAGCTTTGAACAGATTTAAAGAGTTCAAATCATTGGTTGAGAATCAACAGAGTAAGAAAATAAAGGTGATCAGGTCAGACAATGGACTAGAATTTTGTAACAAGGAATTTGAAGGCTATTTGAAGCAAGCTGGAATTATACACCAGAAAACAAATTGTTATACACCTGAGCAAAATGGACTTTGTGAAAGGAGTAATCGTACAGTTGTTGAGAAAGCCAAATGTTTACTATATGATGCAAATTTAGATAAGAAATTTTGGGCGGAAGCAGCCAATACTGCTGTGTACTTGAAAAATAGATCGATTGCATCAGGATTGGATAAAACACCTTATGAGTTATGGTATGGATCAAAACCAGACTTAAGTCACCTACGTTTGTTTGGAAGCAAAATTATGGTGCATGTACCCAAACAGAAACGTTTGAAATGGGACAAGAAAGCTACACAACATATTCTAGTTGGATATGGTGATGGTGTTAAAGGTTATCGTGTGTACAATCCTTCTAAGAACACTGTAATGATCAGTAGAGATATAATAGTGATAGAAGATGTAACACCTATCAAGGAAGTCAGTGAAGAGTCAGCTATTTGGATATCCAATGAAGAAAATCCTACCGACAATTTAGTGGAGGAAAGTAAAGATAAAGTGGGGGAGAGCAGAGATTCAGTGGGGGATCTGTCTAATAATGTTTCAGAAACAGATTTTTTAGATTGCTCTTCAGGTTCCTCATTACATACTGATGACAATGAAACACTGACTGAAATAAACACTGAAGATGTTCCAGAACAAGCAGTATCAATACCTGAGCAAGTGCCAGATGTGCCAAGTAAGCGTCAGAGAAAGAAGCCTGAGCGCTATGGTATTAGCAACATATGTGTTTCCAGTACTGTTCCAGCATCGGAGGAGATTGTATTCTCAGAGGCTCTTGAAGGGCCTGACCGGGAGCAGTGGAAGCAGGCAATGGCTGATGAATTACAGTCATTTGAGGACAGTGATGCGTGGCAGCTTGTGGACCATCCAGGTGATGTGACAATAGTGAAGTGTAGGTGGGTGCTAAATAAAAAGTATGATTTTGAAAACAATGTAAGGTATAGGGCTCGATTAGTGGCAAAAGGTTTCTCGCAGAAACCAGGTGTTGATTATACAGATACTTTTTCACCGGTAGTGCGGCATTCTACTCTAAGATTGTTGTTTGCACTTAGTGTTCAAATGAAAATGAGTATAACACATCTAGATGTAACCACTGCTTTCCTTAATGGTTTTTTGAAAGAAAATATTTATATGTCATTACCTGAAGGTTTTGTAAACAAAAGTGGGGGAAAGGTCTTAAAATTAAATAAAGCCATTTATGGGCTAAAACAGTCTTCCCTGGCATGGTATGAAAGAGTTAAAGAAGTTTTGAGTAGATTAGATTTCAAAAATAGTCAATATGAACCATGTTTGTTTACAAAAATAACTGGTAAAATTAAAGTGATAGTGGCCCTGTATGTGGATGATTTTTTGATTTTTTCAAACAATGATTTTGAAACAAATAAATTAAAAAGTGTATTAGGTTCAGAATTTAAGTTAAAAGACTTGGGACCTGTAAGACAATATTTAGGCATGAGAATAAATTTAGATAAAAATAAAAATGTTATTACTGTAGATCAACAACAATATATTGAACAGTTAGTTTCTAAATTTCAAATGTCTGATTGTAAGACACAAAGTACTCCGATTGAGCCTAAATTGAATTTAGATAAGTCATCTGATAAATGTTTACCTGATGTTCCTTATCAAAAACTTATTGGAAGTCTGATGTATCTGGCAGTATTAACAAGACCAGATATTGCTTACTGTGTTAGCTATCTCAGTCAATTTAATAGTTGTTATAGTCACATACATTGGAATTATTGTAAACGTGTATTAAGATATTTACTGCATACTAAAAGTTATTGTTTAAAATATACCAATAATAACAATAGTAATTTACAAGGTTTTGTAGACAGTGATTGGGCAAGTGATGCTCTAGATAGAAAATCCTATACTGGATTTTGCTTTATGTTGTCAGGGTCTGCCATTTCCTGGCAAAGTAGGAAGCAGAAAACGGTTTCATTATCCAGTACTGAGGCGGAATACACTGCTCTTTCTGAAGCTTCAAGAGAAGCTATTTATCTAAGAAATTTAATGCATGAAATTACTGATGTATTTAATGTAATTGATTTGTATTGTGATAACCAAAGTGCATTGAAGTTAGCTTCGAGTAGTCAGAGTCATAATAGATCCAAGCATATAGATGTGCGTTGTCATTTTATTAGAGATGTTGTAAAGAACAACTTTGTAAAAGTTAAGTACATTCCTACTGAAGAAATGCCTGCAGATATTTTAACAAAAGGTCTTTGTCATCTGAAACATTATAAGTTTATGAATTTACTTGGCATTGTTTCTGTGTAATCATGTGTACTTAGATTATTCTGATAAGTGGGGGTATTGTAATAGGTATCAAAATATCACTACTTTGTAACTAGTAACGCCATCTGTAATCTGTTGTGTAAAAACTTTTTCTTATGTCAAATATAGTCTGTTGCGAACTGCTAACGTGTCTTTATAATTTCCCGGTAAGCTATCGGGCTCAAATTTCGCGCGCACTCTCTTTGCAGACGACAATGCAACATTCAGGTAAAATGACTTTTTGGTGGACAATTCGTGCGTCGGCAGATGTGACATTTCTGTAAACCAGATGATGAATACACTGTTAAAAAAACTTAATAAATTTTAGAACATTCCTAAAGCATATTTTAGGGCCCTGCATTGGAAAAGGTTCAGACCCCGTTTATTAATTTTCATAACATGTACAGTCCGTTTAATAAAATTGTTTAAGGAATTCAAAAGAAAATTGAAGACAAAGCATCTTAAAGAAATTATTAGCCAGTTCTTAATTTTAGTAAGCATTGTCTATTAAATGTGTTAAAACTAAGAATATTTTTAACAGTGTAGGAAATCGTGTTTTTAAAGCTTACCGGAAATAATTTAAAACCCGGTTGCAAAGTTTTGACCCCAGTGAACTAAAAAAAACAATTAAAACTGAAATTACAATTACGAAAATAATTATTCTAGAAGATGTTTTAAATAGTGGAATAAAATAGAAAAATCTCTCTCTCTTTCTTTCCTTCTCTCTCCCCATTTTATTATAAATTTATGTATTTACTAAAATAATATTCAAATAACGCGCGCTTTCCATAGAAAGAGTTTAGTAAAGTCGCCATCTTGAATATTATTTTAAATATAAAATAAATATTATAAATGTAATAATAAAAAATGGATTGTGTTTTAATAAATAAATAAATAAATGATAAAAGAAATGAACCGCGTCTGTTTTGCTTTCTCAGGATTCTGTGTACAATGTAATCGTGCAGTTCTCGACACCATAAAAACTGACAACATAATAGGAGGTCGTCAGGGAATCGAAAATAAAAAACCAACAATACATATAGACTAGAGTTAACCCCCCGTGTATAGGATTTGAATTCAACAAAATAATTTGTTATTTCTAATTTTGATTCCATTTTTAAATTAAAATAATTTTTCAACAAAATATAATATTTGTTTAATTTTCAAAATTTGTGTTATTTGATCAACTTTTTTTTAAAACATGTGATTTTTTTTTTCGATTTGTAAATTAGGTACCAAAGTTAGCATAAGTTACCATATATAAAATTTCAACTTTCTAGCACAATTTTTACCCTCGGCAAAAACCGCCCCTGTGCCCGCAAATAAATAAATAAAATTTTGATTTTGTTTCTTAATAACATATTTCATTATTATGTAATGTAAAATTTGAGTTCTCCTCAAAGTTTCCTACCGCGCCCCCAAATTTTCTCAACGCCCTCTTTTCCAAATTTTTCAATTTCTAATTTTCAAAAAATGTTAAAATTAAACACCGTAAGACACAAACCAAATTTCAACTTTCTATCTTTTACGAATTAAAAGTTACAAAGCAAAAAGAAAATAATTATTTTTTCTAAAATTACGGGCTTTCAGGAAGTTCAGCGAAAAATTCGAGGACGCCAAAAGTCTTAGTATTTTTTTCTCTATGAATTTTCAAGAAAAAACATATAAACTTTCACTTGGAACATTATCAAATAGGAGGACAAAAAGAACGTTTGAATTTTTATATAAATATTTGTTTAGTAAAATATAGAAGTGATTACATATTATTGGTAACAAATTTGTTACTGTCATTGGAAAAGATTTACAGATATTGTGACTGTATACAATTTACGAAATATCCAGATATTAGCTAAAAGTATGTCCACATGTCCACGAAGTCAATAAGAAAGTAAAGTGCACAAAAAACGTAAACATATTTCATTTTAAACAATCGAAAGAGAATCCAACACTTTAACGACTTCTTGTGATTAAGACAAGAAGAAGAAAAGTTAACATTACATAATTTGTCATCATCTTCATCATTTTCCTGTGTGCTAGCATCACAGACATTGTGATTTTCATCAGGAACATCATCGTTTGGACGAACATCATCAATAATAAGGATTTCCGGTAAAATCTCGTCAGAATCAACATTTTCTGGAACCATGACAGCAACTTCACTGCCATCTGTAGCAACAGTTGATGAATCTTTGTCATAACTTGAAGCAGCTTCCCGAATTCCATCAATAAACATATGGGATAACTTTTCTGAGAACGTATCTTCTAATTTTCCATCAATATTTCGGTTTTTAATCAATTTACTGCACTTTTTGGTAACTATGTCCTTTTCACCATCTAAATTATCTCCATTAGCGATTGCGAGCCTCCAAACTTTGCCAACTACTAACTTAGAAGATAAATCGTTAGTGCTGTTGTTCAAATTCAAGTTGTCCTCCATTTTAACACTATTTATGAAATCCATATCCTTCAAAGCATTTCTAGCGTTACTTCTTCTCGGTTCTTCAACTTCTACTTGTGATGGACAAGTTAACCTACCATTATTCCAATCGAAGTTAAAGTCCTTCTTAAAACCATTCCGAAAGAACAAACCGCGAAACAGATTGCGAAGGAATTGATAATCTGGCTTCTCATCAAACGTCAGCTTCTTGCAATGGTCCATGAAGAAGACAAACTCCCGGGGGATACCTCTGCACAGCTCTTTTGTTGTTATCATTTGCTTCCTGTGACCAATCTTCCTGCGGACGAGGTATTTATTCCTCTCCCTTACATTCTCCCAGGGTAGTTTTCCTTTTAGCAAATAAATAAGCACGTAACCAAGCGATTCCATGTCATCCCTTCTGGAAGGTTCGATGCCCTTGTGCATATTGGTCGACACAAATCGTACTGTTCCGAGGAATCGTCTATCGTCTTTGTATTCCATGTGCTCACCTGTTTTCAAATCACGAAATCTTTTCGCTATTCCGAAATCAACGAAGTACAACTGGTTGCTGTTGTTGTCACGACCAACTAGAATATTCTGTGGCTTAACATCTCTGTGAATTATATTTCTAGAATGTATAAACTCTAGATTCGTTATCAGTTGATCTGCTATCATCAACACAGTTTTAAGAGAGAATCTTTTAAAGCACTTCCTGAATAAGATGTCCAAACCGTCACCCAGAAGTTCCATCGCCATTATTTCATATTTCTCCGTTGTCATATACTCGTAAACTTTAGGAATTCCAATGTGACTTTGCAGTAATTGGTAGATTTTTGTTTCAAATAATGCGTGATTTATACGATTTTCATTCGATTCTATTTTTAGTGCAACATTTTTACCTGTGAGACTGTGGGTGGCTAAATAGACCTCTCCAAATGCTCCAGAACCTAACTTATGTTTAATCACATAATTATTTACTTCTTTGAGATCCATTCTTTAAATTTACAGGTCGTAAAACACTGAAAATACGTTTTAGTTTTGAGGTTATGTAACTTTGATACGTTGGACAATGACAGATGCACTTTCTTGATCTAAATATGGCACGTTAAGATTTGTAGAACAATACTTGTTTGTATTTAGCAAGTAAAAGACAATGAAGGTCACCCAGTTATTTGTTGATGTCATATTCTATAAATCAATTGAACAATTAGCTATTATATCCAACTGTATACACAACTTGAAAACAATTTCTAAAGGGGGTTTTACACGGTCCGTTTGTTTTAAGAAAAGTAGAATATTACTTGTTTGTGTTTCACATTACACATAAGATCCCTGTCTGTCTTGTTGATCCGAGTTGCGATGTCAAAGAGTACTGGTGTTTGACATTAAGTGTACGGTGTAAATATGTCCTCATTTTTCAGTGGTCGTGTTTTCAATTGTTGATTGAAATTGATGTTAATAAATGTGTATTTGCGTGTCTATTTTATTAAATATCTAAATGTTGACTGAGAAATAGCAATTTTTGGCCATATTTGTATGACGTGAAATGCATTTTAACGTCAGTTATTTATTGATTAGGTCAGTGTTGTGGTAATGTTCTGTAGCTGTTGGTAGTCGAATAATCAAGTCAAATCAAAGAGTAATAAGTTTTATTTTACTTAACCCTGCTAAGGCAGACATAATATTGAAATTTTATTTTTCCTCGAAATAGCTGTAAATAATATTTGATATTTTGATATATAAATACATATAGCAGAGATTTATGAGCTGTAAGGTTGGTAGCGATGTCAGATGCATTTGTAATGTGTACAACAATAAGGAGTTATTAACAAATAATTGAACATTTGAGGTTCTAGTAACCTACTTTATCAATATATAGTACACTTTTATAAAAATTAAAACATAGGACGCAAACCCATTTACCTGTCAAACAAATCATGAATTTCCATTACGTACTACTCTTTAATAGATGGCGCATTCGATTTAAATAAATATGTGATTAACTTTTACGCCTGAATAGCAGGCAACCTAAATTACGCAAGTTGTAGATATTTTTGTCTAACGGTTAAATTTATATATTTTTGAAATTTTTTAATGGGTTTTGTGCTTGCTACACATTTAATTGATTTATTTTTTGAATATTGGTTGGAATCGCAAAAATAAGTTTTGAAAATGAACATTGTTATATTTTCTAATTCAAATCCAATTTTTATATGACTGGTAACATTTCTAAGGGTTTGTCATAAATTTTATAACCTTTATTATGGTTCTCAAACTTACGCTTAAGACTTAAAATTATATACAGTAGAAAAATATAAAAATTGGAATTTAACTAGAAAATATATCAATATTCATTTTCAAAACTTATTTTTGCGGTTCCAACTCATTAAAAGTCAGTTGAAGAAAGCTTAAAATGTAGATACGTTATTCATCTAACTAATTGCACCTTTAGATTTTGATTCGCATTTATAGTTACTTACATAAAACGATTTAAACATAGAAAAACATGGTTTTTTTGATAATATTTAACCTGCTGTATAGTATCGCCATCTATATTTCGCGAGTCAAACACGTAAATTGGCGTTTTTATTTTATTAAATATTCAAAGTTTGAAATTTGTTTTATTCTTCTTGTTATCCTAGAAGTTGATGACGTCACGAACTGAATAGAATATAATAAGTAATGTTATTTATTTTTCGTTTTACATCACGATATTATATTGAAACATTATGGGTCGACGCAACAGCTGCTATAGCTTTGACGTTTAATTCTGCATCTCTTTTGCACTTCTCTTGTTTAACAGTGATAGTTAAGGTTAGCAAATGGTAGTGAGGAAGAAGGTGAGGAAGCAGTGACGTCATGAACTCGATCATTTTTTGTAAATTGTTACCTCTTATTGTTATTAAAGGTAAATCTAAATCTAATCCCCACCCCTATTAATTATGTTCGCTATGTCTATACTACACAATATCTATTCTATGTGCACGTTTGAATTTAAATTTGGCGCCTATATGTGTATAGAATGCAACTACATCTGTCTTCCACGCCCCTTACTCCTAACCTCAAACCCCACTTCCATACACCTAGCATGTTCCTACAAGTTCCAACTTGCAAACGAGTCAAATATTTCTTTATATTCAAATGAGTGCTAAATATTTTATTAAGAATAATCTGGAAACTATATCCATCTCTTTCTTTCAACAGGCAATCACGCTATCGAACGAAATGTTTCAAGCTCGTCTTTATCTGTAACACATCCACCGACATAACCCTAATACTAAATTCTTTTTTTTTTTTTTTTATTTATTTAGGCTTTGGCTTATTCAGCCTTCTTGCCATTGCTTTTATTTGTAAAATTATATAAAAATTTACATATAAATTATAATTGTTCTAATAAATACAAAACAAATTGATTCTTTTTAAAAAATTAAACTTAAAATTAAATACATACTAAATAAAATATTTTAACTTAAATTACACTTCTATATTATTTTCTATCACAAAGTTTGTTAATATTTCCGCCGTTGCTTCACTTGTCATTAAACAGGACATATTGACTGGGAACTGTGTTACATTACATAAATCATTTAAAAGTCTATCAATTTTTGATGTTAAAAGATGACACCCTAGAATTATATGGTCCAAAGACCCTTCTTCTCCACATCTACAATTTGGTGTGTCTTTTATATTTATTTTGTATAGATGAGCTGGACATCTAGAATGCCCAGATTTCATTCGACAATTTGTTGAAATATATCTCCGTGAATGATTTTTATTAAACCATGTGGTTGTTGGAATTTTTTGATTCGCTGCAAAAAAATTTTTTCCAGTACTTTGACTTTTCTCATTATATATATTCTGCCATTCTGCCATACAATTTTCTTTAATTATTTTTTTGGAATCATTTATTGACCAATTTATTTCAATTATTTCCCCATCTACACAAGCTTCTTTGGCCAGTTTGTCAGCCATTTCGTTTCCTTTTATGCCTACATGTCCAGGAATCCAAATAAGTTTAACATTGATATCATTTTTTTCCATTTTTAAAAGATATTCTTTAATTGAACATATTTTGTTATTATTATTGTTTTTGAATTTATTGTTATTTAAAGATACACAAACACTACGAGAATCTGTGAAGATTAATATATTTTTATTGTCAGTTTTTTGTATTATTTCTAGTAATTTCATAATTGCTGTTATTTCTGTATTATAAGAATTTGTGATGTTGTTAAGTTTGTATTTGTACTGCTGATCTGTATTATAATTGAAAATGCCAATTCCTCCAGTTTTAGAGTCTTTTTCGAATGAACCATCGGTAAACCATATACTCCAGTTTATATCATCTTTTGTTATATATTCCATATATTTTTGATAAGTTATTTCCTTACTGTCATTCTTCTTGAACAAATTTATTTCTGTATGTATTGTTGTCATGCTTATTTCTAATGGAAATTTGAAAAAAGGTATAATGTTGTGTACCTCTAAGTTCAAGTTATTATATCTATCAAAACTAGTTAAAAGTGCCGGTTTTTTATGAGTTGTCCAATATGGTTTATTATAAAGAACATATAGTTTAGATAATCTTGTATTTAAGGGGCCACATGAGTTATGTCTGTTTTTACAAAAGAAACTGTCTGATATTTGTTGTATTCTGATATTTACCGGAGGAATATTAGTTTGATAGTTGAGGATTTGGATTGGTGTTGAAACCATTGCACCTAATATTATTCTTAAACATTTGTTTTGTATAATTTCAATTTTTTTTAATCTTGAGTTATTTGCGGTGCAGATCATAGTACTAGAATAGTCAATATGCGGTCTAACAATAGCTTTATATATTTTTATTAAGGTTGTTGGGTGTGCGCCCCATTTGTATCCTGCTATACATCGCATCAAATTTAAGCCTTTTTGACATTTGTTAATAATATGTGCAATTTCTTTCGCCCAAGTGCTTTTCGTATCAAAGAATATACCCAGAAATTTGGTATTTGAACTAACAGTTATATTTTTATTTCTGATGGTTATTTTTGGACTGCAGTTTATTTTATGCCTTGTAAATATAACTATTTTACTTTTTTCTGACGATATATTTAATTTGATTTCTTTTAGTAAAATATCTAGTTTTCTTAATTTCGATTGTAATCTGTTTTGAGCTATATCTTGTGTATGGCCCATACTATAAATAACCATGTCATCTGCATACATCAGTACTGTTGTGTTGTTATCTGATAATGTTGTTAACTTTTCTGTGTATATGTTGAATAATAAGGGAGATAATATTGAGCCTTGTGGAATTCCGTGATTACATAGTATAGGACCAGTTAACTTATTATTGTATCTAACTGTTATTTCTCTATTTTGGAAGTAGTTTATAATCCAGTTGGATATTTTGGAAGATATACCTATGTTTTCTACTTTTTCTTTTAATATTTTTAGATTAACATTGTCATAAGCAGCTTCAATGTCAATGAAAGCAGCTATCATATAATGATTTTTACTGTATGTTCTTTGTATATCTATATTCAATATGTTTAAGTTATGCTGTGTACTTCTTGTTTTTCTAAACGCAAATTGTAACTCAGGTAATCTTTTATGATGTTCGAGATACCACTCCAGTCTGTTTTTGATGATGGATTCCATAGTTTTGCCCATACATGATAGTAAAGTAATTGGTCTGAATGATTCTTCTTTGTTTGGATCTTTTCCTGTTTTTAATATAGGAACAACGATATGTTTTTTCCAGTCTAATGGTATATCAGCAGTGTTTAATGACAGATTATATATTTGTGTAAGATGATTTATTGCATTGTCAGGTAAGTTTTGTATCATTTTGTAATTTATTCTATCAAATCCTGTGCTACTGTTTTTATTATGATTTAACGCGAAATTTACTTCATTTTTATTTATGTTATTATCTAGAAAATTATCTTTTACGATGGTGGTGGTAGTAATATTTAAATTGTTGTTCTGTGGAAATTTTTTTTTAATGAATTCTTCTATTAAATTTTCATTATCACTTATCCTTTTAGTACTATAGCTTTTATTGTTAATTTTTCTTATATTATTCCAGATAATGTTGGTTGTTGTGTTTGGGTTTAAATTCTCGCAGAAATTTTGCCATTCTATTTTTTTTCTGGCTCTAAAATATCGTCTGGTTTTAGCTTGATGTTTTTTATAATTTAAATAATTCGCCATTGTCATGTTTTTATTAAAAATAGTTAGTGCTAATTTTCTTTGAGCTATCATTTTATTGCACTCAGTGTCCCACCAAGACGGTTTTATTTTATTAGGAGTTATATTATACAATCTGGTAGATGGGATATGTATGTCTGCCGAATTATTAATAACATCTCTAAATTGGTTGTATTTGTTTTCAACATCTTGGGGATTACTTGTGATTCCATTTGTGCTAAGGTTTGAAATTCTGCTTTCTATTTCAAGGCTATATTTCTCCCAATCTGCTTTTCGGAAATTTCTCCTCGTTAAATATTCAGATGTACGGTAACGGTCTTTATTATAGTCATTCAAACAGAAAAAAATTGGGTAGTGATCACTACCTAAGCTATCTGCAAGAACTTGCCACGAAGTAATTTGTTGTGTTAACGTCATTGATACCAATGTGAGATCCAATATACTGTCCCTTGTACTGAGATTGCTTACTCTAGTTGGTTTATCATCGTTAATAATATTTAGATTTTCGTTTTCTATGAAATCTAACAATTCGTTACCTTCATACTGACTACCTGGACAATTTATATCCCAAGCAAGATTAGTCGCGTTAAAATCTCCAGCAAGTATAACAGGAACATCTATTTGTTGTTTTATCTGTGACCAATTAGAATTAGATAGTTTATGATTCGGTTTAGCATAGATTGATAAAATACATATTACATCAGTTTCGTTATGTGTTAAAATTATTCCAACTATTTCGACCGAATTAAATGGGTTATTTAGCATTACTCGTTTATATTTTATAGCTTTATGAATCAAGATAGCAACACCCCCGTGGGGATTATAGTTTGTATTCTGTATCCTATCTTCTCTTTCAATAAAATAACCTTTGATGTTGAAATTGATATTTTTTGTTAAAAACGTTTCTGATAGTATGCATATATGTATGTTATGCTTCTGTAACATATGTTGTAGTTCCTCTTTAATATATCTGACTCCTCTGCAATTCCATTGAATAAAATTTATCATTTTAACTGTTTTAATTAATTATTGATTTTTATATCTGTCCTTGGTCTTGTTGTTAGATTTATTTATATATTTTATTTTATTTTTTTTTCTCTCCGTTTATATAATTATTGTTGATTTAATATTTTAGTAAATTTATTAAACGATTAGGTTTAGTGATGTGAATAGATTTTTAAAAAATAAACTTAATTTATATATCGATGTTTTCTTACGAGTTTGGCCATTGTACACTAGATATTTGTTTCTTGTAGCTTCTAAGGGATTGGGATGTAATATTTGGGTCTTTGTTTGTATTTTTAATTTTGTCATCATTATTTTTATTATATATTGATGTATAGCAAGTATCATTATCATTGTTTTCCATTGTAATATCAGGTGTCTCTTGGTTGATTTGCTTTCTGTTTTTTCCTTGATTAGTTATCTTAAGGTATGTGTCGCTTTCTTCATTGTTAGGTTTCTTTTCTTCTCTTCTTCTTTTTTGAATTGGTTCTTTAGTGGATGTCGTAGGTTGTGGTTGACTGTAAGATCTTTGTAACGAGTTACCTGTATTTGATTTATTCACTCTGGTATTAGTTCTTCTGGTTAAAGGGTTTGGTTTGTATGTTGGAATTATGTTGATACTATTGTATTTATTAGTGATATTGGGAAAAGTCTCATTGTAGTTTAGAGCTTCAAAAGAGTTTTGAGTTCTTACTGAGTATAAATAGTCTGTATTTTTTTCTGTTAATTCTAATTTTGCTTCATAAAAACTGAGATTGTGTTGGGCCATGAGATCTTTTATCTTGATTTGTCTTTTTTTTTCAGGACATTCATTGTCTGTAGCCTCGTGGTTAAGTTTACAATTTATGCATGTCGGATTAGGAGATGTGCATGCAGTACGTAAATGATCTTCACTTCCGCAGAATTTACATTTTGCTACTTTTGCTCTACATTTTGTGGCTGCATGTCCAAATTTAAAACAATTATAACATTGTATCGTCTGTTGTACAAATGGTTCACATGCTCGTCTCACTCTCCACATGTAAACATAAGCAGGAATAGCAAGTCCTTCAAAGAATAATTTCACTGTTGTACTGGGTTCATATTTAATAGCTCCGTCAACTCTTAGTTTTCGATTTAACCTTTGCACTCTCGTTACTTTAAAAGGTGGACACTCTATATTATTTAAAATTGTATCTTCCGAATATTCAATATCAACACCTTTTATAATAGCAACTTTTGTGCACCAGTAAAATGGTATAAACGCTTCATACCCATTGTTTTTCAGCAATGTTGATTTGGTAATTTCGTTAGCTAGTACTGCATTAGCACATTGAACGATTACTCTATTTCTTCCCACTTTTTTAATTTCTATTATATTAGATTTATTGCTAATTTTACATATTATTTCTGCTAATTTAAGAGAACTAAAAAATGTATTTCCATCACTATTATTTTTAACTATCATTACTTTATACGAGTCATATTTTGTTTCTGTGTTGTATAAATTATTAAATATTTTTTTAACATTGTCACTATTGTTATTTAAGTTTTCTGTTATATCACTGGATGTTTTATCTGTAGGAATTGATTTGTTAGTCACAGAGTTGTTTTTATTGATCGGATTTTTATCGGGAGGTTCAACCTCCATATCCATATTGTTAATTAACCAGTGATAATTAAATAGAAGTTACTTCACTTCTTATTAATAACACTTAATAATAATATAAATTATAATTTAAAAAAAAAATAAATCACGAAAAAAAAAATATTCTAATTTGCAAAAAAAAGATCACTATTTATTTTATTGTTTTGTTTATTGTAAATACGTGCGCTCACCAAGAAGACTCGATGTGACTGTAATAATACTAAATTCAATTGTTTATTTTATAAATATTTTTATAACAATATTGTTATCTCTTTCTTTTACATATAAAAATCTTATGCACTGCTCTAACACATTGTAATAATTTTTCTCTAAAATGAAACATTGCAAAATAATGAACAGAACTTGTGATGACTTACCGGTCATTGATCTCGGTGCAGGTGTGCAAACATAAACAAAACACGATGCGTTGTTGCCATATTTACATTATTTTAATTAATTTACAATGTTGCACGAATTAAGAAACGAAAGAGACAAAACGACTTTTTTAATTGTTAATATCTCCTAACATATAACGAGTTATTAACAAATAATTGAACATTTGAGGTTCTAGTAACCCACTTTATCAATATATAGTACACTTTTATAGAAATTAAGACATAGGACACAAGCCCGTTGTGAACAAATTTATTGAAATTTGAACAGAGCAACGCCTGTCGGGTCAGCTGGTTTAAGTCTTCCATCTGGGAATACTTTTACTAGCTAGCCGTAGCCTGGCTATCAAAAAGTTACCTGCAATAGGTTTAATTTCTATTTACACTTGCTCAGTTGCCCATACTCTATCTATACTAACACATTATTTACCCAAAAAATAAATTTAACATTTTTTTGAAATAAATATAAAAGTTTTGGTTAAGTGCTTTAGTTTTCACATAAAAATGGGTTTCATTTTTGATAATTTTGAAATTACCAAGAAAATTGGGAAAGGAGGTTATGGTAAAATATACGAAGGAAAGAATTTAAAAACTGGAGAACACGTTGCTGTAAAAATAGAAGTCAAGACAGATTCATTAAGTAAAGAAAAATCAGTTTACGAATTATTAGGACACAGTAAAGGATTCGCCTCTATGAAAAACTTCGACAGCGACGGAAATCTCAATATATTGGTAATGGATTTACTGGGAAATTCTTTGGAAAAGGTTTTCAGATTATGTTCTCGTAAATTTTCATTAAAAACTGTTTTGCTGTTAGCGCAGCAGCTGCTAAATCGACTGGAGCATCTTCACGGTAAGAATATTATACATAGAGATATAAAACCATCGAATTTCGTTTTCGGGGTTGGCGAAACACGAAACCAAATTCATTTAATTGACTTCGGTTTAGCGAAGAAACATCGCGATGGGCATGTCAACCAAAAGGATGAACCGTTCTGCGGAACTAAAACCTTCTCCTCGATAAACACCCACTTAGAACGTGGACAATCCAGGCGGGATGACCTGGAATCACTAGGTTACGTTTTAATATACCTAGCAACTGGGGCACTGCCTTGGGAGGAAGAAACCGCTACAGAAATCCACTCTAAGATTGTCAAGAAGAAGCAGGACGTTGAAAACGAAGTGAAAGATGTCCCTGAAGTGTTTCTTGAGTATCTGAAGTATTGTAGAAATCTTAATTTCGAGGAAACTCCAGATTATTCCAAGTTAAGGCAGTTGTTTAAAGATTTGTTCTCCCGGGAAGGTTTCGTGGATGACAATGCCTTTGAATGGGATGCGCTTAAAGCAGATAAACTACTTGCGGGAGATAATGATATAACTGACACTGGTGAAGCTTCTGGAAGAAGAAGACGTTGGTTTACGGACAGCTCTGAATTAGAGGAACTCGCCAAACACTCAAGAAGGAGGTTCTACACGGATAAATTATGCTCGGTATTCTTCTGCTTCGTACCGCTCTTGCTGTTATGCTATTATTGGTTTTATGTTAACAAAACAAAGGTGTAGTTACTGTAAATAGAGCTACTTAAAGTAGCAACTTTTTTGTTTACTTTTATAACAAATATATGAATAAATTCATAGAAATCTTTGCTGTTTTTTTCTTAGAGCATATATATATGGAGAGAGAATGCTGGACCTGAAAGTGTGTCCAAAATGTGTGCGACAGAGAAAGGTATATATGTTTGTATTTGTTCTCTATGCGCATGCGTCGAAAGTGACAGTTGTCAAGTCAGAGCTGTCTAGATATAATACGTGACAGTTGTTAAATATGACATTATATTGATGTAGAATAATGTTGATATGTATAAATATAATTACAACTAACGAGTATATGTTTTCACTGAACGGTCACTGTTTTACCGACAGACGAGCTTTATACCAACTAAAGAAATATAATTTCTTTACATATTTAATATTTATTATATCTAGACAGCTGTCACTTTCGACGCATGCGCATAGAGAACAAATAGGAACATATATACCTTTCTCTCTCGTACACATTTTGGACACACTGTTAATGTATAGGAAACATAGGCTATACACACTTCATATAAATATTTATAGGTTAAATACTTAATTTATAACTGACATAACGATTCGAAAGAAATACAACGACTTCGAATCTGGTTTAAGGGGGTATCGTCGAAAATTTAAGGTATTTTGAGGATTGTTTTTTTATAATAAAAATAATGTAAAACGATATTTTAACTTTTTTGGCTTATTATTACACTTATTCTACATACAAAAAAATCTGTTTTGAAATTTAAAAATATTGTTAACTTGGTTGAAAATATCGGTGAAGTAGACCCTGTCCAAAAATTGGACCTGGACGGTGTTGCCGATTTTAGCTCTCCTATTTATCTGATAAATAAAAACCTAGAAAATTATTAATTAGTATGAGTACAGTCAGTTATGGTTGGAACTAAAGAAATTGAAATTCTGAAAACTGGTTTTTTTTACCAGTTATTTAATGAAAAAAATACGAAATTATTGAAATAAAAAAATGATTCTAGTTCCAACGATAGCTATTGATGTTGTGAATAACATATTAAAATTTCAGATGACTCAGACTTCTATAAATCTTTAATTATTTTTTTTTTAATTTTAGTTTTGTCCTTTAAATTATCCTGGTTCTTTAATTATTTATATCTTCAATAACATTGCGACTATTAAAAACAAATCACATTTGAGATCCTGATAGTTAACTTTATCAGTACATGTAATATACATTTCTAGAATTTAAGGGGGGGCGGTTAAGGATTCAACTTATTCTTTTTCATTTTTTTTAATTTATGTATATGAATGTGCAACATATTAAGTTTATTGTGCGAAAATTTGAAGTCGATTGGAGTAAAACTGTCGGAGATATAGAGTTTTAAGTCTTCACCTCTCTGGTCTGGTTTCGTATTTCTTTGAAACTTTTAAACGCGTTTTTTTCACACTTAGCTTTTTCAGAGTCGGTGTCCTCTCTAGCTCAAAATCTACTGCACCCATCCTTTTGAAATTTTGCACACTCTTTCTTTACATAAATGCCGAGGTAATGCTGTCGAGTTACTTAACAGGGTGTCTTGCAGAAACTTATCAACTAATAAAATCATTTTGGTTTTTTGATTTCAAATAATCCAGTGATGAGTTATGAGTAACTTTTTTTGTGACGTCACCGGAGATTCGCTGTCAATGGCTCATTTCTTGATATTTATTTATGAAAATTTCACAAAGTATTCTTTAAATGTTATTTTATCATGTAGTAATTATAGAAATAATTATATATTAACTGAGTCGTCAAAAAACATTATCGAAAATATGCTTTTTTTTCATCGTTTTGATCTTTAACAAATTTATAGTGGACTATAGCAGATTCATACTGAATTTAATCGAGTCTTAAATAAATTCATCCGAATTGAATAGAATCTGCCCAAAAAAAGTGGCGCATTTTTGTCTCTAATCTATTTTATTATAAAAATTGCAATAAATAGTTATAAAATCAAAATATAATTTCAAGAAGAATTTTTATAATTAAAATTACCTAGAAAACCATTAAAACGTTAAAAGATATTTAAATCCTTTTTCTGCAAATTCCAGTAAATAATTTGTTTACTGCTTTTAACATCATAAACAAGTTTGGAATGTTTGTGTTAATCCTTATTACCTGAATTTCATGTTTTTAGACATTAGAATAATAAGTCCGTACGAAATATCTACATCGGCACCATTAAGGATTATAATGGTTGTTATTTTAGATTCTTTAAAACTTTTACAGTTATTTTCTTGTTAATTTCCAAAATTCAGTTAAGGAGGTACAGGACGTTAACGTAAATGATGAAAACGTTGTGAAATTTGGAGGGTCAATACAAATAGTTAAAATACATGCGTCTCAAAATTTTAGAGACCTAGGGTTCATAGTTTTCTTTTTATACATCATTAAAAATAGTCATTTTCCATACAAATCATAATTTTTAGCTCAATTTCACCACATAATATAACTTTTAACTATAAAAAAATGATGACACGGTTTTCAAAAACTAGGTGTATATAAAAGAATCTTTTCTGTAACTATTGCAAAAAGAAAATTATCAAAAGGATACCTATATACGAAAATATTTAAATAAAACCTTTAAGAAACAGTAAATGTAGGTTATAAGCCGGCAACGTTGCAAATGCCAATTTGAGCGAGAAATTCAAAATCGGAATAAATATTATATAAAATAAACCAATTTATTGGTCAAAGAACCAAATCACGCATGCGTCAACACACGTAAATTTACAGCATTGCCAAATTTTTTATTAATTCTTCAAAATATTTAATTTGAATATAAATTTGATATTAATTATAGGTAATTTTTAATTTATTAAACTATTATATGCATAGAAAAATCATTTTAACAAGCAAAAAGCAGTTTAATAGGGAATTGAAAAATTCATTTTCAAAGGTACAGTCCCAATATTTGCTCTTCCCTCATGTACTTCGTATTTTGCATTTCGTATTACCGGGAGATAAACTTTTTGAATTGACGGTACGTCCTGTGCCTCCTTAAGTGGGCATTTTTATAATTTTTATTTACAACCTTTCTGATAATATTTGGTTGTAAGTTTAAGGCCCTCCACACACGACGCGCCTGGTTGCAAACCTTAGCCCCGAATCTACCCGAAGCGAATGTCATTACAACTGTTGTTAGTGAGAGATCGAACGTGTATGCAAGTGAAATAAAACACGAGTCGGCTGATTGCAAACTAAACGCGGAACGTATTTTTCAACGAAAACGAGCATGAGCCATGTCGAGCCGTGTATCGTGACTCTATAGAATTTTTAACAATAGCAAAACAGGGGATTCTATTGTGTTATATGTATGTATGTATGTATTTAAATACTTTTCGTAAACATCTCTGTTGATGATGTCATCATGAAACCAACAATGCCCTGCGACCGAGAAATCTAGTTACTGAATATATGCTTACGTTCGTGCCTTCCCAGTAAGCAATTTGGTAAAGTGCCCTATTTAGTGACGTTCGAGTCACTCGTACAATTCTATTCTAACGCTTTACAAGTTCTCTACCTGTCACAGATTTTGTGTTAGTTTTTCATAATAATATTCTTTCTTTTTCCAACATCATTCATTAAGTAGCAGTTGTTTCTTTCACACTAGGATATATATTTGTTTAGTTCATTTTCATTCCAAAGTGAGAGAGAAACGAGATGCGGTTAGACAAGTAAAATATATTTTTCACCGTTACACTTGTATACTTGTATAGTATTTCGTTCTGTACAGTATGTTTAAAGTATATGCTATCCTTTTTCAACAAATATTTCTTTAATGGTAATAGGTACACGCTGTCTCCCTCAATCTCAGAATATAATGTGTTTAAACGAATACTCTAAGCAGCGATGGTAAGACAGAGGTTTTAAACCTAACGCAGACCTGCCGATCGTGGATTTTTGAATCACCAAAACAATGTAAAAAACTAATATAACGAGTATTGTTGAAGATGAATAATATTCATTAAAAAAATCACGATCCGTACTAAAGATTACATCTATTTATTTCTTCATTTAAATATTTATATTTTGCAGACTCTAAAATGTAGAATTCCATTAAGTTTTATACCCCTGCCATCCCTGCTAGTGTCAAGTTTATAACTCCGGTCATAAATCATAAACCGACTCCGCTTTTAATTCAGCAGTGAACCGTCGTTGCGATCTCTGTAGCTCATAAATAGGGCCTTTCCTATGAACGACTGAATAGAAAACGAACACGTTCCAGACAAAAAACTCATGATATGTAATAGAAATTAAGTAGAATTTACTCCAAAATGTTTACTGGGTTGTGTTTTATCTCACTCGTATACACGTTCGTTTTTTTACTAACAACAGTTGTAATGACATTCGGTCCGGGCAGATTCGGGGCTAAGGTTTGCAACCAGTCGCGTCGTGTGCTGAGGGCCTTATAATAAAACATGTCAGACACAAAAATAAATTTAAAATTCAAATTAACTTATTTTAAGATTTATTTTTGCTAATAACTTTTTAATTACAAAAGGTACCACAAAAAGTTATTAATAGAAGTTGTAGGTATTATTATTATCTACAAAAACTCTTTTCACGAAACTTTAGTACAAGTTATAGTTTTAAAGATAAACAAATAATACTAATTATAGTTTTATTTTCAATAATTAGTGTCCAGGTACAACTATTTTACATAATTTGGCTGCTCTTATCAATTTGATAAATTTCGTCGACTACAAAGAAAAAACATGTTGATTTTATTAAAAATATACTTTTTATTAAATCTTCAATTTTACAGGCTTGTGTCCTATGTCTTAATTTCTATAAAGTGTACTACATATTGATAAAGTGGGTTACTAGAACCTCAAATGTTCAATTATTTTTTAATAACTCCTTATATGTTAAGAGATATTAACAATTAAAAAAGTCATTTTGTCTCTTTAATTATTAAAGGGATTCAACGTTGTACACATTCCAAGTGCATGTGACATCACAATCCTTGTGTAAGGTTACCAACCTTACAGCTCATAAATCTTTGCTATATGTATTTATATATCAAAATATCAAATATTATTTACAGCTATTTCAAGGAACAATCAAATTTCAATATTATGTCTGCCTTAGCAGGGTTACATAAAATAATAACTTGTTATTCTTTGATTTAACTTGATTATTTGGACTACCAACAGCTACAGAACATTATCACAGCATTGACCTGTGACATTTCTAGCGCTAAAACTACAATTCAAACTTTTAATTGCTATATCTCCGTCAACATTTAGATATTTAATAAAATAGACACGCCAATACACATTTATTAACATCAATTTCAATCAACAATTGAAAAATCGACCTCTAAAAACAAGCCCATTAAAGAGTGTATAATTATTCGATATAGCTGCACCTTTTGTTTTGGACTTTTAAAAAGAACTACTGCACTTTGGTATTTTTTATGTCGCTTTTAATATAGTCAAAATATGTACAAATCACTAGATAATATTTATTATACCACTTTTAATTAAGAAATGGGCAATATTTAAGGTTAAAGTTGACCAATAAATGTGAATCAAACTCTAACATACAAAAGTGCAGCAGTCTAGGTCGAGGATATATTTTACATGTTATAGTCCAAATTACGATTAAAAGAGGTTATAAGAGCGTAAAAATCTATAATACGATAATAAATTTTATCTTATTCGTTTCTATATACATTTTAGAAAAATAAGTGACCCAGTAAACATTTTGGAGCATTTTGGAGTCACTTTGACATCATATTGGAGATGCGTATGATTTTTTTGTCATGAAAGAGTTCATTTATAGTTCAGTTTCTCACAATCGTTCATATGAAATGTCTGTTTTATCGGCTACAGATGACAGAACCACTTCACCTGTCGGAATACAAATGAAGATAAAGTTGTTGCGAACTATAATTGAATTGAAATAGTGATAGAAACGTCACTAAATAGGGCACTTCACCAAATGTTTACTGGGGAGTCAGTACTTTTTAGTTCTTTACTCCACAACTTGTTTTAAGTATGAGTCGCCGGCGAACTCGTAATTTGAACTATATTTAGGGTCGTAAGATAGTTTAAGATACATTTGCAAAGCAATTAAACAATTACAAAACAGGCACAAAATAAGCAGCACATTATTAAAACCACTAGTAAGTTTTTGCGTGGATTTTGGTAACTTTTCGTACAATATTCTCACTTTCTTTAACAGATATTTCACTGACTTTATCAACCCTTTCATTAGCATCTAAGGTGTAGAAAAGATCCGCGAATAATTGTCGCAAAAATAAATAATCCGGTGTTTCACTAAAACCAAGTCTTCTTACATATTTCATGAAAACTAGAAACTCATCAGGTAAACCACGACACAGATCTTCAGGAGTTGTCTCTATTTTGCAGTCGCAAACTTTCTCAATAACCTCGCTTCGAGTTCCTTCGCACTTTTGCCAAGGAAGTGATCCCTTGACGAATAAGATTAAGGTATACCCAAGCGATTCCAGGTCGTCTCTTCGAGAAGATTCCACTCCAAGATGCGTCCATACAGATGCCGTCGTTAACGACCCCGTAAATGTAATGCCCTCCTTATACGGTATATGTCTTTGTGATTCCTCTTCGCGAAATCTTCGTGATAGTCCATAATCAATTAGATAAAATTTGTGCCGGTTATCGCCAAGCCCCACTAAAATATTGCCAGGCTTAATATCCAGATGGAGTACACTTTTAGAATGGATGAATTCAATTCGATGCAGAAGCTGATCCGCTATAATTATAACATTTTTTAAAGAAAATCGATTCCCACGAAGTTTGAATATCTTTGCGAGGGAAAAACCCAACAATTCCATCACGAGAATGTAGTTGTCCTCTTCTTGAAACATGTCGTAGATAATTGGAATTCCATCTCCTCCAGCTAACTTTCTGAATGATTGTAATTCAGAAAGAAAATGATTATTATTATTATTCACAGTTTCAAATTTCATAGCAAAATATCCTCCATATCGGACGTCTTTCACTAGATATATATTACCAAACGCACCTTCATCAATTTTGTAACAAATTTTATAATTCTCCATTATTTAAATAACTAAATATTATTTACTTATGTGCGCTTATGTGCTTTAGTCCTTCTAGGACGAACAAATAACTTGAAATGTTGTTAAATGCTGAAAGAAGAGTCTTTCATATATGTGTGTCTCGTTCTCTCATTAGGGTATTTGTAGAGTCGTAATATTTGCTTCGGTTATATTCGGGATACCGAACGTTGACGACTTTGACATTAAAACATAACCTACAAATCAGTGTAAACATAAACACGTGTATTTCATGATGTAGTAACTTCATGCCACACAAAGAAAGTTTATTGGCTTGACTGTACATATGTCAGACAGACGCCATTTAATCCAGGTACCAATTCAGGAAGAGTTATTTGAAAAGAATTAAATTATCTTATTTAAATAGAAAGAAAAATGAACAGGCATAGAAAATCAAGGCAACAAATATTTATATTTGCATTTTTATGTTGATTTTAGTTATAATTATTTCGAATAAGTACTTTAGGGTCACCATTAGAAGAAATATTTTTAAAAAAATCGCTGTTACTTGTGAAATCTTATAGCTACAAAAAAACAATGTACTAGACATGTGCGAATACTGCCTCCTTACATAGATTTAGGCCTATAGTTCACATTGGTATTGAAGCGTATTCGAGTTATGAGCAAAAATCAAAAAAAAAACCCGAAGAAATTCCCATAACTTCTACAGTTTTTATCACAGAAAGTTGAAATAGTGCTAAAACGACGTATTTAAAAAAAATAATGCGTTTTACGCTATTTTGAACATTCCCCATATAAAATTGACTGAGAATCAGAAAATATTTTTAAAAAAATCGCTGTTACTTGTGAAATCTTATAGCTACAAAAAAAACAATGTACTAGACATGTGCGAATACCGCCTCCTTACATAGATTTAGGCCTATAGTTCACATTGCTATTGAAGCGGATCTTTTATATTAAGTATAGACGTAATTAATTACATTTTTCTATGGATAAAATTAGGAAATTTTCTAATGTACAAATAATAATAGATTTTTGAATCTTTGCTTTAGATTACCTTCAGTATTTCAACAAAACAACATTACTTTTAAAGAACGCCCTCAATGAAACTTTTAAATACGCCTCTTACTAATATACATATTTATCTTAGTTCTCTGACGTCACAACCATGGTGTAGTAACTCATATAGGGACAACTGGTCCTTTGATAACTTCATGTCGAATTGAGATTTGCCCTGTATTTTATAAGAAAGTTTATAGGCTTGACTGTACATATTTTAGACATACGCCATTTAATCCAGGTACCACTTCAGAAAGAGTTATTTAAGTGCCCTAGAATATTAAAAAAATTAAATTATCTTATTTAAAAGGAAAGAAAAATGAACAGACATAGAAAATCAAAGAACCAAATATTTATATTTGCCTTTAATGTTAATTTTAGTTATAATTATTTCGAATAAGTACTTTAGGGTCACCATTAGAAGAATTTGATCTTTTATATTAAGTATAGACGTAATTAATTACATTTTTTTACAGATAAAATCAGGAAATGTTGTAATGTACAAATAATAATAGGTTTTTGAGTCTTTGCTTTAGATTACATTGAGTATTTTAACAAAACAACTGTGCTTTTAAAGAACGCCTTCAATGAAACTTCTAAATACGCCTCTTACTAATATACAAATTTATCTTAGTCCTCTGACGTCATATTTCCGAGCATCTCCGAGTTTTATGCATATGGCTGCCGTTATTATCTACCTGTTATTATCTTAAACAATCTTAAATAACTAATAACAATAACAATCTAATCAAACAAACAAATCATACTTATAAACTATAGTCACCGATTTTAAACTCTAAAATGGAAAAATATAGAATGCTTTGTAGTGTTCCGGAGTGTAAAGATAAGGCATCTAGGAGGCATCGTTTTCCTGAAGATCCTGTGCTTTTTAAAATATGGTTGGAACGAATTGGCAATTCCAAGTTATTAAATAAAGACAAGAAAGCTGTTCGAAGAACTAATCTGGTTTGTGAAAGACATTTTTCACAAAAATGCCTATTTACATATAAACTGAAAAAGAATTCACTTCCTACGCTACATATTCCAGGTATGATTTTAATATATTTATATTATAATGTTCCAAGTGTTTATATTTATAATCTTATTAGATGTTATTATCTTTTGTCTTTTCTTCACTAATTACTATTATTAATTATATAATATTACATTACCAACTTTTATAGGACTCTCAAAGAATTTAGCAGAGAATTCTTTTTATATTCCTCCGGATCCTCCAATAGTTCGTCATCATTCTGAACATGCATATTGCAAAAAAGCCAGTACCTTTACCTCATATTGGTAATATGATTTGTTTAACAAATATTCATTATTATGATTGATGATTTGGTACATTTCCGTTTGAGTGAAATCATTCTTTCTATAATGATAAATTAATATATAATAATATTTTTTCAGATTTGCAATTGAGTGTTCTACCTTCTACATCGAAATCTGTTGAGAGAAGTGGTAATATGTGCGCAGGTAATTTTCATTTAGACTTACTTAGTTACTTACTTTAATTAAATATCGATATATCGATGAATAATAGATAATAAGTTAATATATAACAATATTTTTCAGATTTACAATTAAGCGTTGCTACACCATCTACATCGAAAGGGTTGTCTACTGAAAGAATTGGTAATCTGTGAACTATTTTATTTAATAAGCAATTTATTTGTTTAATAATATTTTTTCTTGTTATGTAGTTATATCCTTTTTTAGGTTCAACACTGAAAAGAAAGAGGGCAATGTTAAATGAGATTGACGTGCGTCGGCAGCTCAATTTGATTCCAAGAGCAAAACATTTCTACAGTGTAGCTGCGCTGCTGCACAGAAAAGCATATCTCGTTAAACGGAAATGTTTAAGCTTTAAGAGTCGGCTTCGGATTGCCGAAAAATTTGCAGAGACTCAACTTCATTTTATAGATAAACTCAACGACTCCACATATAATTCTATTATGTCACAGCGTGATGAAAAGATTTTAGCTCAATCATTTCCCCCGTCGTCTAAAACTCTCTCATTAGAACTACAGAAAGTTCCATTAACAACAGGATTTAATGAGAAAATTTTCGAACATATAACAGAAACAGTCAAAAATATGAAACAACTGGATAAATATTGTTCCTTAGCTTTCGCTGAAATGTCCATTCGTGCTGATCTCCAGTACAATTTGAATGGAGATCTCATTGAAGGCTTTGAAGATTTAGGATTTAATGAAAAGAAGAAGTCTTTTGCAGACCATGCAATTGTTTTTATGTTGCGTGGTCTGAGGCGAAATTGGAAGCAACCCATATGGTATGCTTTCAGTGCACACAGTACGTCAGCAACTACGTTAGTTCGAATGCTACGAAAAGTGATAAGAGAAGTTCGTAAAACTGGACTGAAACTTATTGCCACTGTATGTGATGAGACCAAACCAAATGTTTCAGCAATTAGAACACTTCTAGAGGAAACAAATGCGCATTGTTTGAGGAATAGTCTGGATAAAGATACTTATACGGGTTATTTAATAGATGGGGAAGAAGTTATACATATTTATGATCCTCCCCATCTATTGATGGGAATCAGAAATAATCTTACTCTTACAAATAAAAGTAATTCGTTAACTAAAAAACTTACTTTTGTGCAGAACGGGGTACAAATGGAGGCATATTGGCAACACATCATAAAATTATATGAGCTTGATCGAGTAACAATGAACGATGTTACTCCCTTTCCCAATTTAAAGGACTGGCATATTTATCCCGACAAGCTCAAGAAAATGAATGTTTCTTGTGCTGCTCAAGTTTTTAGTCATCGCCTTGGCTCTATAATGGAGTTTTTAACGAGATTAAATTTATTACCCATAGAAACTAATCAAACGGCACAATTACTTTTATTTGTGGATAAGCTCTTTGATAGTGTTAATTCTAATATCATATCTTTTGATAAGTCTCACCTAAAACCACTTAGGTGCGTTGTGACATCAAGTTCTCAACATGTTACGTTTTGGAATGAAGCAAAAAAAGTAATTGCAACAATGAGATTTATCGACGTTTTGACTGGGAGTAGTTCAAATCCTCCAACACTTACTAATTGGCTAGTAACTCTTACAGGGATGGAACGGGTTTGGAATATACTCAGGAAAGCAGGCTTTAAATATTTTCTGACGAGAAACCTTAACCAGGATCACGTCGAAAATTTTTTTAGTCAAGTCAGAGGGTTAGGTTTATATACAAAATTACATTGATTACAATAAACATTATTTACCAAACATTGCGTTTTAATTTTTTTATAATTTTTTTTTTATATTTATACTAATTCAAACATCTACTCATTCCCGCTTTTTTTGTGTCTTGCAAGAACTTCATGTCGAACGCAGGCAAAAGTCCTTGGCAAATACCATGAATATATCAAAGGACCAAAGCTTAACATGGGAGTTACCGATCTATAGTATATATTATCTTTGGTCACAACTCTGAGTTTAATGAATATGGCTGCCGTACTGTCATATTTCTCAGTGATTGTTGTTTTACTTTCAATAAAAAGTAATAAATAGTTTAAAAGTGCAAATTTAATTGAAGTTTCTCGTATTTTATATAAATAGCGATACGAAGAATAATAGTTGCCAGGTAATATATTGATAGTTGATATTATGTTAAAGCAAATACACTAACCAGTTCTGACGTCATTGTTAATTAAATACAACAAATTATTTTATTAGACTTTATGATACTTTTCAGGACTATATATTGGAGCTGCCAAAGAAATGTAAGAGGCAATAAGCAGCAGATGAAATTAATGAGCTAGCTAAACTACATCATCAAAAATCAAGAAGGACTTTGGTTTATGTACAATTACATTAATTAAACAATTAAATATTTTTGTTTTTTAGGAAGAATTTTTATGTATATACAAATACATTAATTACAACAAACATTGTTAACTAAAATTGCGTTTTTTTTTATTTATAAAATTGTTGATATTTATAATAATTCAAATATCCAATTATTCCCGCCTCTTTTGTGTCTTGCAAGAACTTCTCGCCGAACAAAGGCAGAGGTTCCTGGCCAATAACATGAATGTATCACAGGACCAAATGGGACCAAAACTTAACATGGGAGTTTCCGATCTATATTATCTTTGATTACGCGTAAATGGCTTATTAAACGTATATTGGCGTTTTTATTTTATTAAATATCCAAAAATAGACGGAGATATATCTATTTAAAGTTAACCTAGTAGCAAGTAATGTTATTTATTTTATAGCTTTGACGTTTAATAAGCTTGTGTCCTATGTCTTAATTTCTATAAAAGTGTACTAAATATTGATAAAGTGGGTTACTAGAACCTCAAATGTTCAATTATTTGTTAATAACTCCTTATATGTTAAGAGATATAAACAATTAAAAAAGTCATTTTGTCTCTTTAATTATTAAAGGGATTCAACGTTGTACACATTCCAAATGCATGTGACATCACAACCGCTGCCAACCTTACAGCTCATAAATCTCTGCTATATGTATTTATGAATCAAAATATCAAATATTATTCACAGCTATTTCAAGGAACAATAAAATTTCAATATTATGTCTGCCTTAGCAGGGTTAAATAAAATAAAAACCTATTATTCTTTGATTTGACTTGATTGTTTGACTACCAACAGCTACAAAACGTTACCACAGCACTGACCTACTCAACAAATAACTGACGTTAAAATGCATTTCATGTCATACAAATATGGCTGACCATTTCTAGCTCTAAAACTACAATTCAAATTTTTAATTGCTATATCTCCGTCAACATTTAGATATTTATTAAAATAGACACGCCAATACACATTTATTAACATCAATTTCAAACAACAATTGGAAAATCGACCACTAAAAAATGAGGACACAAGCCCATTGAATGCAACCTGGAAGTATCAGGGAATTTCAGGAAATTTAAAAAGAAAACGTCAAAAAATACTTTTAGCTAAAATTCAAGTTATTGATGATCCATTTAAAAATCTTCAATAATTTTTTCTATTAAATATTAAGAGTTTATTTGTTCTAGTTTATACTAGTCCTTAGTTTATTTTTGTCTTACTCAATTCAAGTTACTTTTTATTAAAACAATGCACTAAAGCAATAAGATAAAAAAACTATTTTGTATTAGAAGTAATTTTATAAAACATCAAAAAACGCACAGCTGAGGATAGTCTCATTCTTGTAAAAGTAGCAATTAATATCAAAAGATCACAAACATTACTTTAAAACAAAACAAAACAGAAATATGTTGCTTTAAAAGTAAATAAATAAACATTTGGAAGAAAGTTTTGTGTTAACAGAGCAAATTAGAAAAAAGAAATACTTATAAAGTCAAAATCTTTCAATGACGTTATTCATCTTCAATTGGAGTGTCATGTCTTCAATTGGACAAATAAAATTGTAATTAAACTTTTATTTGCCATATAAAAAGTTAAAAAGAAGGCCTTAAATTTGTACTCTGTTAAAAATAGTATTAAGCAACGCTAGATTTCATTTTATCCATTGCGAATTTATCTCTCCGACTCCTTTCCATTCAATTAAAGATTGCTTTGACACACTTTAATTAGTGTTGTGAACAATATCTTAAATTCTAGAAATGTATATTACATGTACTGATAAAGTTAACTATCAGGATCTCAAATGTGATTAGTTTTAAATAGTCGCAATGTTATTGAAGATAAACAATTAAAAAACCAGGAACAAAATTTTGCAAACACCTTACTTCATTATTATTATATTTATATTATTTAAAAATTTAACTAAAATTAATAGAAATTTAATTTCTCCATGGTATAGAGTTCGAGTAGCTAGAAAAATCAACAGATTTAAAAAATAGATATAATTTTATTCTAATATTATAAAATTCCTTAGTTCCTTTTTATAAATTGCATAAAATATAAATTTTGCTCATTTTTTAAGTATTTTTATAGAAAAATACAAATATCTTTTTATATATGTAGAGGTCTTCGTTTTCCAAATTAAACTTGAGGTTTTTTGACGATGATGACTGCAGAAGGAACCAATCCTAAAAATCACAAATTTAGTATTAGAAAAAATGTTTTTTTAAAGATATATGATAATAATACAATCAAATATAAAAATAAGAATATAATAGAGAAAGGAAAAGAGGTGTAAAGTGTGATTAAAGAGAGATATGAGAAATAATACATCTGACAAAAAATGATAAATCGAGTTATTGATGTCGATGGATTCAATTTGTACATGAGGTTTACAAGTGAAGAATCAAACTTTAAATAATAAAAAAGTTAAATGGGCTTGTGTCCTATGTCTTAATTTCTATAAAAGTGTACTATATATTGATAAAGTGGGTTACTAGAACCTCAAATGTTCAATTATTTGTTAATAACTCCTTATATGTTAAGAGATATTAACAATTAAAGAAGTCATTTTGTCTCTTTAATTATTAAAGGGATTCAACGTTGTACACATTCCAAGTGCATGTGACATCACAATCCTTGTATAAGGTTACCAACCTTACAGCTCATAAATCTCTGCTATATGTATTTATATATCAAAATATCAAATATTATTTACATCTATTTCAAGGAATAATAAAATTCCAACATTATGTCTGCCTTAGCAGGGTTAAATAAAATAAAAACTTATTATTCTTTGACTTGTCAGTACATGTAATATACATTTCTAGAATTTAAGATATTGTTCACAACACAAATTAAAGTGAAAAATGGGCAATTGTACGGGGCTCACTTAAACGAGGGGACCCCAAACTAATCTAGTACAAATTTAGATTCATTTTAATTTGAATTTCACTTCAAATTTTGAATAATTTCTTAAAGTTAGACTTAGATATTACGAAAAAAGAGTTTTATCCATTGAAAATTAATTAAAAACAACATAAACAAAACTCTTAACTAAATCTGCAGTTTCTTTTCCTGAATGGTGATTCTTACCTAATATATTAAGAGTTTTACAATAATCTTCAGCTGTAAATTCTTTCCTTGGAAATGCAGTCATGATTACAAAATTTTCTCCATGTTGTGAATATTTTTCTGTTATAAATTTTTTAACTTCTGAGAATTGTGTCGTCACATCAAATGTCTTTGTTGTTGCTGATCCATCTGGACCTCGAATCTGCAGACTGGTTGTTGGGTAAATCTTTGTAGGATTTACAACGACAGGTGATGATGCTTGAGGCTCTGCCGGAATATGTTTCGCAATGTTAGGATTGGTTCTGTTGAATTTAATAATAATATGTGTTAATCTTTTTTCTAATAAAACCTGAAATAGCTAATAAAAAATAGGTGGTGTAAATGGGAAGATATTGGTGCCAATAAAGTCTATCTATTTTAAAAAAAACTATTATTATTATTTAATAATCTATTCGGATGTAATACTATATGATTAACACAATTTGGCTTGTGTTAAATTGTGAAATTAATGTTAATATATGTATATTTGTGTTTTTATTATTTAAATACTTAAATGTTTACGAAGTTATAGCTATATCAAATTTGAATTTCAGTTTTTCTGCTTATTTTACAAGAGATAATAGTAATTCAGATTATTCAGGGTAGCCACAAAAAAATGATTTCAAATTTCCTTGATAAATCCAGGTTTTCTAGTAAAGTTTTTCTTACTTTCCCTGATATAGAAATTTTATTCGTATCACTTAAATATTTAAAGTTTTGATCTGGTATGAACATGAATAATTCTGAAATCTGGTATTAAAATTAGATATTTATTTCTGATTTATTTTTTATCTCATTGCCTTAGTTGACGTATAATAACTAATTAAATACGATTTATTACTCGTTAATAAAAAGTAACTTAAATTGAGTAAGACAAAAATAAGCTAATGACTAGTATTAACTAGAACGAATTAACTCTTAATATTTAATAGATTATTAAAGATTTTTAAATTAATAATCAATAACTTGAATTTGAGCTAAAAGTCTTTTTTGACGCTTTATTTTTTTTTCATTAGCTACACGTTTTCTTTTTAAATTTTCTGATTCATTTCATTTTTAATTTTAAATGAAATATAATATACTATATATGAAATAGTTGCAACCAAATTCCCTGATACTTCCAGGTTGCATAAAATTGCATGATAATTCCTGGATTTCCAGGTTTTCCAGGTCTGTGGCCACCCTGTTACTTTTCCTTGTTGCTAGTAGTAAATGATGTATCACACAAACACTCGTTTGCGACTCTGTTGTATAAAACAAATTACAAATCTGCAGGAAGTGAAGTATTGATTTATATAAAACTTCACTAAATTAAATATTCATAAATTTGTGTATAAAAGCTCAAATATCTAATTATTCTAATTCGCATTATTATAGAAGTTATTAACGATTGAAATAGTCGTTATTTTCGCTTTAATAATTCCTTAATAATAAAACTTCCTTATTACCATTTGCCAACCTTTATCATCACTGTTAAACAAGAGAAGTGCAAATGAGATGCAGAATTAAACGACAAAGCTATAGCAGCTGTTGAGTCGACCCATAATGTTTTAATATAATGTCGTGGTATAAAATGAGAAATAAATAACATTACTTATTATATTCTATTCAATACATCAACTACTTGGATATTATTACGCAGTAAAACTTTAAATACTATTTATAAATATTAATTCTTCATATTTTTAACTTTTATAACGATGATAATTCCCTCTCTTCTAAATATAAACTCTATATATTGTGGGGCTCTAAAAAAGAAAATTATTTAGGGCACAAAATAAATATACGCACCCAGCAGCTCTAATCCTACGGTTAGCTTTATCTTGTTCTATTTCTGCAAGGATACGTTCTTTAATTTTTTTCTCTTCTTCCATTTCACGTTTTTTATCATCAACAACTTTTTGAACTTTCGCTTTTTCAACTCTCTTTGCTTCTTCTTTCTCTTCCTTTTCAGCTAGTATTCTTCTCCTGTCCCGTTCACTGAATTCTTCCTAAAATTAAGAAATAAATTAAATCGAAGTTGTAGATAACAAAATCATCTATTGAACGTGGTTTGCTTAAGAAGGCTTTCATGTCTTAAGTGTCCAGTATATTTTTGCTTTTTCAACATCAAAAGGCATTTATTTTTAGTCTTAAGTTAATTTATAGTTCTCTGAGGTAACTTTGCGTTTGTTTTTTTTAGAAATTGAGCAAAGATTTATATACGTTTATATATTTCTCTTGATTTTACTTATTTTTGACATATTTCAATTAATTATATATTCCAATTAGTTAATATATGTAGAGAAATAAAAACAAATCGAGCATACAAAGAAATCATACCTACAACACCCGAGCTAGAAAAGTCGTAAAAGAATGTGATTAATAAGTGTATATTGTGAACGGAAACTGAAAATGAACGGAAAATGTGTGAAACTTTAAACCACTGATTGAATACGTGAAGGAATGTGCTTACCGAAATTAACTAAACGAATTCTCAAAGTATGCAAAATAAACCTATTAAATCTAGCTAAAACTAATGTAGGACTGAGTATATAATAACTAAACTTTAAGATGGTTTGTTCATTCATTGTTCTGTATTTGTAAAGTAAATACCAACGTTTATATTGTAACCTTATTGTATTATTATCATCGTTATTATTTTATTAAATAAATGTATTAAACAAATTATGTGATTCTTTAACACCCTGGCAAGAAGCTAATATATTACATAGTTCAATTTGCCCAAATACAAATAAGAGTAACTTGATTCCACATCAGATTAACAGAATATTACTCTCATTTTTATATACATAGTATTAAATTCTTTGCTTATATTTTTCTTTTATATTTTAATTTAATTAAAAGTTTCGAGTTCTCTGAAGGTCTGGTAGTGCCAGACAAGGCTACACAAAAACTAAAAAGCTAAATAGACCTTTTGGCATAAAGCAAAAGCAAGATTTAAGTACATATTCGGGAATAATCCGAGACTAGAAAATATACTCTGCATTTGTGATATTTTAGAACGATATGGTACTGAAGTAGCAGCACATAAAAGAGCTTTTGTGACTTGAAAAGATCATTCAGTAGATATAAAAAAATATAGCAAAATGATCGACAAGAGTCCTTTGTTTGATAACTTAAAAAAGGAAAACCTATATGGATGGTTACTAACTTTCAAAAAGGAATAAAACTTTAAAGCTGAATATTAATAATTAAATAGTTTTTAATAGATATATATCCTTGCCCTACTTATAATTATATAGGATTACTAGTAAAATCTTACGAGTCCTTTAAGGATTTGTAAAGGAGCTCATTAGCTATTAAATGATCTATTAAACTATTGGTAAAAGTGCACCATTTGCAGCGGTGCAGGAAAAACAACATTTAAAATATTTTAAAAAGAGGACCCAATTAAAACAGGTTTTTATTACTTTTCTTTTACTAATGGAAACTATAGTAAACCATAAATAGCGTAAAACCAAAGACAATCTTTAAACATTTTATAGTTAGGTGTCCGCAACTATATACCCAGTAAATATTTGGAGTCACTTTGCCATCATATTGAAGATGCATATGAAAAAGTTCAATTTCGCATGAAATGTCTATTTTATTAGCTTCACCTGTCGAAATACAAATGAAGATAAGATTGATGCGAACTATAATTGAAGTGCAATAAAAATAAAAACGTCACAAAATAGGACGCTTCAAAAAATTGTTTACTGGGTAAGAAAAAGCTATAGAAAAACATCTACACTTAACTGCTAATTCAACAAGATACAAAAACTACATTATAAGTTTAAAAAAAAACGATGACAAAACATCTAAATCATCATGATCAGTTAAATTTTGTAAATCTTGCCTGTTTCCATCAAAAATTAAAAAGAGATTATGATAATATTAATTCACAGCACATTTTTAAAATGTGAGCATCTATTTTGAACGCAAAAACGCATTTGTTTTAAAACACTACTAGTTACATTGCTTCTAATCACACTTTTACCCCATAGTTTTATAGAACCACTCGTGGTGGTTCGTTTAAAGTTTTTTCTATAATCATTTCTATCCTTTTACAGCGAATAAGGATCTTTTTGAGACGGTAAAACGATAGATATAAAGTAAAGCCACGATAGAAGCCAGGGAAGTGATAAATACCTTTTCCTGTTCTGTTCTTCCTACGATAATAACTCCAGAAGGAGTTAAACCTGCAACAGTATTATAAAATTAAACTACAAATAAAATTAAAATATTAATTTAAAAAAAATACTAATAAGGCCTTTAATTTCTAATTCACGTTCTCACTTGTCTTAATATCTATAAAACTGTACTATAGGGTCTTTCAAGAAGATTTCGGTGAAATTGGCAGAAATTGTGTTTCATTATTAACCTCAGAGTCTTTTAAGAATATACTGTTAAATTTTTCTAAGGATATTGCCAATAGTTTCGTTTCTACAGTCGTTTTAGCATATATCAATAGCCATAGCATACTTAAAACTTTAGTCTTATTTATTTTAAAACTACTTTTTCGGCATGGTGTTGTAGAAAGCAAAGAAACTATTCAACCGAATCGTCTGAAACTTTAATATGTTATTCACAACATCAATAGCTTTCGTTGGAACTAGAATCATTTTTTTATTTCAATAATTTCGTATTTTTTTCATTAAATAACTGGTAAAAAAAAAAACAGTTTTTAGAATTTCAATTTCTAAAGCTTTGTTAATTTTCAATTGTTATTTTTTTCTCTAGTTTCTAATTTTCAGATGAATAGAAGTCCAATTTTTTGACAGAGTCTACTTTACCGTCATTTTTAACATATTTACCAATATTTTTAAGATACGACTTTTTTGTATGTAGAATAAGTGTAATAATAAGCCTAAAAAGTTAAAATATCGTTTTTCATTATTTTTATTATAAAAAAAAAACAATCCCCAAAATACCTCAAATTTTGGAGCTCTAGATCACTCCTTAAAATAAAAGAATAACCACTTTTTACTTATTTTTACGAAAATGACCGCTCTTGTTGAAAGATCCTATATATATAGCTAGTTTACTATCAGGATCTCAAATATGGTACCACCCACAATTTTATAGAAGATATTAACAATTTAAAAGTGATATATATATATATATATATATATATGTATATATATATTCGTCATTTTTAAGCCCTATTGACGTCACTGTTGAATATATTTGCGTTTTAAAATAGAAATGAAATAATGTAAACGATGTAAGTGATTGTTAGTTAAAATATTGTTAACTTATCACTTATTTTCGATAAATAATGAACTTAAAACAATCAACAATAATTTCAATAAAGATTTAATAAATAAAATAAACAACAAACCCAATTCATTTAAATCTCTTTCATTATCTTCATAAGTAAAAACTCTTTTTGGAAAAGCTGTCATAATAGGGACATCATCTTTTTCAGTTCTCAATTTTTTCTTAATAAATAATTTTACTTCAGAAAACTTTGTCGTACAAGAATATATTTGTGTACATGAAACACCATTTGGAAAACGTATTTGTAGTTTCGCAGAAGAATTATTTTCAATTGGAGTAGATGTTGAAGATGTTGTAGAAGGTTTGACCGGGCTGTTTGGATTATAATTAATTATTAATTCATTTGATTTCATTTTATTGATATATTGGAGAACATACCTGGAAGTTTGAACTACAGAATCTACAGTAGTGTTATTATCTTCTAATGTAGTTAACAATTCAGAAGCAGTTGGTTCAAATTCATGAGAGTGTGCCAGAAGCCATTCCATTGCAATTTCTACTCCTGAGAAATTCGTAGCAGCCAAAGCATTTTTTCTATGAAAAATATTATTTGTTAATATTAATTAAAAATTATTAAAAGGGAAAAGTAGCAGCATGGGGAGAAGAAAATAAATTAATTATGTAAGAGATATCATTAGTTTTAAGTTCATGAAATATTATTAACGATTATGTGGAAGAATCTAATATAATGTCAAATGAATATACTTACTATATATTAATTTAATTTTTTTAAATGTTTTTCTATCTTATATTCTATAAATTATATTACAGGAGATAGTTGTTGATCTCATAGTTATCGCAAAAGATAATTAATTTTATCCTTGAATTTGCTATTTAAATATTTGGTGAAGCCTTTAGCTAATTAAGAACTAAAAAACTGGTTACAAAACGATAATAATTAGATAATTATATAAATACATCAGTTTTTATTTGAACCATATGTATAAAGTAGAAATAATGGTTAATACGTTCAAAATAAAAGGCTAAATTAGACAACATTATCATAGCCTTCTTTGTTTTAAACTTATTTTTATACAAACTACTGTGCAACGTTGAAACTTACGATTTTTCTTCAGAAAAACCCATTTCCATTAAAGTTTTTACTTCTTGTGACATTTTAGTTAAATATTCTTGTGGATGTTATAAGAAAAGCTTAATGATTTTTTAATTGTCCTTGGTTTTTTATCCTCCCTTTTACAGTGTCACCGTCTTTAAGAGAAACCTGTAAAAATAAATAATCTGTATTATCAAATACCAAAGAAGAAGCTGTACCCCAGTTAGATTAACAATAGATAAACTGAAATCTATGACAAATTTAATCTGATTAAATTAAGGTTTGTGATAACTTAAAAGTTAACCAAAACGTATTACACTCCAACAATAGTTTAGTAGTTTAAATATAATTATATATATTAATTTTTAATCGTTATCAAAAGAACAAAACATATGCAAAAAATGACAAGTAGCTATTGAAAACTTAAGATAAATAATTACAAACTTAATAAATATCTGAAATAATCTTTTATATTTATAAACATATCTATTATATTATATACAAATATTATAAGTCTATTAAAAAATATTTATATAAAACGAAAAGTAAAAGTCAAAATATAACCTCAAAATATATGACTTAACAAAAAACACTATATAATTTTCTTAGTAGTTAAATTACTTACTGATTAAAGTAAATTCTATTTATAAAAACAATAAATAACGTATGTTGCACTTGATATTAAATATTTATTACTAAATTAATAATCAATCATTGATAAGATAAATACTTATAAATTTATCACTTCACAAATTATTTATATAATTCGAATTTATTAAATATATTTACTGTAATAATTAAATTATATTAATATCAAATGAAATAACACATATGTTATTTAGATAAAGAAAATAATTAAAATACCTGCTACATATATAAAAACATTGTAAACAATAAATGTGAAACTCATTGAAACTTCAAACTTGCAGATGCTTGCAGAGCAGAGATAAGAAAGTTTGCATCTTCGATAGAAGTACACGAAGTAAACCGAGTTCTCACGAAGTGACTTTATCATAGAAATAGGGTTTATATAAAACTGTATATATATTTTAAGAGACATTAAAAATTAAAAAAGTAATTTTGTCTAGGTAATTATTAAAGGGATTCAATGATATAGAATATAACACTGAATTTGCCTTGTCATCTATTTTATATGAAAGATACGCATACGAGTGTGTGTGGGATACGTCATTTACAACTTTCCATCAAGTTTTAGATTAAGACAGTTTTAAAAAACGAAAAATAATCTCAATTATTTATTTTTTCTGTGACGTCATACGCAGAGGTAAAACTGAAATTCAAATTTGATATAGGTTTACTTTTTTTCAATTGTTGATTGAAATTGATGTTAATAAATATATATTGACGTGTCTATTTTATTAAATATCTAAATGTTGACGGAGATATAGCAATTAAAAGTTTGAATTGTAGTTTTAGCGCTAGAAATGGTCGGCCATATTTGTATGACGTGAAATGCATTTTAACGTCAGTTAGTTGTTGAGTAGGTCAGTGCTGTGGTAATGTTTTGTAGCTGTTGGTAGTCAAATAATCAAGTCAAGTCAAAGAATAATGAGTTTTTATTTTATTTAACTCTGTTACAGCAGACATAATATTGAAATTTTATTGTTCCTTGAGATAGCTGTAAATAATATTTGATATTTTGATATATAAATACATATAGCAGAGATTTATGATCTGTAAGGTTGGTAACCTTACACAAGGATTGTGATGTCAGATGCATTTGGAATGTGTACAACGTTGAATCCCTTTAATAATTAAAGAGACAAAATGACTTTTTTAATTGTTAATATCTCCTAACATATAAGGAGTTATTAAAAAATAATTGAACATTTAAGGTTCTAGTAACCCACTTTATCAATATATAGTACACTTTTATAGAAATTAAGACATAGGACACGTGAAATGCATTTTAACGTCAGTTATTTGTTGAGTAGGTCAGTGCTGTGGTAATGTTCTGTAGCTGTTGGTAGTCAAATAATCAAGTCAAGTCAAAGAATAATGAGTTTTTATTTTATTTAACTCTGTTACGGCAGACATAATATTGAAACTTTATTGCATTGAAAGAGCTGTAAATAATATTTGATATTTTGATATATAAATACATATAGCAAGGATTGTGATGTCACATGCATTTGGAATGTGTACAACGTTGAATCCCTTTAATAATTAAAGAGACAAAATGACTTTTTTAATTGTTAATATCTCTTAACATATAAGGAGTTCTAGTAACCCACTTTATCAATATATAGTACACTTTTATAGAAATTAAGACATAGGACACAAGCCCAATAAAGAGACAAAATGACTTTTTTAATTGTTAATATCTCCTAACATATAACGAGTTATATAAAAATAATTCCATTAATTGAGTTTTAGGCTGTATGTGTTTAAATTATGGAAAATATTCGTCTAAACTCTTGACACATTCATTTAAATAAAATAAAAGTGAGGTTATGACAGTGATTTGTTTCCTATGACATAAATACTCGACAATAATTGTTAATGATGGGTAACAAACGTTCTGAGCATTGTAGGTTATGTTTTAATGTCATAGTTGTTAACACATGTGTGTTCGGTACCCGAACATGTCCGAAGCAAATATTCGACTCTTTACCGACAGTAAAAACAAATCTAAATTGAATAAAAATAATATTTTATACTAGTGTGTAATTCAATAAGCTTTAAAACAATGATTAAAGTATAATACAAAATATGAATCATACGTTGGCTTGTGGTGGGGTAGCGGGCTTAAATGTTTTAATTCAAGTAAGTGTATTATATGTATTCAAGCAAGAAATCGTGAAATAAAGATTTCACACCGTGTATTAAACAAATTTATTTGTGTTAATATTTTAATATTTCAAAGTCACTGATTATTTTTTGTGCTGACACAAGCTATACCACGTCGAGTCCATCCTGGAATTCCAAGAAGCGCAACTTCCAAAATTTGGCATGAATTTTACAATGACCATGTCTTTAGCTGGCTTAGGAGTAGGGGTCCTTATGATTCTGGTCATCGTAGTAACAATAGTGATAGTAGGAAAGATGAGAGCAGCTTCTCCTAATTTACCAGGTTTGAAAACTTAATTTACGATTTAAAATTAAGAATTTCAAGGTAGGTAACCGTTCATATTTTAAAGAAATTAATTGTTGAAAATTGACATAAAATACATTGCTCTTATGGAGAAATGGGTACATGTGATCATAAATCAATAAATATGAGTATGTTCTGTATTGTGTCGTATAAAGAAAAACTATTCATTAGAAAGGTGAATATTGGCGTGACAGGTCAACATTTTAAAAATACTATGTATCCGTTCATCCTGAAAAGAAAATTAGAAATGAAATTCAAATTATGATATTTAATAAATTATTTTTCGTCATTGGCAACGTCGCATTGCTATAATAAGCGCCACAACACGACAGCGGGAAAAACGGTAATTAAAGATTTAAATATAACCTCGTTTAGAACTGTCAAAATTACGTAAATATTACGTGATAGTAACAGCTAAAATTAAGTACAAAAATTATGAAAATAGCACATATGGTATATAGAATTGAAATATTTATAAACACTTTAATAATTTAATAACATAACCTTAAAATTATAATAGTAGTGATTCAAATTTATGTAGATACGTTTTTGAATTAATGACGACTTTATAATCATTTGTTTTTTTTATTTTACTATGTTAATTATTATCTATTTCTAGTGGTCGTTTTTTACAAAATAATCCTTGCTTGTTACGTTTTTGAGGTATATCCATCTTTACAAAACATTCAAATGTCACCGAGAAAAAGACTAACCAAAAAAAGCTGTGTTGCCAAATGTAAAATTCACATCACGTGATAAAAAACTATATCATATTACAACCTCCAAAATGTGACAATCTGTCAAAACGCAGTAGGATTTATTTTTAATAGAAGTTCAATGTCAAAAAAAAGAATTATTATTAAAAACTGCAATTTTATTTATTCCACATTCAATCGAACTGTCAAAATTTATATTACTAACGACGCATGCGCACCAACTGAATAAACTAACCTCAAATTAAAACACGAATGTGACAAGTAATGTAAATGAAATATCGAAATTTTCAGGTGATGAACCAGACGAACCGTCGTTCTCTATTAGCAAGGATTGCAAGGAATGGTGCGCAAAGATGCACACGCCCGAATCTTGGGCGGTTTGTTCTTATGGAAAGTGTGCCTGCCTGGCAAATTTCACCAACGGTCCAAGCCAAAAGAATGATAAAGGAGTTTGCATTAATATGTAGAATTATATTTGAAGATGATTTATTCTTTTGCTAATTTAGAATTAATCTTGTATTTGTTTTAACATGAAATACAGTTAATGTGTTAATAGCGATATTGTGGAAATAAATATATCAAATGGAACGTACAAATATTGGTTTATTTTATTTTTAATGGTTCTATGTCTTAATTTCTATAAAAGTATACTATATATTGATAAAATAAGTTATTAGAACTCGTTATATGTTAGGAGATATTAACAATTAAAAAAGTCATTTTGTCTCTTTCATTTCTTAAATCGTGCAACATTGTAAATTAATTAAAACATTACTTGAATTTTAACAATGTAAATATGGCAACAACGCATCGTGTTTTGTTTATGTTCGCACACCTGCACCGAGATCAATGACCGGTAAGTCATCACAAGTTCTGTTCATTATTTGCAATGTTTCATTTTAGAGAAAAAATATTACAATGTGTTAGAGTAGTGCATAAGATTGTTATATGTAAAAGAAAGAGACAGCTATATTGTTTAAAAAAATATTTAAAAAGTAAACAATTGAATTTAGTGTTAGGGTTATGTCGGTGGATGTGTTACAGATAAAGACGAACTTGAGACACTTTGTTCGATAGCGTGATTGCCAGGTGAAGGAAAGAGATGGATATAGTTACCAGATTTTTCTTAATAAAATAATTAGCACTCGTTTGAATTTAAAGAAATATTTGATTCGTTTGCAAGTTGAAACTTGTTGGAACGTGCTAGGTGTGTGGAAGTGGGGATGAGGTTAGGAGTAAGGGGCGTGGAAGACAGATGTAGTTGCATTCTATAGACATATGGGCGCCAAATTTAAATTCAAACGTGCATCTAGAATAGATATTGTGTAGTATAGGCATAGTGAACAAAATTATTAGGAGTGGGGATTAGACTTAGATTTACCTTTAATAATTAAAGAGGTAACAATTTACAAAAAATGATCGAGTTCATGACGTCACTGCTTCCTCACCTTCTTCCCCACTACCATTTGCCAACCTTTACCATCTCTGTTAAACAAGACAAGTGCAAAAGAGATGCAGAGTTAAACGTCAAAGCTATAGCAGCTGTTGCGTCGACCCATAATGTTTCAATATAATGTCGTGATGTAAAACAAAAAATAAACAACAAACTTTGGATATATATCCGTCAATTTTTGAATATTTAATAAAATAAAAACGCAAATTTACGTTTAACAAGTAATATTTCAATAAAGATTTAAAAAATCAAAAAATGTAAATTTTTTCCAAAAGCAGAAACATCATTGTTCTAATCTTCCATCTTAGGGCGGATCAGCATCCTAGCTTCTTTAAGGGCATTGACTCCAGTGAAAAGATCCCACCAGAATATAGAAGTGGCATTGACCACAGCATTAGGAAAATAAATTCCATTGAGATTTCTGCAAAAAATAATCATTAGGTTAGGTTTCTCTCTCTTTTACATGCGTTTCAATTAACAATTGTCTCTTTCATATTGCTCCTCCTACTACACTGCAAATAACGATCTGCTCCCCACCCAACCAATCAAAAACAACTTAACCACGCCCCCAAACTGTTTCCCCCACCATAAGTTCTTCCAGAACACTCTTACCTTCTCTACTTACGTATTGGAACACTTGTCATACCACCAACCACCTTTCCTGGATTGGGCACAATTCAGTGGCGAAGCATCTTGGTCTTTGTTCTTTGCAGAGAATTTATTTCCGTTGCAATCGGCCATCGAATCACCTGGAGATGCATTCGTAAAGTTTACATTTCAATTATTTAATACAGTAAACTTCTCCTTATAACACGGATTCCAGCAGTGCGGATTCATGGAATACGAACAAAATACGTTACATGGGATAGCTTACTTCAAATTATCTTTTTCTTTGCTTAGGTGTTATCAAAAGTTAAAAATAAAATTCAAAAAAAGAGAAGTAATTATATGTCAAATATTTGTTAGAAACGGATAAGTTTTTACAGCGCTCAGGTTTCTATTGGTTGCACACGTAAGTTTTGTATATTTACCAGCTATTCCACAATATCCACTCAATTCTAGTTGGTAGCCGTCGTCCTCAGAGTTTACTTTAAAGTTGCTGTATCGAGCATTCGCAAAAGTCCCGTTAAAAGCCTTTAACTCAACCAGGAGCTCAAAATTTCCTCCTTTTGTTAGCTGGAACATTAACCTATTAGTTAGATATCTTTCATTTTGCGTGGAAATTGAAGCTAAATAAATCTAAATTGAATTCTGTGCAAAGAAAAACTAATTCGGCAGAATTTTTAAGTTGTGTGGATATTCCAATCACCACCAACAAGTTTTATTAGATTACCTGATGAATATTTTCCAAACCCATCCAATATTCTCCAGCAGCATCCCCAAAACCTGCTTGATAGGTCTCGTAAGTTTGGTAAAAGTCCACAGATCCGTCAAACCTGGACTGGATAACCTGTTGGCGAAGGAATTTGGTAAAATTATACTTGTAGAAACATATCTTTCTCTTCTTGTTAAAACTATGAAGTGGAAGAACTCTTTCCCTAGGTTAACAGTGGTTGAGGTAAGGAACTAAATTGATATTTTCTTTAAATCAGTTATTTTGACAGTTGTTCTTCCAGTGGTAGTGGATTTTGTAGATGTTTTTATACGCCTTTCCGAAAATGTCGCATTGTAAGTGTATATTTTGGATATTGGGGAGTAAGTAAATTTGAAAACAGTCTATAATTTTATAATATTAAATATCTTTAAAAAAGATTTCTAAGCAAGAAAGGAAATGGCGATAGAGAAGGAGAAAACAGATGTAGGGCTGCGGTAGTAGAAAAGCATGACGAAAATCGAGTGAGTGAAATATAACGGGACATACAAAAGGCTTTAGGACAGGAGATATCGGCTAAAAAACAGGCAACAAAGAGAGAGAAGGTTGAAAATATGTAACAGAGCTAATGAAGATTGAAATATATAAAAGGAAAGTACGAATGGGAAATAGATAACGAAAGCGAGGAAAAAATCCGGTGGATGTAGAAACTATAAAGAACAAAGAACGAAACAAGAGTGAAACAAATTATCCAAAATCTCTTAATTATCACAAGAAAATCTGAAACAAACTTTAGTCAAGTTTTACAATACTTCAGAATTGCTACTTTCATGAAATTTCTTTAAAATTGTCATTGCTACCACATTTTGGTTTCTTTGATTTTTTATAGTTTTTGGGTCCAAACAGCCATCAGATTTGTTCTAACAGATCTAACAAAAATGAATTAAAGGAAATTTCTTTGTTTTTGATGCAACATGACTAAAGACTAACACTTGGTTGACCGAAATTTGTTGATAAATGTGTTGATTGAAAGATTCAATGAGAAAACTTCATACATTAAGTTAAGTTCTCTTTGGATACATCAAATACAAAGAAATTTGATCAGCATCTAAACAACTAGATCAGCTACAACAAAGCAAAGGAAGAGCTGCATGGAAAATATACAAAATCTGTTGTTACTTGTTTCCGGTACCAAAAAAGAAACATTTCATTTTGTTGGACATTTTTTATTAACATTTATATAACTATCTACAGTTTTAACAAAGTAGTGATTGGATATTGATTTGCTTTATTGGTTTTCTAATTGTTCTTTATTTAGTTCATATGTAATGGGCTTGTGTCCTATGTCTTAATTTCTATAAGGTGTACTACATATTGATAAAGTGGGTTACTAGAACTCCTTATATGTTAAGAGATATTAAGAATTAAAAAAGTCATTTTGTCTCTTTAATTATTAAAGGGATTCAATATTGTACACATTCCAAGTGCATGTGACATCACAATCGCTGCCAACCTGCTATACTAGCTACAGCTATTTCAAGGAACAATAAAATTTCAATATTATGTCTGCCTTAGCAGGGTTAAATAAAATAAAAACTTATTATTCTTTGACTTGACTTGATTATTTGACTACCAACAGCTACAGAACATTACCACAGCACTGACCTACTCAACAAATAACTGACGTTAAAATGCATTTCACGTCATACAAATATGGCCGACCATTTCTACCGCTAAAACTACAATTCAAACTTTTTAATTGCTATATCTCCGTCAATATTTAGATATTTAATAAAATAGACACGCCAATACACATTTATTAACATCAATTTCAATCATCAATTGAAAAATTGACCACTAAAAAATGAGGACACAAGCCCATTGTAATCTTAAATATTTACTAGCTCGACAACTTCAAGGTCAGTTTTTCATGATCATCTGAATTATTTTGAAACTCACTAAATTTCGCTACGTACCGTCCAATCGCCATCATTAACGTCAAAGTCACACTTCACAAGACTAGGGGTGCATTGTCCAGGATATTGAATCCAGTACATTCCAGTCTCCTTGGTTGAAACTTCCGAACAATCTGCAGCGACCTCTGTAAAAAGAGTTTGAACGATATTTGGTCTTCATTTATGGAAATTATAATTGTTTAATTTGAAAACTGTTTGGAAAGCATGCCACACCATTGTTTGGATGTGCCAAATGTGAGATGGGCAAAGATCTGCCATCAGTAGACATTAATCGTGAGTTATGTGCTCGAATGACCTAAGTATATTTTAAAGATGGAAGAACAAATAATCAGATGAGCAAAGACGTGGCCATTGTTGATCCTACCAAGCAATAAAAGCTTTCCCAACAGTTCCCGAATATCGTGGTTCGAGAATGTGCGTGCGTTGTCTATTTCCATTGCAGAATATTGGTGAGGCGCCAAGTACTTCATGCGATATTTATCTTTAGAGCGTCCGCGCATGAGATGACTGATTGCAAACTTTAGCCCAGAATCTGCCCGAATTGAATGAGAATGAAACTGTGTTGTTAGTGAGAGATCGCACTGGTATACGAGTGAGAGAAAACACACAGCACAAACGAATCTTAGAGTTTCCTTAAGCCATGACAGCGCCCCACAAACTTTAATGGAATTCAGGACAAACATAAAAGAAAGAATGGGTTTGTGTCCTATGTCTTAATTTCTATAAAACTGTCCTAAATATTGATAAAGTAGGTTACTAGAACCGCAAATGTCTCCTTATATGTTAGGAAATATTAACAGTTAAAATAGTAATTTTGTATCTTTAATTATTAAACGGAATCAACGTTTTCCACATTCCAAGTGCATGTGACATCACAATCGGTAGTTGCTATCTCTTTTATACAACAGAGTGTAAAAGAGATAGCATATTCAAGATAGAACTCTGGCAAGTTTACAGGTTACCAACCTTACAGCTCATAAATCTCTGCTATATGTATTTATATATCAAAATATCAAATATTATTTACAGCTATTTCAAGGAACAATAAAATTTCAATACTATGTCTGCCGTAACAGGGTTAAATAAAATGAAAACTTATTATTTGTTGATTTGACTTGATTATTTCGACTACCAACAGCTACAAAACATTACCACTGCACTGACCTACTCAACAAATAACTGACGTTAAAATGCATTTCACGTCATATAAATATGGCCGACCATTTCTAGCGCTAAAACTACAATTAAAACTTTTAATTGCTATATCTCCGTCAACATTTAGATATTTAATAAAATAGACACGCCAATACACATTTATTAACATCAATTTCAATCAACAATTAAAAAATCGACACAAGTCCATTGCTACATCTGACATTTTTTGCTAAACCTATTGCTGAGTTATTTTTAATAAAAAAAACATTTGTTTCTTTGGGAATTAATTCTTACCAATAAACACTTTTTTTGTATCTTGAAATAGTTGGGTTATGCGGGTTTTTCTGTTTAAAGGCAAACGAGGGACAAAATTGACCACCGATAAGATATTGGAGGTCCTCATCAATTGTTTAGGACAGTTTTATAGAAATTAAAACAAAAAGCTTAAACGCCATCTTCACGTTCTCCCGATAAACACTTACCAATACAATCTGGAAGAGTTGTCAGCCATTTTCCTCTTGAACACACAATTACAGGAGGTCCCATTAGTCTTTTACTTTCTGGACAAGAGAACAGCAAAACCTGGTGCTCCTCCACCAAGTCTCCAGGAATTGGTTTATCGGTGGTGGTTAGAAATGAGTATCTGCCAAATGTTTGAGAATCCGGAACTACACATTGGGCTCTAGGTTCTTTAAATTAGAAAATCTTTGAATTAATGGCGTTAGAGTTATTTGGTGAAATTACCAAATTTAGGGTCACTGGGTCTTTTAAGAAACAGTTAAAATTTCAAACGTCCTTTTATACAACATAGTGTAAACAAGAATCAAAATTATTTATATTTAAATATTTAGATCGTGCAACATTTTAAATTTATTAAAACATTACTTTAATTTAAATAATGTAAATATGGCAACAACGCATCGTGTTTTGTTTATGTTTGCACACCTGCACCGAGATCAATGACCGGTAAGTCATCACAAGTTCTGTTCATTATTTTGCAATGTTTAATTTTAGAGTAAAATTATTACAATGTGTTAGAGCAGTGCATTAGATTTTTATATATAAAAGAAAGAGACAGCAATATTATTATAAAAGTATTTATAAAGTAAACAATTGAATTTAGTGTTAGGATTATGTCGGTGGATGTGTTACAGATAAAGACGAGGTGAGACATTTCGCACGAGAGTATAATTGCCTGTTGAAGGAAAGAGACGGATATAGTTTCCAGATAAGTCTAACGAAATAATCAAACGTTTAGACAACTGATCTGAAATAATTTGCAAGCAGCACAACTAATGGAACACGTAAATGATGACTTACCGCATGTCGGAAGACCTGGGTTCCAATCCTGGTTCCTGCAAACATTGACACTCCTTCCAGTTAATATGTAGGCTTCATCACATTCAAATTCAATAATGGTTAAAGGATTAACTTCAGTTCCAGGAATCACGGGAGTAGTTGATCCAACTATGCCATATTTCCCATTGTTTGGAAACTCGGGTAAAATACAGTTTATGTTCGCTGAAAGGAAAAACAAATGAATCAGAAATTGACTTCATCAACTTGTTGAAAATTGGTAAATGGGTACATGTGATCATAAATCAATAAATATGAGTATGTTCTATATTGTGACGTATAAAAAAAAACTATTCATTAGAAAGGTGAATATTGGCGTGACAGGTCAATATTTTAAAAATACTATGTATCCGTTCATCCTGAAAAGAAAATTAGAAATGAAATTCAAATTATGATATTTAATAAATTATTTTTCGCTATTGGCAACGTCGCACTGCTATAATAAGCGCCACAACATGACAGCGGGAAAAACGGTAATTAAAGATTTAAATATAACCTCGTTCAGAACTGTCAAAATTACGTAAATATTACGTGATAGTAACAGCTAAAATTACGTACAGAAATTAAGAAAATAACACATATGGTATATAGAATTAAAATATTTATAAACACTTTAATAATTTAATAACATAACCTAAAAATTATAATAGTAGTGATTCAAATTTATGTAGATACGTTTTTGAATTAATGACGACTTTATAATCATTTGTTTTTTTATTTTACTATGTAAATTATTATCTATTTCTAGTGGTCGTTTTTTACAAAATAATCCTTGCTTGTTACGTTTTTGAGGTATATCCATCTTTACAAAACATTCAAATGTCACCGGGAAAAAACTAACCAAAAAAAGCGGTGTTGCCAAATGTAAAATTCATGTCACGTGATAAAAAACTATATTATATTATAACCTCCAAAATGTGACAATCTGTCAAAACGCGGTAGGATTTACTTTTAAAAGAAGTTCAATGTCAGTTTGTCAAAAATAAAGAATTAAAAGCAATTTCTATTACTAATTGTTATTAAAAACAGCAATTTTATTTATTCCACATTCAATCGAACTGTCAAAATTTATATTACTAACGACGCATGCGCACCAACTGAATTAACTAACCTCAAATTAAAACACGATTGCTTAACCTAAAATCTGGATTAAAATATTAAATATGAAAACAGTGAGTGGGGATAAATCTTACCAGCGCATGTAGGGGGAGACGGGCTCCAGTTTCCATCATCGCAGACGATGATCGATGGACCTGTCAGGGTAAAGCTAGGGTTACAGGTAAACTGTAAGAAGGTTAGATCAAAAGCGGGATTCCCCGGCACAGGAGTGTCAGACGATCCCTTAATCGTGTAAGCCCCATTCTCCAGAACAGGAAGTATGCAATCTGCATACCTAAAGAAATATATAAAAATAACTTCCTATATTATAATGTTCCAAATGAAAGTTTATTTGTTTATATCCCAGTTAACAATTTGGTGAAGTGCCCTATTTAGTGACGTTTCTATCACTATTTCACTTCAATTATAGTTCGCATCAACTTTATCTTCATTTGTATTCCGACAGGTGGAGTAATTTCGCCATTCGTAGCCGATAAAGTAGACACTTTATATGAAAAAATGTGAGAAACTGAACTATAAATGAACTCTTTTATGACAAAAAAATCATGACGCATCTTCAATATGATGTCAAAGTCACTCCAAAATGCTTACTGGGATGTTTACGCGATTCGTATGGTGGCTCGAAAACGGCTACGCACATTTTCCTGAAAATTGTCTATTTTGTAGAGAAAAATATTCTAAGACTTATGGCGTCCTAGAATTTTTCCCTGAGTTGTCTAGAAATACGAAATTTTGGAAAAACTAAAAAATAACTTTTTGGTTTATAAATTTTAATTCGTAAAAGATAGAAAGTTGAAATTTTACATGTGTATTACGGTGTTCAATGCTGACATATTTTGAAAATTAGAAATTGAAAAATTAAAAAGGGGGGCGCTGAAAAAATTAGGGGGCCCAGTAGGAAACTTTGGAGAAAACTCAAATTTTGGATTCTGTAATAATTGAGTATGATATTATAAAAGAATAATTCAAAATTAAAAAATTTTATTTGGAGGCATAGGGGCGGTCTTGAAATTTTATATAAGGACTAACTTTGGTATCTAATTTACAAATGGAAAAAAAAAAATTTTTTTAGTCAGTTTATATCTTAGAGCATATATAATATGGAGAGAGAATAGTGAACCTGAAAGTGTGTCCAAAATGTGTGCGAATGAGAAAGGTATATGTTTCTGTTTGTTCTCTATGCGCATGCGTTGAAAGTGACAGTTGTCAAGTCAGAGCTGTCTAGATATAATACGTGACAGTTGTTAAATATGACATTATATTGATGTAGAATAATATAGATATGTATAAATATAAATAAACTATATATAAATATAACTATAACTAAAAATGAGTACATGTTTTCATTGAACGGTCACTGTTTTATCGACAGACGAGCTTTGTACCAACTAAAGAAATATAATTTCTTTACTTATTTAATATTTATTATATCTTAATAGAATATTAATATTTATATACCTAGACAGCTGTCACTTTCGACGCATGCGCATAGAGAACAAATAGTAACATATACCTTTCCCTCTCGCACACATTTTGGACATACTTTTAATCTATAGGAGACACACCATATATATATGCTATAAGGTTTATATGAAAAACTATTTGTTGTTATATGTAAAATAAATATGGAACGAGTTAAATATTTCAATTTAAAAATGGAATTAAAATTTGAAATGAAATTCAATTCACACACAAAGGACAGTCGTCGCTTGCGACGGGGGTAAACTCCAGTTATATATATAAACGGTGGAGCACAATAAAGAGACATGCGACTACAAAATGAAGAGTAAAACAAGAAGCACACATACCTGTTAAGACCCCTTTGTTGACGTTTCAGTAGAAGATCTCCAAATCCAAGTTGTTGGAGTAACTCTTGCGGTGTCGCGACTGCTTGGACATTGGCTGCTACTTCAATCTTAAGATCTGTTAAACATATTTTCTTATCAGGCTCTATGCAACCCGTGAAACAAAGGTAAGCACCCTTTTTACAGTCTTTCTAATTATAACGTATATAAATTTATTGCGACTATTAAATAGAGAGTAAAAATCGGTAATCAGATTCTATCCGACCGTCGGTTAAGTATTCGTGCGATTGCTGAAACTGTAGGAATTGATAAAAAAAAATTCTACATAAGAAAGGGCTCGTGTCCTATGTCTTAATTTCTATAAAAGTGTCCTATATATTGATAAAGTGGGTTACTAGAACCTCAAATGTTCAATTATTTTTTAATAACTCCTTATATGTTAAGAGATATTAACAATTAATAAAGTCATTTTGTCTCTTTAATTATTAAAGGATTCAACGTTGTACACATTCCAAGTGCATGTGACATCACAACCGCTGCCAACCTTATAGCTCATAAATCTCTGCTATATGTATTTATTTATCAAAATATCAAATATTATTTACAGCTATTTCAATGAACAATAAAATTTCAATATTATATCTGCCTTAGTAGGGTTAAATAAAATAAAAACTTATTATTTTTTGATTTGACTTGAATATTTGACTACCAACAACTACAAAACATTACCACAACACTGACCTACTCAACAAATAACTAACATTAAAATGCATTTCACGTCAGACAAATATGGTCGACCATTTCAAGCGCTAAAACTATAATTCAAACTTTTAATAGCTATATCTCCGTCAATATTTAGATATTTAATAAAATAGACACGCCAATTAACATCAATTTCAATCAACAATTGCAAAATCGGCCCCTTATAAAAGAGGTCACAGGCTATTGATAAAGTTGGATATCATAACCTCAAATAACAAATTATTTTTATTCTAATTCGCAATGTTGTGGAAGTTGTTACTGATTGAAATAGTCATTGCTTCCTCACCTTCTTCCCCACTACCATTTAAAATCAAAGTTAAACAAGAGAAGTGCAACAGAGATGCAGAATTAAACGTCAAAGCTATAGCAGCTGTTGCGTCGACCCGTAATGTTTCAATATAATGTCGTGATGTAAAAGGAAAAATAAATAACATTACTTCAGGAATATTACGCAGTAAACTTTAAATAAATATATATTCGTCAATTTTTGGATATTTAATAAAATAAAAACGATAACCCAGTAAACATTTTGGAGTAAATTCTACTTAATTTCTATTACATATCATGAGTTTTCTGTCTGGAACGTGTTCGTTTTCTATTCAGTCGTTCATAGGAAAGGCCCTTTTTATGAGCTACAGAGATCGCAACGACGGTTCACTGCTGAATTAAAAGCGGAGTCGGTTTATGATTTATGACCGGAGTTATAAACTTGACACTAGCAGGGATGGCAGGGGTATAAAACTTAATGAAATTCTACTTTTTAGAGTCTCCAAAATATAAATATTTAAATGAAGAAATAAATAGATGTAATCTTTAGTACGGATCGTGATTTTTTTAATGAATATTATTCATTTTCAACAATACTCGTTATATTAGTTTTTTACATTGTTTTGGTGATTCAAAAATCCACGATCGGCAGGTCTGCGTTAGGTTTAAAACCTCTGTCTTAGCATCGCTGCTTAGAGTATTCGTTTAAACACATTATATTCGGAGATTGAGGGAGACAGCGTGTGCCTATTACCATTAAAGAAATATTTGTTGAAAAAAGATAGCATATACTTTAAACATACTGTCCTGAACGAAATACTATACAAGTGTAACGGTGAAAAATATATTTTACTTGTCTAACCGCATCTCGTTTCTCTCTCACTTTGGAATGAAAATGAACTAAACAAATATATATCCCAGTGTGAAAGAAACAACTGCTACTTAATGAATGATGTTGGAAAAAGAAAGAATATTATTATGAAAAAATTCTAACAACTAACACAAAATCTGTGACAGGTAGAGAACTTGTTAAGCGTTAGAATTGAATTGTACGAGTGACTCAAACGTCACTAAATAGGGCACTTCACCAAATTGTTTACTGGGAATATACGTTTAATAACCAATATTTCAATAAAGAATTAAAAAGTGAGTTCACACTCAATTAAAAACTTACCTGACACCAAGCACAAGAGTGCTAACAATGGTAACATCTTATTCTCCAAATGTTATATTAAAGACAATTCACTTGTTCAAATTATTATCTTATTGTGACAGTCCCACAAGATTTAGTTCTTTTATATCAGCGAACAGTTAATACAAGAATCAACAAAACTATCACAATATGGATTAACATGATAATTAACCTCAAAATTATACAAACTCATAAAAATATTATTTTGTTATTACGAGCCTTGTTAAATACACATTTATTTTACTTAAAGTAATCTTTTTTTTATTATTATGTATTATTTGTTTTGAATCACTAACAAGGTGGCATCTTACACGCCGAAACTGTTGCACGATTTTATTTGAAGTCACATATTTATATTAAAGACGTTCCCAAGAAAACCACCCCTCTAACGATCATCTTGAAAATGGGCTTGTGTCCTATGTCTTAATTTCTATAAAACTGTACTATATATTGATAAAGTAGGTTACTAGAACCTCAAATGTCCAATTATTTTTTAATAACTCCTTATATGTCAAGAGATATTAACAATTAAAAAAGTAAAAATCATGAATCTCTGCTATATGTATTTATATATCAAAATATCAAATATTATTTACAGCTATTTCAAGGAACAATAAACTTTCAATATTATGTCTGCCTTAGCAGGGTTAAATAAAATAAAAACTTATTATTCTTTGACTTGACTTGATTGTTTGACTACCAACAGCTACAAAACATTATCACAGCACTGACCTACTCAACAAATAACTGACGTCAAAATGCATTTCACGTCATACAAATATGGCCGACCATTTTTAGAGCTAAAATACAATTCAAATTTTAAAATGCTATATCTCCGTCAATATTTAGATATTTAATAAAATAGACACGCCAATACATATTTATTAACATCAATTTCAATCAACTATTGAAAAATTGACCACTAAAAAGACCTCATTTTAAGATTTTGAGATTTTGAATATACTAATGTTAAAGAAGTTAATGATTTGTTTCATAGATGGCAGTATTAGAGCCTTGATCCATATATTCATTTATTTGTGTATATATAGTTGCATGCTGATCAGGCGTTGAATATAATATATTTCTACATTATACATTAGTTTAGCGCTAAAGATGTCGGCCATATTTGTATGACGTAACATGTAGTGCGATAGGTCAGTTATTTGTTGATTAGGTCGGTGCTGTGGTAATGTTTTGTAGCTGTTGGTAGTCCTGTGTATCTAGTAGCAAAGAATAATAAGTTTTTATTTTATTTAACCCTGCTAAGGCAGACATAATACTGGAATTTTATTGTTCCTTGAAATGACTGTAAATAATATTTGATATTTTGATACATAAATACATATAGCAGAGATTTATGAGCTGTAAGGTTGGCAGCGGTTGTGATGTCACATGCAGTTGGAATGTGTACAACGTTGAATCCCTTTAATAATTAAAGAAACAAAACGACTTTTTTAATTGTTAATATCTCTTAACATATAAGGAGTTCTATTAACCCACTTTATCAATATGTAGTACACTTTTATAGAAATTAAGATATAGATCACAAGCCCATTGAATATATCTCGCTTCACAGCTGGCCAAAACATTTGAAATGTCGTCATTCAATAAAGGACACTTGCATGAACACCATATTTAAATTTTACCAAAAAGGTTACAAACACCTGGCTAAGATATTACTCTACCTTGACATTATTTTGTGCCAAAGCCTACGAAGTTTGCAAAACCATAAAAATTAAAAAAAACAAGATATTAAAAATGTGTTTATATAGCAGAAGACTTAAAACTTTACAATCGGAAATAAAATAAATTGACCATAAACAAAATCTCTAAAATAAAGATTAGACAATGCGATTGTGAACCACGTGCCTTCATTTCTATAAAAGTGTACTATATATTGATAAAGTGAGTTACTAGAACCTCAAATGTCCAATTATTTTTTAGTAACTCCTTATATGTTGAGGGATATTAACAATTAAAAAAGTCATTTTGTCTCTTTAATTATTAAAGGGTAGTAGAACGTTCCAAGACATGTGCCCTTACGTCCTGCCATTTCTTTTATACTAACAGCTGGGTTGTGTATTATTTTGTTAAATATCCAAACATTGACGGAGATATATCTATTTAAAGTTTAAATTTCGTTTTACTGCGTAATATTCCTGAAGTAATGTTATTTCTTTTACGTTTTATATCACGACATTATATTGAAACATTATGGGCCGACGCACAACTCTGGTGAACATCATGAGTCAACTAAAAAGTATCTTATTGCCAGAAATGTGACTTTTTCCCTCTGGGTGCGTTCCACTAAGTGTTCACAACGTTCAAAATATTCGAAAACGTCACTAATGACGTCATTAATTTCGCTCACGGCAAGCTCACAATGACCCGTTTGAAGAGTTGGGTCGTAGTGGTCGTTGTTGTGCATTTCGGCGCAATGTTTATACATAACGCAAAACTTAAAGATGGCGATGACAGAAGAAATTACTTTATATGATTCGGAAAGAGATATTTTATTGGATTTCATTTTATTATATAATTAATTTAAATAAACTTAATGAAATTAGTTTTAATTCATATTTAACTGCCATTTATATACTTTTCTTCATACCATAACTTAACTTAATAAATAAACAATGTACATTATCATTTAGAATATATTTCTTTTAAGGAGGTACAGGACGTACCGTCAATGCAAAAAGTCTCGGTAATACGAAATGCAAAATACGAAGTACATGAGGGACGAGTAAATATTGGGACTGTACCTTTGAAAATGAATTTTTCAATTCCCTATTAAACTGCTTTTTGCTTGTTAAAATGATTTTTTATGCATATAATATTTTAATAAATGAAAAATTACCTATAATTAATATCAAATTTATATTAATTCAATTTAAATTCAAATTAAATATTTTGAAAAAGAAATAATAAATTTGGCAGCGCTGTAAATTTACGTGTGTTGACGCATGCGTGATTTGGTTCTTTGACAAATAAATTGTTATATTTTATATAATATTTATTCCGATTTTGAATTTCCCGCTCAAATTGGCATTTGCAACGTTGCCGGCTTATAACCTACATTTACTGTTTCTTAAAGGTTTTATTTAAATATTTTCGTATATAGGTATCCTTTTGATAATTTTCTTTTTGCAATAGTTACAGAAAAGATTCTTTTATATACACCTAGTTTTTGAAAACCGTGTCACCATTTTTGTATAGTTAAAAGTTATATTATGTGGTGAAATTGAGCTAAAAATTATGATTTGTATGGAAAATGACTATTTTTAATCATGTATAGAAAGAAAACTATGAACCCTAGGTCTCTAAAATTTTGAGACAGCATGTATTTTAACTATTTGTATCGACCCTCCAAATTTCACAACGTTTTCATCATTTACGTTAACGTCCTGTACCTCCTTATGAACAATTTATTTTGTTTGTAGATATAGCTTTTGCTACAGAGCTATTTAATCAACTATCGCAATCCGTTATGTATGTGTGTATACTGTCAAATTTAAATTTATATTTTCCCGCCAAGTTCCCAGCCATATTTTGACATTGTATCACGAATCCAAAACATGGCGTTGGATTTTTATTATTTATTTATTATCAATTGCTTCAGTTTAATCTGTATTTATTGTTACTTTTTATTTTCGATGCCCTGACGACCTCCTATTATGTTGCCAGTTTTTATGGTGTCGAGGACTGCACGATTACATTTTGCACAGAATCCTGAGAAAGCAAAACAGCCGCGCTTCATTTCTTTTATCATTTATTTATTTATTTATTAAAACACAATCCATTTTTTATTATTACATTTATAATATTTATTTTATATTTAAAATAATATTCAATGGCGGCTTTACTAAACTTTTTCTATGGAAAGCGCGCGTTATTTGAATATTACTTTAGTAAATATATAAATTTATGATAAAATAGCGAGAGAGAAGGAGAGAAATAGAAAGAGAAAGAGACAGAGAGAGATTTTTCTATTTTATTCCACTATTTAAAACAATTTCTAGAATAACTATTTTCCTAATTGTAATTTAAGTTTAAATTGTTTTTTTTAGCTCATTTGGGTCAAAACTTTGCAACCGGGTTTTAAATTATAACATCGTTGCAAAGTTTTGTCCCTATCGAGAAACAACTTACTAGATGAGCCGCCCAGAACACAACGCGGTTAAGTCCATTGTTTGATATTTTCTAATTTTTGTAACTTTTAATGGAACAAATAAAATTCTTTTTAATTACCAAAAGTTTCTCTTCTTCTTTTTATAGCTTCTGCTTATGGCTATGTTCCACTAAGTATTAGATGACATTCATTCTTTAGAGTCTTTTTTTGGACTTAACTGCTTCTCATATTCAGTTCATTAGTAAGACATCTGCGAATATTCGAGTTTCAAGCATTCCAGTTACATTTATGAGTTGTCTGAGTAATGAACCAGCTATAAGGTAGGGTTTTACATACAACTGCATACTCAACCTAAATTTAGATTTTTCGAAGATGTCCTACTAATGAAGTGTACATGAACTTTCAAGGTTTTAAGCAAATTAAAGAATTTTATGAATTTTGCCATTTTAATCATTTCCCCATAATTTATTACTCGCCTTTTGGACACCCTGTACTGTTTATCACAGACAAACTCATTACCTAATTAGTTTTACAAGTGGAATATTTATTTAATGAAGATGTCGGACTAATTAAATCCTCTAATTAATCCCACTGTGTTCTCTCTCTCTCTCTCTCTCTTTCTGTCTCGTGGTTCCGTTCATTTCATTTCCTTCCCTCCCTGTGTGTTTTTATTTTGCGCGGTATCGTTTTTCGCTGATCATTTCCTTCTGATCAGCATCCGCGCTGTTTTAAGAGCGCACCAGCCAAAGTTGTAAGCCCAGAGCATTGTCTTCACTCTATGCACAGCCGTGTCATGGTACACACTGTTCAAATTGCTGCAAGTAAAACACAACGTTAGAATAGTACCAACACAAAAACACAGGGTGAACATAAATGGATCAGGGTTACCAACTGACAACAACTGAATGTTGCCATGAACTCTGCACTGAAATATATTTTAGTCAATTCACTGAAAATCATAAATTACAAAAATCTAAATCCGCAACAAAGCGATGGGAGTTTCATTGGGTTGCTGCATATTTTTATTTCATGTAATAAAACTGCTTTTAATCACCCGTTGAACAGAAAACGTAAATTTATGTATTATTTAACGTAAAACTTTTTACCTAAAGTTACGTTTTATTATTTACCGAAGTTTAACAAATTTTGTTACACTGTCATTAAATAAATGTAAAATACACATAAAATCTTTTACTAATATATTACTTTAATTTGTAACATTTTACAATCTTGCATAAAAAGTTTTATGTACGTCAGAAAACGTAAATTTATGTCAAATGATTTTTTTTCTTAACGTAATCTGACGTTACATTAGCGTAAAAAAGTTAACCTAAATATAGGACGTGCATTAGAAAGAGTAGGACAGCTATAGAAGTTAGTGTCGCGGCACAACTACCTTAATTAAAGCAAAAGTTCTAAAATATTTTACTAGTTTAAGTATAATGTCTTATTTTCAGTTTAATAAATTTGTTGAAATTTGATAAAAGTTTGAATATTTAACGGATTCATATTCCTGAACTGCCGCGGAGAAAATGTTGTAACATGGAAACGAATAATTGTGTGTTTTGTGACAGAACTCGGAGACCTGGAGTAGGAATAAGTAAACCCGTGGCCTGGAGATAATGTGTCTGGGCCCGGGCATCCGATGAGGTGGCAACCCTACACTCTAGAGGACCGTCACATCACGCGTCACGTGACGCAGACGCAGGTGGAGATAGTTACCTAGCCATACAAGCATTGTGCCACCAGCCTCCTTTGAATTTCTCAGCACAGTTAAACGACGACGACTTGTCCTGGTCCTTGTCGTACGCAGAGTACTTCATTCCGTTCAGTTCGTGGCCGCTGTCGCCGGTATTGTACATGGAGTCGCCTGAAACAATATCAAGAACACTGCGGTACAAACAAACCAACAACTGGGCACACAACAACAACCATCCGTTGTTAACACGTTCACGACAAGACCCGTCGACGGAGGGGGGGGGGATTATTTTGCAACCAATGGACAACGGGGAAACAAAACATAAAACTTCCTGTTGTTTGCAACGTCAAATAATTTAAATTTTCTACAAAAGTAAAACACAACGTGTTCCGTACTTCGTGCTCCGTCCTCAACGTGTTAACCACATTACTTAATCAATAATTTAACATTTAATAACACGTTCACGTCACAAAGTGTGTTATGTGTTAAGTTCATTTGTTATCAACTCCTAATACCCGGTGTTGCCCGGTTTGTCTAGTGATGCGGAGGGGGACATAATTTTAAAACAATTGGGTTGTGAATTATTTTCTATAAGTTTCATCAGTTCGTCAGTTCATAGAAGGGAAGAGGGCATGAAACTGACGTGACGTCATTGAATTTGTGGTTTTTTATAAATGTTGATCCCTTAAACGAATAAAGGGACAAAAAGGACTATTTTAATTGTTAATTTCTCCTGGAATATTGCGACTTATTAAGGCATGGCTCACAACGTGGCCCTTTAAACTTATCACCAGATATCTCAGTCCGTTGGAATCTCGTAATTTGCGCTCTTCATGGCCCGCACGGCTGGAGTCGGCTACAATTAGGGAATACAATCCCGAAACATATTCACGATCCCGGGATTTCGGTATTTGAAAGAGTCAATCCCGGGATTAGTTATACAGCATTTCAGCAGTTAAGTTTAATGTTTTTTTGCGTTACTCCATATAACAATTACATCCATAGAAGATCATATTTTCAAGAGCATAAAACTATATGATGTCAAAAATAATATTTTAAAAACAATTTATTATCAAATAACAAATCGGTCAATTATTTAGCAAATCAATAGAAATGTGAAAGAAGAAACAATGGCCTTTGCATTTAACTTTCATTTCCTAGCCGTTGTTATTTGTTTTCCATATAAGCCCCCTCCAAGAAAGCCCGACCTGATTCAACTCTGGTACTTGGGACGTTAGCCTCTGCACAAAAACACAAACCAAAGTAAGGACAAATGGTGCAGCTGCAACAAATGTGTGGCAGCAACTAAATGCAGCTGCACAAAGTAATATTAATTGATCAAACATTGGGCTTATTGACACAAAATGAATTATGCATTTTCCAGGATTTTTGCAATAATTATAAAATATTTGATTTGTGGAAATATAAGGATAATATTGGAAAGTTCAAGGATATTGATTTTGTTTTATTAAAAAACCCGGGATTTACGGGACTAGAAATCAAGCGGGATCCTGTTATTCTATCCTGGAATCAACGCCACCGGAAACGCCTGGACAATGACCTTGAACTTCTACCAGGCGCTGGAATTTTTTGTTTTCAATTCATTTTTTGCAGAACATCGCATGGCTTTGCCGTAGTGCGGTTTTTGACACTTTCATTTCGCTGATGATTTCCTAGTATCTATGCAGTGCCGGATTAAGATATTGGATGCCCGTGGTCTACTAGGCCCGTTTATTTTAACGTATTTATTACGTTTTTACATTATGAGGTCTAATGTTCTTCTTATTCTTATTTTTGTTATTAGATTAATTGATTTTTGTAATTTACAATTCTCTGTGAATGAAGACAACTATTGGATAAAACTCTTGTGCGTCTAGATCTTAAGCAGCAGCGATTGAGCCATTCCTAATTATGTCTTCTAGTACTATTGCTTCATCTTGAGATGCCGGATGTCATTCCAAACTTTGACAGTTTCCTGGAATGGTTTTTTCCTTAACTCCTCCTTACCAAGAATGGAAATTTTAATTTAAATTCATTGTCATTTGATTTCCTTCAAAGTTAATTGATTTTCGTTTTGTTAATTTTCTCGTTCTTTGTCTTTTTGGAAATATCTATCTAAGTTAATCCTGTTACTTTAGGGACACATAGTTTAATTACTGCAGCATTATTAACTGCATGTGTTTATTACTTAATTCTAGGTTTTTATGGGTTTTACATCCTGGTACAGTCTTGTTATTGGTTTAAATTTGTCCTGATTGATGTTATGCAGGTCCAGCTGTTGTATTCCTTTGGCAGTGACATTCTCAAAGATGGTCATCAGGGGTAGCACCTTCCAATTCGTCTTAGCTCCTACTTGATGTATCCCTGAAGGGTGCATTGCTTTGTAGGGTCGATGATGTCTGCAAAGGATTCGGACGTTTGTCCAATACACGACCCAGTAAACAATTTGGTGAAGTGCCCTATTTGGTGAAGTTCGAGTCACTCGTACAATTCTATTCTAACGCTTTACAAGTTCTCTACCTGTCACAGATTTTGTGTAAGTTGTTAGAATTTTTTCATAATAATATTCTTTCTTTTTCCAACATCATTCATTAAATAGCAGTTGTTTCTTTCACACTTGGATATATTTTTTTTAGTTCATTTTCATTCCAAAGTGAGAGAGAAACGAGATGCGGTTAGACAAGTAAAATATATCTTTCACCGTTACACTTGTATACTTGTATAATATATTATTCAGTACAGTATGTTTAAAGTATATGCTATCCTTTTTCAACAAATATTTCTTTAATGGTAATAGGCACACGCTGTCTCCCTCAATCTCCGAATATAATGTGTTTAAACGAATACTCTAAGCAGCGATGGTAAGACAGAGGTTTTAAACCTAACGCAGACCTGCCGATCGTGGATTTTTGAATCACCAAAACAATGTAAAAAACTAATATAACGAGTATTGTTGAAGATGAATAATATTCATTAAAAAAATCACGATCCGTACTAAAGATTACATCTATTTATTTCTTCATTTAAATATTTATATTTTGCAGACTCTAAAAAGTAGAATTCCATTAAGTTTTATACCCCTGTCATCCCTGCTAGTGTCAAGTTTATAACTCCGGTCATAAATCATAAACCGACTCCACTTTTACTTCAGCTGTGAACCGTCGTTGCGATCTCTGTAGCTCATAAAAAGGGCCTTTCCTATGAACGACTGAATAGAAAACGAACACGTTCCAGACAGAAAACTCATGATATGTAATAGAAATTAAGTAGAATTTACTCCAAAATGTTTACTGGGGAAGAGTTCTTTTGTTTTGGCATTAATTGGACTTCGCATGGTGAGAATTATTTGAGTGGTTCTTCTTCTTTGTTACGCCTGCAACCTATTCGTTTGCTGCAACCTGCTTAAATGGCTCATTGCTTTACATAAATTTAGCATTTGATGACAATAGGCATTTATTAGAAGGGCGAGTTTGGAATTGAGCAAAGATGGAAATATTTAAACGGGGTTTCTAATTAATGGAATGTGGATTATGATTTTGTGGTTTTGATTATTCTTCCTAATGGTGAAATGTCTTCGGTGTAGTTATCTTGATTTCCTTCTTCAGATTTAAGTTTGTTGTGTAGATAGCTGGGTGGAAAGATTTTAATTTTAAAACCGTTATAGCTTCTTCCAGTGTTTCCAATTCGTTTGTTATATCCTGTTGTGTAAATTCTGTTTGTATTAAGGTGGTTTCCAATAACAATGACGTCCCTCATCTTGTTTGCTCTTCTCTGCAAAGTTTCGACATCCGTTTCACATCGTTGTCCATCTTCGTTATCAAGACTGCCTGATATTCCTCTCTACATATGTCCTGCTGCGTGGACGAGTCCTATCTTAGTCCTTTTAGAATCTGTATTAAATATTCGTTCTATTTATGTAGTTATTGATGGTTTCTTAGGTTGGTAGTGTTTTAATGTCTCTGGTCATCATTCTGTCAAATTGTTTTTGGATTTGTTCAACGTTTTTGATTAGTGGGCTACAGTCCATTATTTTTATTAGTTCCTGTTGGAATTTGCTCTTGCAGAGTTGAATAACAGACTATATCACTATAACTAAGTATGCATATATTTATTAATTTATATCAAACATTTCATATTTGCATCTGGTTCTAAGAACACATATCCAGGCCAACTAATTCTACCGGTACTAACGTTTAGTTATTGTCACCAAACATAGATGGCTCTCATGTTCCTTGTACTATAAGTTCTATAACACATTTGTTACAATTATTCAGCTATTAAATGAATACAATCATCTACTATTTATAATCTACTATTTATAATGTTCGTAATGTTCCAATTTAACATGGAAAATTCATAAGAACTCATATATATATATATATATATATATATGTGGGGTAGAATCTAAAAACCATCCCGGTTTAGACTCCAATTGTAGGGTAGAAATATAAATCTATCCAGGTTGATGCCTCCAATTGTGGGTGACAATAATCCTATCCTTATTTATGTTTCAATTTAGCAGTTTAATGATAACAATCCTAAAGTTGAGCCCCCAGCATCATATAGTTCATTACAAATAAGTAACACTTAACTAAAGTTAATAATAGTTCATTTAATCATTCACATAGAAAATAATTACATTACAATAAAGTTAATCTATCAAAAGAGAGTCCACAATAATAATAACACTTGTTAACAAACAATACTTAGGTTTGAAGACCTTATTACAACGATTGCTTATTACAAAATAATGCGCATTAACATAGTACATTCACACATTTACAATGATGAGAATAACCTAACATTCAACACTATAGTTCTGTGCAAACACTCCACTATTTATGCCTATAACAATATCAAATATTACACCTAGTAATACTGATTACAATTTTAAATGATATTAACCACTCGTTAACACATTTCTTAAATTCACAAAAAGACGCCATATAACACTCTGTGTATCAGCCATTCTTTTTTTTATTATTCTGCTGTCACTATGTTTATAACAATATCAACTATTACAACTAGTAATACTGATTGCACTTTTAAATACTATTAAGAACTACTTAATATATTTCCTGAATTTACGACTAATACCATACAAACTATGTATCAAGGTATCGCCATTTTCAATCCAACTCAACTGTTGCTTGTACCACATGTCCGTAATGACTCGTAAGCGTACACTACAGCGAGTGTCTGCGTTTGAGAGTTCGGGGTTCACAACAGCAAAATTAGTTAGTGTCTGTTGTCAAGAGTACATTTAAATATATCCTAATATTATCCAAGATCTTAACCTAAATTACAGATTTCTATATAACTATTACTTCTTATAACTAATTATAATTAAACTTAAATCTAATCTAAACCTAATCCCACATATATATATATATATATATATATATATATATATATATATATATATATATATATATATATATATATATATATATATATATATATATATATATATATATATATATATATATATATATAGCACATGGGCTAAAAAGTCCCGGTCCTAACAAAGAAAACACAGTTTTTTTGGTTCAAAATTAGCTTTATTCATCAACGTAATCTCCATCAAGAGCAACGCAATCATTCCAGCGCCGCTCTAACATTTCAATACCACTTTTGTAGAACGATTTATCTTTTGCCTCAAAATAGGCCTCAGTTTCAGCGATAACCTCTTCATTCGTGCGAAATTTCTTACCGGCGAGCATTTTTTTCAGGTCTGCGAACAGGCAGTAGTCGCTGGGAGCCAAATCTGGCGAATACGGTGGATGTGGGAGCAATTCGAAGTTCAATTTATGTAGTTTTGCCATTGTTCTGATTGACTTGTGACACGGTGCGTTGTCTTGATGAAACAAAATTTTTTTCTTTGACATATGCGGTCGTTTCTTTGCAATTTCGGCCTTCAAACGCTCCAATAACGCTATATAATATTCACTGTTAATGGTATTTCCTTTCTCAAGATAGTCGATGAATATTACACCACGCACATTCCAAAATACCGAGGCCATAACCTTTCCAGCCGATTGTTGTGCTTTCGGGCGCTTTGGACGAGGTTCACCAGTTGATGTCCACTCAGATGACGATCGTTTCATCCATTGTCACATATCGACGCAAAAATTCCGGTTTGTTACGTTTAAACATGGCCAAACACTGCTCAGAATCATCAACACGTTCTCGTTTTTGGTCAACAGTAAGCAAACGCGGCACCCACTTTGAACAGAGCTTTCTCATAGTCAAATGCTCATGCAATATAAAGCCAACACGTTCTTTTAATATCTTTACGATGTCAGCTAACTCACGCAACTTCACTTTTCGGTCATTCAAAACGATTTTGTGGAATTTTCTAATGATTTCTGGTGTTACCGCCTCATTTGGACGTCCACTGCGTTCTGCATCATCGGTGTCTTTACGACCACGTTTGAAGTCAGCAAACCAACGTTTTATTGTTGTTTCTGATGGAGCGGAGTCCCCATAACACTTTTTAAGCATTTGCTTCGCTTGAACGGTATTTTTTCCCATCAAGAAGCAGTGTAAAATTAAAACACGAAATTGTTTTTGATCCATTGTTTTGAAAATAACAGGTGACTGCAATAAAACTAGCGTCATCTATGTGTTAGGCCCGGGGCTTTTCAGCCCATGTGCTATTTCCGGTAACAAAATCGTATATGGTATCTTCTAAACGGCGCCTACAAAGTTTTTTAAATTTTGATATTATGTAAAGGACGAATTTCTAAGACTTTCTACGTCCCTGAATTTCCCTGGAAGAAATTATTCTTGAAAAACTGGAAAATTCGAAAAAATACTTTTGCAAATATCTGAAGAACTAGAAAAGATAGAAAACTGAAATTTGGTATGTGTATTGAGATCATAATTGTGCACATTTTCCAAGAGTTGGACATTTGAAATTTGAGTTCAGTAGCGACGCGAATTTCCGGGGGCAATGTTAGCATAGAGTTAGGACGTTCAAATTTAATATGTAGGCTCGCTGTAGACAGTTATTAATGAAAGAAAATAAACAGCCCCAAATTTCCAGTTCCGGCGGGAGTTGAGACAGTAAAAGCCAGAAATATTGAAAAAGTAGTATTAAAACTTAGGATATGTATTGAGACACTAATTGCGCATGTTTGCCAATAATTGGATTACCAAAATTTTAATTCAGTAGCGGCGTGTTTTTTGGGGTCATTGTCGCAACAGAGCTAGAACGTTGATATTTGGAATGTGGGCCCTATATAGAGTGTCATTAATGACAAACTATAGAAAACTGCAATTTTCCAGAGGCGGCGGGCGCTGGGGGCCAAAAACCAGAAATATGAATATATAGAGATGAAAGGCTATAGTTTAGAATATATGTTCTTAGATACAAATAAAATAGATCACCGTGTTAAAATTTGACAAACTTGTTCAGTAGCGCAGGTATGTGGGGGGTATTAATGCTAAAATATAAATACAAAGCTGAAATTTGGTAAGCAGATATAGATTGACATATTAATAACGAAAATATAAAAAAAAAACTATATTTTCTTAGGTGCAACATTAGAGTGGGGGGTGATAAACCGAGTATAAGAACAAAATAGAGGTACAACGATGATATTTTGCATGTGGAATATTAAATAGAAGCTAAATAGTTCTCTATAAGTTAGATAGTCAAATTACATTCAGTAGTAGAATTGGATTGATTTTTGGTGCGTTTGTTGTGCTGCAAAAACGAACAGGAGTGTGAGGTATAGGGTAGAAATAGTTAACAGCCCCAAATATCAAATTAAAAAAAATAGAAACTATGCATGTGCATATTTGCGAAAATAAATTTAACTTTTTTAGCGGCGTGATATTGGGGAAGTGGGGGCGGGAAAGGCTTTGCCAAACAGCTCAATTTTGAAATTTCGATCATTTATAAAAGTAGAGGTAGATAAAAGTTATAAAGGTAGAGAGAGTAGAGACAACTTTATTTCAGGAGCGGGGATTAATGGGGAGACTAGTATTATATCGTAAATATAAATACGAAAATTAGAACATAAGATTATAGTGCAGTTTTATTTATGTAAATGAATTGCTGTAATACCGAATTAGTAGTGCCTGATTGGAGGAGAGGGTGGCGCTGGGGTTCAGTATTAAGTAACGGTGGTGTTAGAAGTAGTGGCGATAGATTATAATGGCTCTGGGACGTAATCGTGTTGCAGAATATGTGCTTTGGTGCTGGAGGTGTGGGCGGCGGTGCATAGGGACTAAATTGAAAGTGCAATAACGGGAAGGATAAGAACTAGAGATGAGATTATTAGAAGCGAACCGCTATGCCTTCTTAAAAACATAAATGAATTGATGTTATTAGTAGGTTTACATTGAAATAAGTGAAAATTAATTTTATCAAGCATTTATCTTATTGAAAAATTATTAAAGGATAATGTACTTCTATGGATGAAATTTAGTATGCAGGTTGCCAGTAAAGTATTAATTTTGAAAACTAATTGTTAAGAGATTAGTACGCAGGGGGTGGAAGCGCAGGATTATTTAATGATTGCGCTAAAACGGGGCAATAGGAAAGTGCCTTAATGAGCGATGATACTCAGGTGGGCTGTGGTGTTGCAAGTGGGCGCATTGTGGCAGAGGTGCAGAGGAATACAATTGAAAGTGCGAGAACGATACAGAGCATGGAGCGAAGAGGTGATGATTGTTGTTTAGGGGCGGGGCAGTGGACATTGTTCAATACTGTGCTTCATTAAGGTAAATGATAATTTTAGGAAGGATAATAAGAGGAAGCGCAGGCTTATTTAATTATAGCGCTAAAGCGGGGGTGCTGTGAAAGTACTCTAACGACCGACGATGCTGAGGAAAGAAGCGATACAGAGTGCTGAAGGAAGAAGGCGATCCATGGTGGAAGCTTAGAAGAATCAAATTAGAAGTTCAGAAACGTAAGAGAGCATGGAGCCAAGAGGTGATGTTTGGGGCTTATGGGCGGGGCACTGGAGACTGGTCAATATAGTACTTTGTTACTGTAAATGAAATAATTATAACAAAATAAGGAAACAAAAATTTAAAAAATGATATATTTTAGCGAGAATTACTTAAAAATAATTATTTTTGCATTATTTTCAATTTAGCAAATAACTTTTATTTATTCACAAATATTATGTACACGTCGCTCTGCGACGGGGCGAAGCGTTAGTCTTATATTATAATGTCCGAGGTGTATATTTGTTTTCTTATATTCTTATCCTATATTATAATGTTCCGACTGTATGTTTATATTCTTATATTCTTATATGTTTGGTACTGAATTTTGTATGGCAGCGCGAAAACGGCTCCATCAATGTTTTTGAAAATTTCCTATTTCGTAGAGAAAAAAATTCTAAGACTTTTGGCGTCCCCGGATTTTCCCCTGAATTTCCTGGAAACCCGTAATTTTGGAAAAACTGGAAAAAAGTGATCCCTTTTTTGCTGTATTACTTTTAATTCGTAAAAGATAGAAAGTTGAAATTTTGCATGTGTATTAAGGAATTCAATGCTGACATTTCTCAAAAATTAGAAATTCAAATATTGAAAAAGGGGGGGTTAAAGAAATTCGGGGGCCCGGTAGGGTTTTAAAATTTAATTGTTTAATTGCTAAATAAATTGATTTATGAGTTGTGTTGACAGTTTCATGAAATTGTTATTAAATAGAGAATAATGGCTCAATTGAGTATCGCTTTAATCCGGCTCTGTATTCACGATACTTCTGATACCGTGATCTTGAAAGGGTCTAGTGTCGGACTACAGAAGATCAATCCATCTGACTAAACACCCCCCGAATGTCAAACGAATTTGTAGGCCACGTGACCCACGGGAACAGGAAATTAGTACAGGAAGTCTTGCGTGTGGAATAAGTATTGGACCTACCTGCGTTTCCGCTGTAACCGGCGATCGTTAGTTTGAATCCCGACCCCGCCGAGTCAACCTTAAACGTACTGTACTGGGCGTATCCTCTTGTTAAGTTGTGGGCTTCCAATTCCACCCTGAGTTCATGGTCGCCATTTTTCGTCAACTGAAAGTAACAGTTAAACTGTGATGACATTTCCATTTCCAGTTAACAGCAGATGATTATGAGTTTAGTTCGGAGCAGTTGGTATTACTGAATGACACTTTACAAACAAAGTCATGACATAAGGATAAGAACAAATCGTGACCCCACCTGGTGGATCTTCTCCAGTCCCAGCCAATGGTTTCCATCAATCGGCCCAAATCCTTTTGTGTAGGTAGCATAGTTCTTGTAAAAGTCTGACTTGCTGAAGCGCTGCTGGATGACCTGAAAAATATCTTCATTAAATTTCTAGGAAAGAAATCTTGGAGTTACCTAAAAAGAATTTCCTTTGGAATAGAACTTTTACCATTTACATACATTTGTTCAGGTTAATGTTATGTAAGGTTACATAACATTTATATTTCGGTTTAGGTTTACGTTTTGTCTTTAGCGGGAACGTTGTACTTTCAATTAGGATAGACAATTTGGGAATTATGACATCCAAAGAATGTTCTAATTGACTCTCTGGATTAGTTCAAAGGACAAAAACAAAATAACTGGTTTAAACAGGGATAACAACTTAAACATTCTAAAACAACAAATTCTCTGGATACTTTCAATGCAGGATTACAATTTAGGGGACGATAATGTATAATTATTTGTAAGTTTCATGCCTCCTACATTTCCACTACGGATTTGTACACTTCCCTAAAGTATACAATTTAACTGAATTTCTTATTTATTTGCCATCTTATAATCCTACAGAGCGATTTGATTTTATATTTTCCAGGAAACGAGGAGTGACTTCCGTCCGGTATCCTCAACGTCACGCTTAATACAATTGAACAAATTTAAGATTTATTTAACATAAAAAAAGTTATCATTTGCGTAAAATATTTAATTAAGGTGATATCTACGTTTTGTGTTTAGCGAGATGCCGACAAAGGACGAAGCGCTTTTCTGTTTCCCAAACAGAAAATGCCTTGGAAAGAAATGAAGTCAAAGTAGTTACCGTCCACTTTTTGCCGTCCACGATGTCGCAATAAGCTTCAAACGGGTCTATGTCGTTGTTCGGATGGATTAAGTACACTCCAGCGGTTTTAAAATCACTGCAAGTTGTATAGACCTCAGGACTGGAATCTGTAGTAGACTCTGTAGTGGAGTCTGTAGTGGTGTCTGTACTGGAGTTTGTAATGTAATCTGTACTGCAATCTGGAAAACAAAATGGCAACCAGTGTAACTCTATATCCTACGTTTAGTTAAGAGTTTCATAGCATTGTGTAGGATCACGTTTAATTGTTTATTTCCCAGGGTGCTCTGTTTTTAATAGAAATTAAAGTCTAAGTTTTTAAGACCAGTTGCGAAGCGAGATATTAATAATTAAAATGTGCATATTAACCAACGTTCATTACCCATAATTAACAGTTTTAGTCAAGTACTCGCATTTATGTTATCAGAGATGTGTATTTTTCAAATACAGAATGTTTGAATAAATGGCCTCCCCCAAATAGATCCAAATTATCCGTGACATAAATAACACTTATATCATTAGGTTGGCAGCTTGTAAATTCTCGAAGTAAAAAAAAAAAATAACATTTATATTAGTAACATAAAAAGTATTTTTAAAATTCGTATTTTGCATTTTGTATTTAAATACTTTTAAAAAGCATTTGTAACTGTCATAACCTCACTTTTTAAAAACAAGTGAATGGGAGCAGGTGATTCGCCAGAGGGTGTTAATCCGCCACTGCTTATTTCATATTTTTATGGCGGCACAATTAAATTAAATTAAATCTTTTGTTATAAGATTAATGAATCACCACATCGTATTAATAACAGGTACAATTCTTATCAATTTCAAAACAATAACCAATTACACTTTTAGTATCACTTCAACATAAACCTGCGTACCTGCATTTCCAGCTAAATTTAATTGAATTAAGTAAAGTTAATCTTAAAGACTTAGAGACATGTCAAACAAATTCCCTTGATGATATTGGAAGGATGGTGAGCGAAGGACCAGCACATTGTGTAAGGGAACAGAGAAGACGGTGACAAAAGGATTGAGGGTAGAGTGAAACGAGGGGAGAAGATAACAAAGTAGATGACAACGCAATTGTTGACATACGTTTTAGAACAACCTGGGATGAATCTAATTCGTCCGTCTGATCAAATATTTGATTAATATGCAAAAGTAAGTTAAGACCAACCTTCAATCAAAGTGTTGTTGATCCACTGCAGATGGTTGTAGACGTTGGTGAAGATGCCTTCAGTGTGACGACAATGGGGAAAGCACCGCGTGCTCATTACGGCCACTAGAAGTCCATTAATGACCAAGCCGGCTCCGTTGTGAAGCTACAAGAAGGAAGACATTACAGATCAATGCATCAATTAAAGATTTCAATAAATTTATTGTCTGTAACAGAACCATCGCGCGTAAAACAGTTGTAATGTTAAAAAGCAACGCAGACGAGTGGACTGTACTCGTACCAACCAAAACATTTCATCTAAATGTTTACTGCGTGACTCTTCTTTGTTTGACTGCTAACTTCATGTTTCTTAACTAAACACGTTAAGGCAGCTGATGATATTTACTTTCCAATGTACACCCAATAGCACATCTGATCACGTAGTTTTGAGGCCTCCTAATTTTAAGTACTGTGTAATGCTGGTAATCCAATTGTACATTTGCTAAAAGAACATTTTGTTCAATGGTGACATCAAACAGAACCAAATTCTTAGATGTTGTCGTATGCGTGGAATACGTTTTAGAGACTTCAACATGCGACATTCAACATGTGCTGGAAGAAGTTGGACAACACTTTCATAGAAAGCTTTCATACTTCGAACGAATTCTTTCAACCTGTTTTAGAAAAACCAAGTTTAGAATAACTCAGTTCTTTAGCAATAGGGGTCTGGTCTAATTCGTAGAAATAGTCTTTGCGCACTATGATGGTGCAACAGGTGGTCCCAGTTTACAACGCAGATACATTCAAAGTCTAATAAATCTGGTATACTACTGACAAACATGTACTTTCGTAACATAGACTAACTTAGAATAAGTAAAAAGTAACTTAGACACTTACAAAACAAAACTTCGCAGCTGAAAAACCGCAGAAAAGTTCAGAGTCCACCTGAGCATCATCATAACGTTCTATATTATCTATGTCTTCACATCTGCAAGGTCCTTTATTTATCAGCATATTTTTAGTGAAGGTCAGCGTTTCTGAAACAATTTATGTCCTGTCCATTTAAATATTATTATTTTTTGTAATTCCACGAGCAGTGCCCAAATTTCCTCTAAAGCAAGGATTTTATTGGGAATGTACCACCCTGTAAGGGGATTGAACCAGTAACATGAAATAACTAATTATTGTGGACCTACCGTAGCCAGCTACTCCCCATGCAGCGAAGGTGATGTTGTCGTTAGAGATTGGTCCAGAGTCCGTTTTCAGGGGAATGGGGATGATAGCATCTGCAACAATCAGCACAATGAATGACGCTCAGGAGTTTGGTGAATTACAGGATCTGATGATCTTACCTGATCTCGTCGTTCTGGGCAATCTAATCAAAGCCACATCGTTCTTGGGATTCTTATAAAACGGAAGATAGTCAGGGTGGATGTAGACAATTTCACTTAGCACGACAACCCTGTCCGGATCTTCTTCATCGAGCGGAACGAGGGCCCCGAGGGTGACCTCAACAATTGAGTGACTGGAAAATGAGTTACTTTAGTAGTGAGTTGTTACCAACCTCAAGAAATACTAAATCAGACATTTTACTTACGGGAGCGTGCAATAAGCGGAAGTGAGCACCCATCTTTGAAGAATTAGACTTCCGCTGCAGTACTGGACTTTATAGGCATTTCTGCTCTTCAGAAAGGCAACGTAGGGGAATTGTTCTTTGGCTGCAGGAATTCCGTATTTAGTCCCGCCTGCAAATATAACAGTACGTTAACAACAGGGACGCATTGGGGGTCATGAAAAACCAGTTGATCACTTACAAGTTTTTGTCTCTTCAATAGGGAAATAATCATCTGATGGATAAGTGACCGGAGGCGACGGGGTTGTAGATATAGTGGTTGTGGACTGAGTGGTTGTCGACTGAGTGGTTGTGGACTGAGTGGTTGTCGACTGAGTGGTTGTGGACGGAGTGGTTGTCGACTCAGTGGTTGTAGATTCAGTGGTTGTAGACTCAGTGGTTGTCGACTCAGTGGTTGTCGACTCAGTGGTTGTAGACTCAGTGGTTGTCGACTCAGTGGTTGTAGATTCAGTAGTGGCCGACTCAGTATACGTAGTTGTTGTCCAGTCAGAAGGATACCACAAAGTGCTGGTCGACTGAAAAACCGAGACCGTTATTTGTGGGCAGATATTTTGAATTTTTTGCGAATGTATGTCCATTGTTCCTTCTTTAATATCAAAAATTGACGGACATATTATTTTAAATTTGAATTTCAGTTTTGCCGCTTAATTTTTTAGTCATATTCAAAATTAGTACTGAACATTGTTGAATAATTTGTAATCAATTTCATTTGGCCTTGTTTACCACTTTTGCGCATGTGTTTATTGAGATAGCTTTAGGTAATAGTTGACATTCGAGTACGAGTCTGCTTTACATTTTGCTGCATAACAGAGATGGCAATATATTTGACGGGTAGACCGACAAGTATGACTTATTTAATTGCCAGTTTTTCTCATAATACTGCGTTTTATTTTAAAAATAATTGGACATTTGAGATCCTAAAAGTCAATTTTATAAATATGTTGCACAATTTTATGGAAAGTAAATATGTACCCTGTACCCCTTAAATAAATTGCCATCTCTGTTATGCAGCAAAGTGAAATAGTGACGTCAGCTGTCACAAAATGGCGGCCAAATATTATATCCGAAAAACAGCAATATTTCGGACAATTTTTAACAAAATTACAACAAAATAGCTTCAACAATATTCAATAAATCCGATGCTGATCACCATCCAGCTGACATCTGCCGTGGAGGGTCGCTACTACATGAACATAAAGCTATGCCACGTCTACAACTGGAAAATTACTTAAGAAAATAAGAAATGGTACACCAAGCAGCGCTCCTCAAGAAAAGAGAAGTCCCCAGGAAGTCCTCAGGAAGTCCACGTCGAACCTAGATAGCCGGTGCTGAACAGGAGAGCGAGTAATGTCAAAGCAAACAAATAAAAGTAAAAAAACTCACCGTAGCGTTGGTGGTTAAAGCATAAGACACGAAGATGGCAAGGATTAACACCTTCATTTTTAATTATTTAGAATTCTTGTAATTTGTTTAAAATATAAAAAGTTTCACTGAAATTTATTCACTTTGAGAACTTCACTGTCTGAGAGAATACTCAATAATGTTGAGCTGGTAGTTGAACAATGCACTAGACGATTAGAGGAGCGCAGAAAAAAACACGCAATTAGTAGAGTGCAGGCAATTTAATCAATGTAACGGTCATGTCACGGTAATCGATAAATTGTTACAGTCGAATGACATTTAATGGTTTTTAATAAGTTGATGGATTATTTAAGTAAATTACAAAAATAAAACGAAAAGTGACTCAGACTTAATGCAATGAATATTTCAAATTAAAATTATTTATTGTTCACGGTCTTTGTGCATTTACTTTATTTAATTAAAGTAGTCGATGACTGTTGGACACCCTGTATTCCTTTTAAGATATTGTTTATATCAAAATTTAATTCCAATTTTAATTTAACACATTCGGCATGAATATTTAATTTATAAATAACTTTTAGGAGGCGTGGTCTCGTATCTGTGAACTAAATCACTACTGTGTGCAAAGACTTTAACTTTTCTAACAACCAAATCCAGAAAGTAAGGCACTGGTCCAGGGATCGAACCCTAAGTTCCTAAATCAGGCTCCTCTAAATCTCGCAATGCACTTATTCTTATTTTCACAATCAATACTGATTCGTCCCAGAAAACAATTTGGTAAAGTGTCCTGTTTGGTATCACTATTGCACTTCAATTATAGTTCGCATCAACTTTATCTTCATTTGTATTCCTACACGTGGAGTGGTTTCGCCATTTGTACTATTTTTTGACTGTGAGAAACTGAACTGTAAATGAACTCCTACATCACAGAAGAATCACACGCATCTTCAATACGATGGCAAATTTAAAATGCATGTTAATTAAAATAACACATAAAATCAATAAAACAATTGGATTTCAATGCATGAGTTCTTCATATTTTTATTATTACCTATTAAAGAACATTTCCACAGTAAAACTTACGGAAATAAAGATTAGTTAGGTTAAGAAACTTAAAACCTAATTTTCTCAAGTCGAGCGTGAGAAGCCATTTAGGCACTTGAACCTAAATGGGGTTTTTTGGTGGTGTCTTAAGGATTCAGGTCTTGAGAAACATTTTTTACATGTAGAACAAGAAAATGGTTTTAAACCTAAATGTGAGTTTATGTGTCGTTTTAATTCTGATACCCGATTAAACGTTTTAATACATTCATGACAACAAAATGGATTTGAATCTAAGTAAGGTTCATGTCGTCTTAAACTTGGTGAATCTACAAATGTTTTGTTACACATTTTCAGGTTCAAATGAATTTCCCTTTCTAGTTGTTCACTTTTCAGAGGTTCAGTTAGATTTTCAACAGGAACTTCTAAGTTGATGAAGTTATCTCGAGGTGAAAGTGCAGCTTCTTCTGAACTATCGTCTGACCCTTCTTTAATTTCTATTTTTATTTCATCACTATTTCTTTGACGATTTTTTTTATTTCCTTTACATTTGCTGTTTCCATTGGTTCATTAAAAACTACATCAATTTCTAGCTTTATTTGTTGAGAATTGTTATCTTCCGTTATCGAATAACAATTAATGACGTCACTACAAACAAACGAGGAGAAATGTATTTCTATCATTATGTAGAAAAATATAAGGAATAGGTTAAAACAAATAATTGTTAACTGCTTAAAATGAAACAAACCGATAAAGTGACGTAATAAATATAAATAATTGTTTCTGTAATACACTAGTGCTAATTAAATAAAGATCATGTGAAAAGCTAGATTCAAGTCATTAAAGAATTTATTCATTTCAATATTTAGTTTATATTTGTTACTCGTAAAGTCGTAGGACATGTGTCATTTAAAAATTAAGTGTTAAAATACCTTTGTCTATTAATTTGCAGTTCCCTTAATTATATGCTGTTCTTTATTTTCGTGAAATGTGAACTGAATAAGATACAAATGCTATAATTTAGCTCTAGCATTTTAATGAGCTGTCAAATAAAGACATTTTAGTTTTCGTTATTATAATTTCCTTTACGGTTTGGCGGGTTTTATGAACTTCAATATTTAATCCAGCTTATATATATAATGGGCTTGTGTCCTATGTCTTAATTTCTATAAAAGTGTACTCTATATTGATAAAGTGGTTTACTAGAACCTCAAATGTTCAATTATTTTTTAATAACTCCTTATATGTTAGGAGATATTAACAATTAAAAAAGTCATTTTAAAGGGATTCAACGTTGTACACATTCCAAGTGCATGTGACATCACAATCCTTGTGTAAGATTCCCAACTTTACAGCTCATAAATCTCTGCTGTATGTATTTATATATCAAAATATCAAATATTATTTACAGCTATTTCAAGGAATAATCAAATTTCAATATTATGTCTGCCTTAGCAGGGTTAAATAAAATAAAAACTTATTATTTTTTAACTTGACTTGATTATTTCGACTATCAACAGCTACAAAACATTACCACAGCACTGACCTACTCAACAAATAACGTCAAAAAAGGAGGACAGAAGCCCATTTGTAAACCCTTCAAAAAATAAATATTTTTGATCGGTTCTTTTATTTAAAATACTCATTTATTTGCCTACTTAGTTACATATAGATTAATTTAAGACAGATTTAATGATAAATTAATATAAGATTTGATTTGCCTTGTCTTTAATAATTAATTTAGTTTTAAGAGATTAGTCTGTTAAAGTATAAGCTGTGATGTCCTGTTGCCTGATCCGTCTATAATGGGCTTGTGTCCTCATCTTTCTGTGGTCGATTTTTCATTTGTTGATTGAAATTGATGTTAATAAATATGTATTGACGTGTCTATTTTATTAAATATCTAAATATTGACAGAGATATAGCAATTAAAAATTTGAATTGTAGTTTTAGCGCTAGAAATGGTCGGCCATATTTGTATGACGTCAAATGCATTTTAACGTCAGTTATATATACTCCACCTAATCTAAATAAAGTTTTTGATGTTTGTTTAAAAAAGCAGTTCTTGAGAAACATTTATTATATAAACCGCAAAGAAATGGTTTTAAACTTGATACATAAGACAGTACAAGAAAATGGCTTGAAATGGCACTAAATGTGTGTTTTCTTATGCTGTCTTAAGTACGATGAACTACTAAATGTTTTATTACATTTATCGCAACAAAATAAACCTAAATGTGCGTCTTTATGTTGTTTTAAATTATACGAATGGCGAAATGATTTACTACATTTATCGCATGAATATGGCTGTACGCCTGTATGTGCATCTTTATGTCGTTTTAAACCTGATGATTGACTAAACGTTTTACTACATTCATCGCAAGAAAATAGTTTTAAACCTAAATGTGTGTTTTTATGACGTTTTAAATCTGATGATTGACAAAAAGATTTATTACATTCGTTACAAGAAAATGGCTTCAGACCTAAATGTGTGTTCTTATTATGTTTTTTTAAATAGGATAAACTATTAAACGTTTTATTACAATCTACGCAAGAAAATAAACCTAAATGTGTGTTTTGATGTCGTTTTAAACTTGATGATTGACTAAATGTTTTACCACATTCATCGCAAGAAAAAGGTTTTAAACCTAAATGTGTGTTTCTGTGTCGCTTTAAATCTGATGATCGACTAAACGTTTTTTTACATTCTTCACAGCAAAATAAACGCGCGTTTTTATGTCGTTTTAAACTTGATGACTGTGGATATGATTTATTACGAGAATGTGTTTTCTTTGCTGAATGTATTCGCAAGTGTTTTACGATTTCTTCTTTCGTGTTCCACAATTTGTGACATACTTCACAGATATAAGGATTCAGGTTTGAATTCATTTCACTTTCTAGTTGTTCACTATTCAACGGTTCGTCAATATTTTCAACTGGAACTTCAGAATTAAGGAAGAAGCTATCCTGTGGTAAAATTTTCGCTTCTTCTGAACTATTCTTTGGTTCTTCTTTAATTTCTATTTTTATTTCATCACATAGTACTACCTCTATTACTCCTTGTTCTTCTTTTATTTTATGTACATTTGCTGTTTCCATTGGTTCATTAAAAACATCAATTTCTAGCTTTACTTGTTGAGATTTACAATCCTCCATTATGGACCAACAATTTTAGTGTTTACTAAAAATATAAAACGAAATGTGAACGAAGTATAAAAAAGGAGGAATCCGTTAAAACAAATAAATCTTAAGTACTTAAAAAAGGAAACATGACATAATCAAGGAAGGAAAGATAAACATAAAATAAGGTAATTATTCGTATATTTTATGATGCTTTTATTATAGTGAAAACATGTACAAATCACGCGTAATATACCTTATACAATTTTTTATTAAAAAATAGACAGAATTTATGAATAAATTTGACAAATAAATGTGAAATATGACGCCATTTTTACTTAGATATGAAACAATGTCATTTTATTTCTAACCTCAAATTTGAAATTTTAACTTTAACAATTAATATTGTGTATTTCTAAATAAAAAATGGTATAATGTATATTATGTAAGATTTGTACATGTTTTGAGCTTACAACAAATGCCATAAAACATACAAAAATGCAGTAGTTTTTTAATGAGATTCAAAAAAAAAGGTGTAGCTATATTGAATAATTAAAGTTCATAGGAATAGCAGTATTCAAGTCACTAAAGCATTTCATTATTTTGATTTTTAGTTTTGGTTTATTACTCCTAAAAATAACAACTAGCGAATTAATTTATACAAAATTTCTATTTAAAATACCTCTATATATAAATATAAATTATCACTTTTCTCAAATATATGTATTTTTCTTTAAATATAGAATAATTTGTATATGACTTAATCTCAACCTTTTCAATGATCTGTCAAAATGAACAGTTTCTTGTAGCGGGGTGTATCCTTGAGACACCCCTTCCACAATGGCTTCTGTCCTCATTTTTTAGTGGTCGATTTTTCAATTGTTGATTGAACTTAATGTTAATAAATGTGTATTGCCGTGTCTATTTTATTAAATATCTAAATGTTGACGGAGATATAGCAATTAAAAATTTGAATTGTAGTTTTAGCCCTAGAAATGGTCGGCCATATTTGTATGACGTGAAATGCATTTTAACGTCAGTTATTTGTTGAGTAGGCTAGTGCTATGGTAATGTTTTGTAGCTGTTGGTAGTCAAACAATCCAGTCAAGTCAAAGAATAATAAGTTTTTATTTTATTTAACCCTGCTTAGACATACATAATATTGAAATTTTATTGTTCCTTGAAATAGCTGTAAATAATATTTGATATTTTGATATATAAATACATATAGCAGAGATTTATGAGCTGTAAGGTTGGTAACCTTACACAAGGATTGTGATGTCACATGCATTTGGAATGTGTACAACGTTGAATCCTTTTAATAATTAAAGAGACAAAATGACTTTTTTAATTGTTAATATCTCTTAACATATAAGGAGTTATTAAAAAATAATTGAACATTTGAGGTTCTAGTATCCCACTTTATCAATATGTACAGTTTTGTAGAAATTAAGACATAGGACACAAGCCCATTAATTTAGTTAAACTACAAATCTATGTTGGCAATTATTATTGTTTGATATACCAGTTAATACAAAGTTATTGAAAAATGTTCTTGACATTTTTATGCCCCAATTTAAATAGAGTTTGTGTTAACTTTGTCTACTGGCGTTGATATCCTGGAATTCGCAATATAAAATAAATTTAAAATTTAATATAATTAGCTTTCAAATGCATCAGTTCTTCATATTTTTATTATTATCTATTAAAGACCATTTTCACAGTAAAACTTATGGAAATAAAGATTAGTTAGGTTATGAAATTTAAAAACCTAATTTTCTCAAGTCAACCGTGAGAACCCATTTAGGCACTTGAACCTAAATGAGTTTTCTGGTGGTATCTTAAGGATCCAGGTCTTGAGAAACATTTTTTACATATAGAGCAAGAAAATGGTTTTAAACCTAAATGAGTATTTTTATGTTGTTTCAAGCTCGATGATTGGGTAAAGGTTTTACTACATTCATCGCAAGAAAATGATTTTAAACCTAAATGCGAATCTTTATGTCGGTTTAAATCTGATGATTGACTAAACGTTTTATTACATTCATTACAGGAAAACGGCTTCAGCCCTAGGTGTGCGCTCTTATTATGCTCTTTTAAATGCGATGAACTACTAAACGTTCTATTACATTCCTCGCAACAAAATATACCTAAATGTGTGTTTTTATGTTGTTTTAAATTATATGAATAAATAAACGATTTACTACATTCGTAACAGGGAAATGGTTTTAAATCTAAATGTGTGTTTTTATGATGTTTTAAAGTAGATAATTCACTAAACGTTTTATGACATTCATCGCAAGAAAATGGTTTTAAACCTAAATGTGTATTTTTATGTCGTTTTAAATGCGTTGAACGACTAAACGTTTTATTACATTCATTACAAGAAAATGGTTTTAGACCTAAGTGAATTTTCTCATGTCGTCTTAGGCTTGATGAATCTGCAAGTGTCTTGTTACACATTTTACAAGAATATACTTTTGTTGTTGAATGAACTTGCAAATGTTTTACGATTTCTGGTTTTGGGTTTAACAATTTGTTACCCTCTTCATCGATATAAGACTTTAGGGTCGTATTATTTTCACTGTTCGGCGGTTCAGTTAGATTTCCAGGTGGAACATCCAACTTGAAGAAGTCATCTCGAGGTGAAAGTGCAGCTTCTTCTGAACTATCGTCTGACTCTTCTTTAATTTCTATTTTTATTTCATCACATAGCACAGTTTCCAAGACACGTAGTTCTTTATCGTTTACATTTGTTGTGTCCATTGCTTTATTTGAGCCCACATCGCTTTCTAGCTTTATTTCTTGAGATTTGCAATCTTGCATTATATTACAATTTTCGAGTTTACTATTAACAAAACGAATTGGATTACCACTATAAAAAAAAATGAGCAATCCGTTAAAAGAAACAAATCTTAAGAGCTTATAAGGATATATAAGTGAGGAAAACTTAAATTAAAGTAAAAAGTTTTCTGTAATAAATTTGATGAAAAGGATAAATATTTTGGATAATTATTCGATATAGCTACACCCCTACAAACAATTTCTCTAAATCTTGTGCGAATCTTATACGATTCTAATGCGATTCGGTTCAATCCGTTCGAAACTAATACGAATCTTGTCAACATTGTTTGTAGGGCCTTTTGTTTTGAATCTTATAAAAAAACTAATGTTGCACTTTCGTATATTTTCTGGCACTTTTAATATAGTAAAAATATGTACAAATCAGTACGTAATAAACATTATACAATTTTTTATTAAAAAATAGACAGTATTTATGCTTAAAGTTGACCAATAAATGTGAAATATAACGCCATTTTCATTTATATATGTAACAATGTCATATTATTTTTAACCTCAAATTTGAAGTTTAACTTTACCCATTAATATTGTTTTTTCCTAAATAAAAAGTGGTATAATGTATTTTACGTAAGATTTGTACATGTTTTTAGCATATAACAAATGCCATAAAACACACAAAAATGCAGTAGTTTTTTTTATAAGATTCAAAACAAAAGGTGTAGCTATATCGAATAATTACCTTATTTAGATTAACAACACATTTTGTTTTGAAACTTGTACAAAAACTACCACTCTCTTGTATGTTTTAGGGCGCTTTTAATATAGTCAAAAGATGTTCAAATCACTATGTAATATTCATTGTACAATATATTATTAAAAAATGTACAATATTTATTTTTAAAATTGACCAATAAATGAGAAATGTGACGCCATTTTCAATTATATATGGAACAGTGTTATTTTAAATTTAACCTCAAATGCGAAATTTCAAATTTAATCGGTAATATTATCTATTTCTAATTAAAAAATGTAATAACGAATATTACGTAGTGATTTGTACAACAAAGATCATAATATTCAGAAATATAGTATTTTTGTAGTAAAAAGGTGTGTCTATAAACAATTACTGAATTCTGTAATGACTACATAGAAGTTATTAAAATGTTTAGTCATTATAATTTTTAATAAACGTTTATTACTCACAAAAATATCAACTAAGGTACGAAATGTTTCATTTTAAAGAAAAATGTTAAAATACCTTTATATGTTAATTTACACCCCTCTTAAATATATCCTGTTCTTTATTTTCGTAAAATATTAACTTAAAGAGATCTAAATACAATAATTTGTATATAATTTAGTCTCTACCTTTTCAATGAGCTGTCAAAATAAAGAAATTTTTATTTCACTTTGCTGATGATTTATATTTTATGGCGGGATTTTTAAAGTTCAATATTTAATAGAAATTAATTTAAATTTTATTTTGTTGTAATTGTAATATCTTTTCTCAATGAACTTTTCAGAGCATGTGTAACATTTCCAATAGAATGGGCTTATGTCTTCATTTTTTATTGGTCGATTTTTCAATTGTTGATTGAAATTGATGTTATTAAATGTGTATTGACGTGTCTATTTTAATGAATATCTAAATGTTGACGGAGATATAGCAATTAAAAGTTTGAATTGTAGTTTTAGCGCCTCAAATATCTAACATATTAGCCCGAAGTGAATGTGCTTACAACTATGTTGTTAGTGAAGGATCGAACTTGTATGCGAGTGAGATGAAACACGAGAAAAGGCTCTAGAGTCGGCTAATTGTAAACTAAACGCGAAACGAAGTTTTCAACTAAAATGAGCACGAGTATCGTGTATCGTGACTCTATAGAATTTTTAACAATAGCATAACAAGGGATTCTATTGTGTTATATTTGATTGTTTGTATTTATTTAAATACTTTTCGTAAACATCTCTGTTGATGATGTCATCATGAAACCAACAATGCCCTGCGACCGAGAAATCTAGTCGCTGAATATATACTCAAAATCAGTTTCAAATCAGTTTAGTTACGTTCGTGCCGTGTGTTTTATTTCACTCGTAAACACGTTCGTTCTTTTACTAACAGCAGATTCGGGGCTAAGGTTTGCAACCAGTCGCGTCGTGTACGGAGGGCCTAAGATATTAAAGGATAGATCAGTTATTTGTTTTATGGATAAGAGTTCTGTATTAAGTATATAAAAGAAATGGCAACTTAGAGGACGTGTCTTTACTGTCATGGAATTTTGTACAACGTTGAATCCCTTTAATAATTAAAGAGACAAAATGACTTTTTTAATTGTTAATATCTCTTAACATATAAGGAGTTATTAATAAATAATTGAACATTTGAGGTTCTAGTAACCCACTTTATCAATATGTAGTACACTTTTATAGAAATTAAGACATAGGACACAAGCCCATTAGCGACCCTAATAATATAGTAATAATTACATAATAATAATAAGAACAGTACTGAAGTCTTAGGCAGATGATCGCAGAAGACAAAGAATTTAGATGTCCTCGAAGAAATAAAACTTTGATGTTTTGTTTTATTTGAAATACACTTTTATTTGTCTACAAATGATAAATACTTAATTACATATTGATTAATTGAATATAGTTAAATGCTGAATTAATATAAGATTTGATTTTGTGTTATAGTGTTCACACGCAAGGATAATTTAATTTTAACGGATGACCCAGTTGGGGTATAGACTTTGAATAGTTAAATAAGGAGCCATTATGTTGCCTGATCCGTCTATTCATTGTGACTAGATATCATCTAGATTAGAAGCTATTAAAGAAATCAGAGAAAACTAAATGATAATGATAGTGAATATAATAATAAATATAAATTGATGCTTTAAGTCGAAGTGTATAGTATGTATAGTACAAAACAAAAATGAACAATAAATGAATTAACGAATAAGACAAAGATGTCCCATACTACGTAAAGGTGAAATATGGTCCTTCGTTTTTGAAATCAATATTTATTAAATGAGCTTTCATAAAGTAAAACTAAAACAAATACAAACAACAGTTATGAAATACTCAACCTAATCTAAATGAAGTTTTTGATGTTTCTTTAAAGTTGACACCCTTCCAAACGATTTATGACATAAACCACAAGAAAACGGTTTCAAACCTAAATGCGAGTTCTTATGATCTTTTAAATAAGCTGAACTACGAAATGTTTTACTACATTCATCGCAAGAAAATAGTTTTAAACCTACATGTGTGTCTTTATGTTTTTTCAAATTAGATGATTGACTAAATGTTTTACTACATTTATCGCAAGAAAATGGTTTTATACCTAAATGTACTTTTTTATGTTGTTTTAAACCTGATAGTTGACTAAATGATTTATTACAATCATCGCAAGAAAATAGCTTTAAACCTACATGTGTATTTTTATGTTTTTTTAAATTAGAAGATTGACTGAATGTTTTACTACATTCATCGCAAGAAAACGGTTTCAAACCGGAATGTGTACTTTTATGTTGTTTTAAATGTGATGATTGACTGAACGTGTTTTCACATTGATCGCAAGAAAACGGTTTTAAACCTAAATGTGTGACTTTATGTAATTTTAAAAGTGATGAAAAACTAAATGTTTTAAAACATTCATCGCAAGAAAAAGGTTTTAAACCTAAATGTATTGTTTTATGTCGTTTTAAATGCGATGAACGACTAAACGTTTTATTACATATGCTACAAGAAAACGATTTCAAACCTAAGTGTGCGTTTTCATGTCGTTTTAATCTTAATGGACTTTTAAATGTTTTATTACATGTATTGCAAGTAAGTACTTTTTGCGCACGATGTACTCGCAAATGTTTTATGATTTCTCCTTTAGTGTCAAACAATTTGTTACATACATCACATATATAAGGCTTCAGGTTCGTATTAATTTCACTTTGTAGATCTTCACTGTTCTCGACGATATTTTCAACACGAACTTCGAACTTAATGAAGTAGTCATCTAAAGGTAAAAGTGTAGCTTCTTCTGAACCATCATCTGGTTCTTCTGTAATTTCTCTTTTTATTTCATCAAATGGCGCTGCTTCTTTGATGACACGTTCTTCTTGTATTTCCATTTTGATATCATCGTTTACATTCGCTGGGTCCATGGGTTCATTTAAACCCAAATCAATTTCTAGCTTTATTTGTTGAAATTTGCAATCCTCCATTATAGAACAACAATTTTTTATTTTACTAAAAACAAAAGAAAATGTATTTTCGCTATTATTTAGAAAAATATAAGCAATTCGTCAAAACAAATAAATCTAAAGTGTTTAAAGAATGAAACAAACTGATGGGACATAATGGAGATAAATAAGAGAGGTTATGTTGAAAAAATTTTCTGGAATAAATTAATACTTTGTAAAAAGTAAAGTACATCAATTAAGAAAGTCATTGTGGAAAGCTTTGAAATGCAATGCTCATATTTCTAGATTCATAGTTTTTAGCTTATTATTATTAAACCCAAAAGTAGAAAGAAACAAATAAAATTCAATACATTTTCTTATAAGATATAAAACAAAAGTTGTGGCTATATCGAAAATACCTTTATATATTAATTATACTTTTCTAAAATAGCTGCTGACTTTTATTTACGTAAAATATTAACTCAATATGATGTAAATACCATAATTTGTACGTAATTAGATTCTACCTTGCTAATGAGCTGTCAAAATGCAGACATTTTAGCTTTCGACATTACAATTCGTTATATAATATTTTTGGCGGGTTTTATGAACTTATATATTAAAGCAAACTAATTTAAATTATCTACCTATTATAATGTTCCACCTTAATCCATATTAATCTGTTAATAAAATCTTATCTATGCTATCGTCTAAACGGCGCCTACAAAGGTTATTCAAATTTTGATATTTTGAAGAGGATAAAATCTAATACTTTCTGCGTCCCTGAATTTCCCTGGAAGAAGAAATTCCCTGGAAAATTAAAAAAAAATACTTTCGCAAATATCTCGTATTGAGATCCTAACTGTGGCATTTTTTCAAATACTTGAAATTCCGAAATGGGCTTGTGTCCTCATATTTTAGGAGTCGATTTTTCAATTGTTGTTTGAACTTGATGTTATTTATTGTTTATTGTTCGCCTTTCGGCTTTACAATCTACATTCTTAATACATACTTCAAATTACAATTAAATTTACATTATTCTCCACCAGCTTATTTATTCTCCTGTTTTTTCTTTCCTTCTTACTATTTCCGCCATCCACCTCTTTCCTTCACTGCCTCCCTTTAATAGCTGGCCGATATTCCTTTCGCTCGCTACTTTTTCCTTACACTCAAACTTAATGTGCTCCAGTGTTTCGTCCTCCGCTCCGCACATTCTACACTTTCTTTCCTCACTCTTTTCCCAGTATCTGTTTCCTTTTTCCTCATTTCCCAATCTAAACCTTGCTGTTCTTCTTATGTGTTTTATGTCTTTTTCTATAAGGTACTGAGGCACATTATTTTCTACTTTTACTTAGTTACTTTTTTATATTTTTCCCATTCTCTCCTGCTGTTGTATCTCCTTATCCCTTCTCCTTAGCTCCTCTTCCACACTTGCGCCACCTTCTCTTCTCCTCTCTGCCTCCTCGATCGCCATTCCATTCCTTTCAAAGTACTCCTTTCTCTTTTTTGGACCTCCTCCCCCCCCATTCTTTATGCTATCCTCTCTTATTTTCTTTAAAATTTTGCTTTCCGCTCTGTTCAATTTCTCCTCGTATTTTACTGCTCTTTCCCCTGTTTTAATTCGTATCTTATCCCTTTTTAGCTCCTCCATCACCATGTATCCTGGCGTGCACCTGTCCAGCCCTAGTACCCATTTAATATATCTCACCTGTATTCTTTCCAACTTTTCTTGTTCCTTCCACCCCCAAACCTCTGCTCCATACGACATCATACTGGCTATCAGTCTATCAAATATCCATATTCTCTTTTGTATGTCCCCCCCAAATACCTTTTCCCCTAGTCCTCATACCCGTCGCATTGCTTGCTCTGCCTTCTTTGCTACCTCCCTTATCTGAGCCTCTTCTCCATTGTTCTTTTTAAAAGTGTAGCCCAGATATTTAAATTCTTCTACTTCCTCAATGTCCTCTGACTATATCGTCAGCGTATGCTATATCTTCGTCAACATTTAGATATTTAATAAAATAGACACGCCAATACACATTTATTAACATCAATATCAATCAACAATTGACAAATCGATCACTAAAAAATGAGGACACAAGCCCATTGGGAGGAAATATGTTGCCCGAGGCTTCTGGATTAGAGGCTATTAAAGAAATCGGAGAAAACTAAATGATAAGACAAGTGGAAGATATACTGCTGACGTATATGTCTGCAAATAATAAACATATGTGAATATAACTATAAAGATAAATTATTATTTTACATCTAAACATATAGTACAAAACAAGAAAGAACAATAAATGAAATCACTATCCTTCGTTTTCAAAACCAATATTTATTAAACAAGCTTCTTATAGTAAAACTACAGTAAATACAAACCACAGTTAAACTAGGAATTGTAAACATAAATCAGTTAAACTAAGCTAAATGAATTTTTTGATGTTTCTTCAAAGAACCAGAAGACGAGAAACTTTTATCGCATAAATCGCAAGAAAACGGTTTCAAAGCTAAATGTGTGTTCTTATGTTGTTTTAAACTTGATGAATACTTAAACGTTTTATCGCATTTATCGCAAGAAAACGGTTTCAAAGCTAAATGTGTGTTCTTATGTTGTTTTAAATGTGATGATTGTCTAAACGTTTTATCACATTCATCGCAAGAAAAAGGTTTTAAACCTAAATGTGTGTTTTTATGATGTTTCAAACTTGATAATTGACTAAATGTTTTACTACATTCATCGCAAGAAAATGGTTTTAAAACTAAATGTGTGTTTTTATGTTGTTTTAAATGTGATGATTTTATAAACGTTTTATCACATTCATCGCAAGAAAACGGTTTTATAGCTAAATGTGTGTTCTTATGATGTTTTAAATTCGTTAAACGACTAAATGTTTTACTACATTTATCGCAGGAAAATGGTTTTAAACCTGAATGTGTGATTTTATGTCGTTCTAAACCTGATGGATATTCAAATGTTTTATTACACTCATTGCAAGAATGTGTTTTCATAACTGAATGCACACGTAAATGGTTTCTGATTTTATCCTTCGTGTCAAACACTTTGTTACATAGTCCACAGATATAAGGCTTCATGCTCGAATTAATTTCACTTTGTAGTTGCTCATTGTTCAACGGTTCAGTGACATTTTCATCTGGAACTTCAAACTTAATGAAGTAGTCATCTCGAGGTAAAAGTGTAGGTTCTTCTGAACCATCGTCTGATTCTTCTTTAATTTCTCTTTTTATTTCATCAAATGGCGCTGCTTCTTTGATGACACGTTCTTCATTTGTTTCCATTTTGATGTCAACGTCTACATTCGCTGGGTGGTCCATGGGTTCATTTAAACCCAAATCAATTTCTAGTTTAATTTTTTGCGATTTGCAATTCTCCATTATAATATAACAATTTTTGAATTTACTAAAAAGAAAAAGAAATGTATTTACACTATTATATAGAAAAATATAAGCAATCTTAAAAGAAATAAATTTAGTGTTTAAAAAATGAAACGAACGAGGTTATGTTGAAAAACTTTTCTGTAATAAATTAGTAATAAAAGTAAAAAGAATTCATTGCGAAAACCTAGATTCAAAACTCATATTTCTAGATTCATAATTTTTAGTTCATATTTATTACTCTTAAAAATAGAAAGTAATAAAATATAATGTATAAATTAATTTATTTAATAAAAAAAACATTAAAATACCATTATATATATATTTACTCTTTTCTCAAGCATGTACTGCTTCTTATATTTGTGAAATATTAACTAAATAAGATGTGAAGACGATAATTTGTAAGTAAGTTAGACTCTACCTTTTCAATGAGCTGTCAAAGTAAAGAAATTTCAACTCAGATATCAAAACCGGAAAGATCTTAGAGAGTGTATGCATTCGTTTGCTGTAATCAAATATTTTTGGCGGGCTTTATGAACTTTATTATTTTAAGCAATGGGCTTGTGATCTATGTCTTAATTTCTATAAAAGTGTACTACATATTGATATAGTGGGTTACTAGAACTCCTTATATGTTAAGAGATATTAACAATTAAAAAGTAATTTTGTCTCTTTAATTATTAAAGGGATTCAACGTTGTACACATTCCAAGTGCATGTGACATCACAATCCTTGTGTAAGGTTATCAACCTTACCGATCATAAATCTATGCTATATGTATTTATATTCCAAATATTATTTACAACTATTTCAAGGAACAATAAAATGTCTATATTATGTCTGCCTTAGCAGGGTTAAATAAAATAAAAACTTATTATTGTTTAACTTGACTAGATTATTTCGACTACCAACAGCTAGAAAACATTACCACAGCACTGACCTACTCAACAAATAACTAACGTATACAATTCACGTCATACAAATATGACCGACCATATCTAGCGCTAAAACTACAATTTAAACTTTTAATTGCTATATCTCCGTCAACATTTAGATATTTAATAAAATAGACACGCCAATACACATTTATTAACATCAATTTCAATCAACAATTGAAAAATCGACCACTAAAAAATGAGGACACAAGCCTATTGGGAGGAAATATGTTGCCCGAGGCTTCTGGATTAAAGGCTATTAAAGAAATCAGAGAAAACTAAATGATAAGACAAGTGGAAGATATACTGCTGACGTATTTCTGTTTCATATCCACGATTCAGATGTTATATTAAGTAACATTTTACGATATGTGAATATAACTATAAAGTTAAATTATTATTTTACATCTAAACATATAGTACAAAACAAGAAAGAACAATAAATGAAATCACTATCCTTCGTTTTTAAAACCAATATTTATTAAACAAGCTTCTTATAGTAAAACTACAGTAAATACAAACCACAGTTAAACCAGGAAATGTAAACATAAATCAGTTAAACTAATCTAAATGAATTTTTTGATGTTTCTTCAAAGAACCAGAAGACGAGAAACTTTTATCGCATTCATCGCAACAAAACGGTTTTAAACGTAAATGTGTGTTTTTATGCCGTTTTAAATCCGTTGAGCGAATAAATGTTTTGCTACATTCGTCGCAGGAAAATGGTTTTAAACCTGAATGTGTGATTTTATGTTGTTTCAAAGCGGATGGATCACAAAATGTTTTGCTACATTCATCGCAAGAAAATGGCTTTAAACCTAAATGTGTTTTTTTATGTTTTTTCAAATTTGATGAATAATTAAACGTTTTATGACATTCGTCGCAAGAAAACGGTTTTATAGCTAAATGTGTGTTCTTATGTTGTTTTAAATTCGTTAAACGACTAAATGTTTTACTACATTTATCGCAGGAAAATGGTTTTAAACCTGAATGTGTGATTTTATGTTCTTTCAAAGCGGATGGATCACAAAATGTTTTGCTACATTCATCGCAAGAAAATGGGTTTAAACCTAAATGTGTTTTTTTATGTTTTTTCAAATTTGATGAATATTTAAACGTTTTATGACATTCGTCGCAAGAAAACGGTTTTAAAACTGAATGTGTGATTTTATGTCGTTCTAAAGCTGATGGATATTCAAATGTTTTATTACATTTATTGCAAGAATGTGTTTTTATAACCGAATGCACACGTAAATGGTTTCTGATTTTATCCTTAGTGTCAAACACTTTGTTACATAGTTCACAGATATAAGGCTTCAGGTTCAAATTAATATCACTTTGTAGATGCTCATTGTTCAACGGTTCAGTGACATTTTCATCTGGAACTTCCAACTTAATGAAGTAGTCATCTCGAGGTAAAAGTGTAGCTTCTTCTGAACCATCGTCTGGTTCTTCTTTAATTTCGCTTTTTATTTCATCAAATGGCGCTGCTTCTTTGATGACACGTTCTTCATTTGTTTCCATTTTGATATCATCGTTTACATTCGCTGGGTCCATGGGTTCATTTAAACCCAAATCAATTTCTAATTTAATTTTTTGCGATTTGCAATTCTCCATTATAATATAACAATTTTTGAATTTACTAAAAAGAAAAAGAAATGTATTTACACTATTATATAGAAAAATATAAGCAATCTTAAAAGAAATAAATTTAAAGTGTTTAAAAAATGAAACGAACGAGGTTATGTTGAAAAACTTTTCTGTAATAAATTAGTAATAAAAGTAAATGAATTGAATTCATTGCGAAAACATAGATTCAAAACTCATATTTCTAGATTCATAATTTTTAGTTTATATTTATTACTCTTAAAAATAGAAAGTAATAAAATATAATGTATAAATTTATTTATTTAATAAAAAACACATTAAAATACCATTATATATATATTTACTCTTTTCTCAAGCATGTACTGCTTCTTATATTTGTGAAATATTAACTAAATAAGATTTAAAGACGATAATTTGTACGTAAGTTAGACTCTACCTTTTCAATGAGCTGTCAAAGTAAAGAAATTTCAACTCAGATATCAAAACCAGAAAGATCTTAGAGAGTGTATGCATTCGTTTGCTGTAATCAAATATTTTTGGCGGGCTTTATGAACTTTATTATTTTAAGCAATGGGCCTGTGACCTATGTCTATATATTTGAATGGGCTTTGTCCTCATTTTTTAGAGGTCGATTTTTCAATTGTTGATCGAAATTGATGTTAATAAATGTGTATTGGCGTGTCTATTTTATTAAATATCTAAATATTGACGGAGACATAGCAATTAAAAGTTTGAATTGTAGTTTTAGCGCTAGAAATGGTCGGCCATATTTGTATGACGTGAAATGCATTTTAACGTCAGTTATTTGTTGCGTAGGTCAGTGTTGTGGTAATGTTTTGTAGCTGTGGGTAGTCAAATAATCAAGTCAAATCTAAGAATTATAAGTTTTTAATTTATTTAACCCTGCTAAGGCAGACATAATGTTGAAATTTTAGTGTTCCTTGAAATAGCTGTAAATAATATTTGTTATTTTGATATATAAATACATATAGCAGAGATTTATGAGCTGTAAGGTTGGTAAACTTACACAAGGATTGTGATGTCACATGCACTTGGAATGTGTACAACGTTGAATCCCTTTAATAATTAAAGAGACAAAATGACTTTTTTAATTGTTAATATCTCTTAACATGTAAGGAGTTATTAAAAAATAATTGAACATTTGAGGTTCTAGTAACCCACTTTATCAATATGTAGTACACTTTTATAGAAATTAAGACATAGGACACAAGCCCATTAGAAATCAGAGAAAACTAAATGATAAGACAAGTGGAAGATATACTGCTGACATATTTCTGTTTCATATCCACGATTCAGATGTTTTATTAAGGAATATTTTACGATATGTGAATATAACTATAAAGTTAAATTATTATTTTACATCTAAACATATAGTACAAAGCAAGAAAGAACAATAAATGAAATCACTATCCTTCGTTTTCAAAACCAATATTTATTAAACAAGCTTCTTATATTAAAACTACAGTAAATACAAACCACAGTTAAACCAGGAAATGTAAACATAAATCAGTTAAACTAAGCTAAATGAATTTTTTGATGTTTCTTCAAAGAACCAGAAGACAAGAAACTTATATCGCATTCATCGCAAGAAAACGGTTTTAAACGTAAATGTGTGTTTTTATGTTGCTTTAAAATAAAAGATAGGCTAAATGTTTTACTACATTCATCGCAAGAAAACGGTTTTAAACGTAAATGTGTGTTTTTATGCCGTTTTAAATCCGTTGAGCGAATAAATGTTTTGCTACATTCGTCGCAGGAAAATGGTTTTAAACCTGAATGTGTGTTTTTATGTTGTTTTAAATTTGATGAATATTTAAACGTTTTATGACATTTGTCGCAAGAAAACGGTTTTATAGCTAAATGTGTGTTCTTATGTTGTTTTAAATTCGTTAAACGACTAAATGTTTTACTACATTTATCGCAGGAAAATGGTTTTAAACGTAAATGTGTGTTTTTATGCCGTTTTAAATCCGTTGAGCGAATAAATGTTTTGCTACATTCGTCGCAGGAAAATGGTTTTAAACCTGAATGTGTGTTTTTATGTTGTTTTAAATTCGTTAAACGACTAAATGTTTTACTACATTTATCGAAGGAAAATGGTTTTAAACCTGAATGTGTGATTTTATGTTCTTTCAAAGCGGATGGATCACAAAATGTTTTGCTACATTCATCGCAAGAAAAAGGTTTTAAAACTAAATGTGTGTTTTTATGTTGTTTTAAATTTGATGAATATTTAAACGTTTTATGACATTCGTCGCAAGAAAACGGTTTTATAGCTAAATGTGTGTTCTTATGTTGTTTTAAATTCGTTAAACGACTAAATGTTTTACTACATTTATCGCAGGAAAATGGTTTTAAACGTAAATGTGTGTTTTTATGCCGTTTTAAATCCGTTGAGCGAATAAATGTTTTGCTACATTCGTCGCAGGAAAATGGTTTTAAACCTGAATGTGTGTTTTTATGTTGTTTTAAATTCGTTAAACGACTAAATGTTTTACTACATTTATCGAAGGAAAATGGTTTTAAACCTGAATGTGTGATTTTATGTTCTTTCAAAGCGGATGGATCACAAAATGTTTTGCTACATTCATCGCAAGAAAAAGGTTTTAAAACTAAATGTGTGTTTTTATGTTGTTTTAAATTTGATGAATATTTAAACGTTTTATGACATTCGTCGCAAGAAAACGGTTTTATAGCTAAATGTGTGTTCTTATGTTGTTTTAAATTCGTTAAACGACTAAATGTTTTACTACATTTATCGCAGGAAAATGGTTTTAAACCTGAATGTGTGATTTTATGTTCTTTCAAAGCGGATGGATCACAAAATGTTTTGCTACATTCATCGCAAGAAAATGGTTTTAAACCTAAATGTGTTTTTTTATGTTTTTTCAAATTTGATGAATATTTAAACGTTTTATGACATTCGTCGCAAGAAAACGGTTTTAAAACTGAATGTGTGATTTTATGTCGTTTTAAAGCTGATGGATATTCAAATGTTTTATTACATTTATTGCAAGAATGTGTTTTTATAACCGAATGCACACGTAAATGGTTTCTGATTTTATCCTTAGTGTCAAACACTTTGTTACATAGTTCACAGATATAAGGCTTCAGGTTCAAATTAATATCACTTTGTAGATGCTCATTGTTCAACGGTTCAGTGACATTTTCAGCTGGAACTTCCAACTTAATGAAGTAGTCATCTCGAGGTAAAAGTGTAGCTTCTTCTGAACCATCGTCTGATTCTTCTTTAATTTCTCTTTTTATTTCATCAAATGGCGCTGCTTCTTTGATGACACGTTCTTCATTTGTTTCCATTTTGATGTCAACGTCTACATTCGCTGGGTGGTCCATGGGTTCATTTAAACCCAAATCAATTTCTAATTTAATTTTTTGCGATTTGCAATTCTCCATTATAATATAACAATTTTTGAATTTACTAAAAAGAAAAAGAAATGTATTTACACTATTATATAGAAAAATATAAGCAATCTTAAAAGAAATAAATTTAAAGTGTTTAAAAAATGAAACGAACGAGGTTATGTTGAAAAACTTTTCTGTAATAAATTAGTAATAAAAGTAAATGAATTGAATTCATTGAGCGAAAACATAGATTCAAAACTCATATTTCTAGATTCATAATTTTTAGTTTATATTTATTACTCTTAAAAATAGAAAGTAATAAAATATAATGTATAAATTAATTTATTTAATAAAAAAAAACATTAAAATACCATTATATATATATTTACTCTTTTCTCAAGCATGTACTGCTTCTTATATTTGTGAAATATTAACTAAATAAGATTTAAAGACGATAATTTGTACGTAAGTTAGACTCTACCTTTTCAATGAGCTGTCAAAGTAAAGAAATTTCAACTCAGATATCAAAACCGGAAAGATCTTAGAGAGTGTATGCATTCGTTTGCTGTAATCAAATATTTTTGGCGGGCTTTATGAACTTTATTATTTTAAGTAATGGGCTTGTGACCTATGTCTATATATTTGAATGGGCTTTGTCCTCATTTTTTAGTGGTCGATTTTTCAATTGTTGATTGAAATTGATGTTAATAAATGTGTATTGGCGTGTCTATTTTATTAAATATCTAAATATTGACGGAGATATAACAATTAAAAGTTTGAATTGTAGTTTTAGCGCTAGAAATGGTCGGCCATATTTGTATGACGTGAAATGCATTTTAACGTCAGTTATTTGTTGAGTAAGTCAGTGCTGTGGTAATGTTTTGTAGCTGTTGGTAGTCAAATAATCAAGTCAAATTAAGGAATTATAAGTTTTTAATTTATTTAACCCTGCTAAGGCAGACATAATAATGGAATTTGATTATTCCTTTAAATAGCTGTAAATAATATTTGTTATTTTGATATATAAATACATATAGCAGAGATTTATGAGCTGTAAGGTTGGTAACCTTACACAAGGATTGTGATGTCACATGCACTTGGAATGTGTACTACGTTGAATCCATTTAATAATTAAAGAGACAAAATGACTTTTTTAATTGTTAATATCTCTTAACATATAAGGAGTTCTAGTAACCCACTTTATCAATATGTAGTACACTTTTATAGAAATTAAGACATAGGACACAACCCCATTAGAAATCAGAGAAAACTAAATGATAAGACAAGTGGAAGATATACTGCTGACGTATTTCTGTTTCATATCCACGATTCAGATGTTTTATTAAGTAATATTTTACGATATGTGAATATAACTATAAAGATAAATTATTATTTTCATCTAAACATATAGTACAAAACAAGAAAGAACAATAAATGAAATCACTATCCTTCGTTTTCAAAACCAATATTTATTAAACAAGCTTCTTATATTAAAAGTACAGTAAATACAAACCACAGTTAAACTAGGAAATGTAAACATGAATCAGTTAAACTAATCTTAATGAATTTTTTGATGTTTCTTCAAAGAACTAGAAGACGAGAAACTTTTATCGCATTCATCGCAACAAAACGGTTTTAAACGTAAATGTGTGTTCTTATGTCGTTTTAAATTTGATGATTGTCTAAACGTTTTATCACATTCATCGCAAGAATATGGTTTTGAAACAAAATGTGTGTTTTTATGTCGTTTTAAATGTCCTGATTGACTAAATGTTTTACTACATTTGTTACAAGAAAATGGTTTTAAACCTGAATGTGTGTTTTTATGTCGTTTTAAATGTCCTGATTGACTAAACGTTTTACTACATTCATCGCAAGAAAACAGTTTCAAACGTAAATGTGTCTTTTTATGTCGCATTGAATTTGATAATTGATTAAATGTTTTACTACATTTGTTAGAAGAATATGGTTTTAAACCTGAATGTGTGTTTTTATGTTGCTTTAAAGTAGAAGATAGGCTAAATGTTTTACTACATTCATCGCAAGAAAATGGTTTTAAACCTAAATGTGTTTTTTTATGATTTTTCAAATTTGATGAATATTTAAACGTTTTATGACATTCGTCGCAAGAAAACGGTTTTAAAACTGAATGTGTGATTTTATGTCGTTCTAAAGCTGATGGATATTCAAATGTTTTATTACATTCATTGCAAGAATGTGTTTTCATAACTGAATGCACACGTAAATGGTTTCTAATTTTATCCTTAGTGTCAAACACTTTGTTACATAGTTCACATATATAAGGCTTCATGCTCGAATTAATTTCACTTTGTAGTTGTTCATTGTTCAACGGTTCAGTGACATTTTCAGCTGGAACTTCCAACTTAATGAAGTAGTCATCTCGAGGTAAAAGTGCAGCTTCTTCTGAACCATCGTCTGGTTCATCTGTAATTTCTCTTTTTATTTCATCAAATGGCGCTGCTTCTCTGATGACACGTTCTTCATTTATTTCCATTTTGATATCAACGTTTACATTCGCTGGGTGGTCCATGGGTTCATTTAAACCCAAATCAATTTCTAGCTTTATTTGTTGAGATTTGCAATCCTCCATTATAGAACAACAATTTTTGATTTTACTAAAAACAAAGGAAATGTATTTTCACTATTATTTAGAAAAATATAAGCAATTCGTCAAAACAAATAAATCTAAAGTGTTTAAAGAATGAAACAAACTGATGTGACATAATAAGATAAATAAGAGAAGCTTTGTTCAAAAACATTTCTGGAATAAATTAGTACTTTGTAAAACGTAAAATAAGTCAATTAAGTAAGTCATTGTGGAAAGCTTTGAAATGCAATGCTCATATTTCAAACAAAGAACAAATAAAATTCAATACATTTTCTTATAAAATATAAAACATGTGTAAACATGTTTTGTGGGTATATCGATACCTTCATATATTAATTATACTTTTCTAAAACAGCTGCTGACTTTTATTTACGTAAAATATTAACTCAATATTATGTAAATACCATAATTTGTACGTAATTAGATTCTACTTTGCTAATGAGCTGTTAAAATGCAGATATTTTAGCTTTCGACATTACAATTCGTTATAGAATATTTTTGGCGTGTTTTATGAACTTATATATTAAAAGCAAACAGATTTAAATTATATTTTGTATAATACGACTACAATATCTGCTCATAAATTATTTTTTATGTTAGCCTGTCAACAAAAGCTTTTACTCGTAATAAAGTATCAAAGCAGATGAAGAATTACTTATGACCAAAAAGTAAGAATGTGGACGATATCAAGATTAGCATTTGATCCTTTATGCTCTAGTGATGTTGAATTAGAAACTTGTTTGAACGGCTAAAGGCTGTCTTTCTTTCAACATACCTCGTTGAAGAATTAATATCTTTTGTTTTATTAATTAAACACTTTTATTTAAAAATAAGTAAATTATTAGATTTATTTGAACATCTAAATTTGTAGTTACAATATTTGGTAATTATTTGATATAGCTACACCTTTTGTTTTGAATCTCATTAAAAAACTACTGCATTTTTGTGTGTTTTATGGCGATTGTTACATGACAAATACTAAAAACATGCACAAATCTTACATAATATACATTATACCTCTTTTTATTTAGAAATAGACAATATTAATGGTTAAAGTGAAATTTTCAAATTTGAGGTTAGAAATAAAATGACAATGTGTTATATATAAGTGAAAATAGCTTCATATTTCACATTTATTAGTCAACTTGAAGCATAAATTCGGTCTATTTTTTATTAAATAATTGTATAAGGTATATTACGTGTGATTTGTACATGTTTTCACTATAATAAAAGCATCATGAAATATACGAAAGTGCAATAGTTTTTTTATAAGATTCAAAACAAAAGGTGTAGCTATATTGAATAATTACCCAATATTTCTTCTCTTAATTTATTAGGATACTAAATATTTACCTTGATATAAGAATTACTTATAAAATGTTTAACTAAACAGAAAAATGTGTATTTAATTTATACAACAACGAGACTTTATCGAATTTACTTCTTAACTGTAAAACAAACAGAAAGGAATGTTAGTATTTATGCCCCATGTGTACAAGTAGTATGCGCATGACTAAATAAAACATGGCATGTGGTTCACAAAACCAGTGCTAAGGTTAAAAGGCGCCAATTTTAAATAGTAATTTGTTATACTTACAATATTAAAATTAGAGTTAACATGATACATAACAATTATATAACATTAAAATATAGAGAGATGAGTACAATATTGTATGTACTTACAACAATGCATAGAAAGACATTTATAGATGTAAATGTGACGTGAAGACGTTTTTAACGTATTTTAAAAATTGTACCGTTTCTTGTTTGATAACTATTTCTTTATTTTAATTTAGAAACTAGAAAGGTTTACAAAAAATAAATTTATTACTATATTCAAATTTTTGTTTAAAAATATAAAATTATAAATTATATAAATTGAAATATTTAACTCGTTCTATATATATTTTACATATAATAACAAATAATTTTTCAAATAATATAAACTGACTAAAAAAATATATATTTTTAACAAAATAAAAAATATTTTTAATTTATGCGCTATTTTTCAAAATTTGGAAATTTTTTTTTAGATTCGGAAATAAGTTACCAAGGTTAGCCTATATACAAAATTTCAACTTTCTAGCACAATTTTTACTCTCGGTAAAAACTGCCCCTGCGCCACTAAATAAAATTTTGAAATTTTAATTTTTTCTGTTTTAACATGATATTGAATTATTACAAAATTCAAAATTAGGGTCTTCTCAAAAGTTTTCTACCGGGACCTGTAATTTTTTGCGGGTCCCTTTTATAAAATTTTGAATGTCTAAATTAAGAAATATCTATATATTTAAAAGCGTGCTACACATGCAAAATTTCAACTTTCTATCTTTTACGAATAAAAAGTTATATAGCAAAAAGTGCCCATTTTTTTTTCCAGTTTTTCCTAAATTACGAGTTTCCAGAAAATTCAGGGAAAAATTCGGTGACGCCAAAAGTCTTAGAATTTTTTTCCCAACGTTTTCGCGCTGCCATATAAAATTCACTACCAAACATATAAGATCATAAAATTATAAGATCATAAATATACACCTGGAACATTATAATATAAGATTATCGATCTTTGACGTTATTTATTAAAAAGTAACTTTATCAATATATAGTACACTTTTACAGAAATTAAAACATAAGACACAAGTCCATTAGGGAAGACCCTAATAATATAAAATTAATTATATAATAATAAAATCAGTGGTGAAATTTCAACAGATGACCCAGAAGACAGTGGACTTGGATCTCAAAGATGAAAGGACACTTTAATATCTTCATCCATTTATAATACACTTTTATTTGTCCACAAATGAAAACCATTTAGTTTCATAATGTTTACCACATAACTACAACAAATATAAACTACAGTTATGTTAGGGAATGAAAAAACCACTTACTCAACCTAATCTAAATGAAGTTTTTGATGTTTCTTTAGATTAGCGGCTCTTGAGAAAGATTTCTTACATAAACCGCAAAAAAACGGTTTTATACCTAAATGCATATTTTTGTGTTGTTTTAAAATTGACGATTGTCTAAACGTTTTATCACATTCATCGCAAGAATATGGTTTTAAACCTAAATGTGTTTTTTTATGTTTTTTCAAATTTGATGAATATTTAAACGTTTTATGACATTCGTCGCAAGAAAACGGTTTTAAAACTGAATGTGTGCTTTTATGTCGTTCTAAAGCTGATGGATATTCAAATGTTTTATTACATTTATTGCAAGAATGTGTTTTTATAACCGAATGCACACGTAAATGGTTTCTGATTTTATCCTTAGTGTCAAACACTTTGTTACATAGTTCACAGATATAAGGCTTCAGGTTCAAATTAATATCACTTTGTAGATGCTCATTGTTCAACGGTTCAGTGACATTTTCATCTGGAACTTCCAACTTAATGAAGTAGTCATCTCGAGGTAAAAGTGTAGCTTCTTCTGAACCATCGTCTGGTTCTTCTTTAATTTCGCTTTTTATTTCATCAAATGGCGCTGCTTCTTTGATGACACGTTCTTCTTTTGTTTCCATTTTGATATCATCGTTTACATTCGCTGGGTCCATGGGTTCATTTAAACCCAAATCAATTTCTAGTTTAATTTTTTGCGATTTGCAATTCTCCATTATAATATAACAATTTTTGAATTTACTAAAAAGAAAAAGAAATGTATTTACACTATTATATAGAAAAATATAAGCAATCTTAAAAGAAATAAATTTAAAGTGTTTAAAAAATGAAACGAACGAGGTTATGTTGAAAAACTTTTCTGTAATAAATTAGTAATAAAAGTAAATGAATTGAATTCATTGCGAAAACATAGATTCAAAACTCATATTTCTAGATTCATAATTTTTAGTTTATATTTATTACTCTTAAAAATAGAAAGTAATAAAATATAATGTATAAATTTATTTATTTAATAAAAAACACATTAAAATACCATTATATATATATTTACTCTTTTCTCAAGCATGTACTGCTTCTTATATTTGTGAAATATTAACTAAATAAGATTTAAAGACGATAATTTGTACGTAAGTTAGACTCTACCTTTTCAATGAGCTGTCAAAGTAAAGAAATTTCAACTCAGATATCAAAACCGGAAAGATCTTAGAGAGTGTATGCATTCGTTTGCTGTAATCAAATATTTTTGGCGGGCTTTATGAACTTTATTATTTTAAGCAATGGGCCTGTGACCTATGTCTATATATTTGAATGGGCTTTGTCCTCATTTTTTAGAGGTCGATTTTTCAATTGTTGATCGAAATTGATGTTAATAAATGTGTATTGGCGTGTCTATTTTATTAAATATCTAAATATTGACGGAGATATAGCAATTAAAAGTTTGAATTGTAGTTTTAGCGCTAGAAATGGTCGGCCATATTTGTATGACGTGAAATGCATTTTAACGTCAGTTATTTGTTGCGTAGGTCAGTGTTGTGGTAATGTTTTGTAGCTGTGGGTAGTCAAATAATCAAGTCAAATCTAAGAATTATAAGTTTTTAATTTATTTAACCCTGCTAAGGCAGACATAATATTGAAATTTGATTATTCCTTGAAATAGCGGCAAATTATATTTAATATTTGATATATAAATACATATAGCAGAGATTTATGAGCTGTAAGGTTGGTAACCTTACACAAGGATTGTGATGTCACATGCTCTTGGAATGTGTACAACGTTGAATCCCTTTAATAATTAAAGAGACAAAATGACTTTTTTAATTGTTAATATCTCTTAACATATAAGGAGTTATTAACAAATAATTGGACATTTGAGGTTCTAGTAACCCACTTTATCAATATGTAGTACACTTTTATAGAAATTTAGACATAGGACACAAGCCCATTCGAAGGTATTAAAGAAATCAGAGAAAACTAAATGATAAGACAAGTTGAAGATATATTGCTGACGTATTTCTGTTTCATATCCACGATTTAGATGTTTCATTAAAGAATATTTTACGATATGTGAATATAACTATAAAGTTAAATTATTATTTTACATCTAAACATATAGTACAAAACAAGAAAGAACAATAAATGAAATCACTATCCTTCGTTTTCAAAACCAATATTTATTAAACAAGCTTCTTATATTAAAACTACAGTAAATACAAACCACAGTTAAGCCAGGAAATGTAAACATAAATCAGTTAAACTAAGCTAAATGAATTTTTTGATGTTTCTTCAAAGAACTAGAAGACGAGAAACTTTTATCGCATTCATCGCAAGAAAACGGTTTCAAACGTAAATGTGTGCTTTTATGTCGTTTTAAATGTGATGATTGACTAAATGTTTTACTACATTCATCGCAAGAAAACGGTTTCAAACGTAAATGCGTGTTTTTATGCTGTTTTAAAACCGTTGAGCGACTAAATGTTTTGCTACATTCGTCGCAAGAAAACGGTTTTAAACCTAAATGCGTGTTTTTATGCTGTTTTAAATCCGTTGAGCGACTAAATGTTTTGCTACATTCGTCGCAAGAAAACGGTTTTAAACGTGAATGTGTGTTTTTATGATGTTTCAAACTTGATAATTGACTAAATGTTTTGCTACATTCATCGCAAGAAAATGGTTTTAAAACTAAATGTGTGTTTTTATGTTGTTTTAAATGTGATGATTTTCTAAACGTTTTATCACATTCATCGCAAGAAAACGGTTTTATAGCTAAATGTGTGTTCTTATGATGTTTTAAATTCGTTAAACGACTAAATGTTTTACTACATTTATCGCAGGAAAATGGTTTTAAACCTGAATGTGTGATTTTATGTTGTTTCAAAGCAGATGGATCACAAAATGTTTTACTACATTCATCGCAAGAAAACGGTTTTAAACCTGAATGCGTGTTTTTATGCCGTTTTAAAACCGTTGAGCAACTAAATGTTTTGCTACATTCGTCGCAGGAAAATGGTTTTAAACCTGAATGTGTGATTTTATGTTGTTTCAAATTAGGTAAACGTCCAAATGTTTTACTACATTCATCGCAAGAAAATGGTTTTAAAACTAAATGTGTTTTTTTATGTTGTTTCAAATTTGATGAATGTTTAAACGTTTTATGACATTCGTCGCAAGAAAAAGGTTTTAAAACTAAATGTGAGTTTTTATGTCGTTCTAAACCTGATGGATATTCAAATGTTTTATTACATTCATTGCAAGAATGTGTTTTCATAACTGAATGCACACGTAAATGGTTTCTAATTTTATCCTTAGTGTCAAACACTTTGTTACATAGTTCACATATATAAGGCTTCATGCTCGAATTAATTTCACTTTGTAGTTGTTCATTGTTCAACGGTTCAGTGACATTTTCAGCTGGAACTTCCAACTTAATGAAGTAGTCATCTCGGGGTAAAAGTGCAGCTTCTTCTGAATTATCGTCTGGTTCATCTGTAATTTCTCTTTTTATTTCATCAAATGGCGCTGCTTCTCTGATGACACGTTCTTCATTTATTTCCATTTTGATATCAACGTTTACATTCGCTGGGTCCATGGGTTCATTTAAACCCAAATCAATTTCTAGCTTTATTTGTTGAGATTTGCAATCCTCCATTATAGAACAACAATTTTTGATTTTACTTAAAACAAAAAAAAATGTATTTTCGCTATTATTTAGAAAGATATAAGCAATTCGTTAAAACAAATAAATCTAAAGTGTTTAAAGAATGAAACAAACTGATGGGACATAATAAGATAAATAAGAGAAGCTTTGTTCAAAAACATTTCTGGAATAAATTAGTACTTTTTAAAACGTAAAATAAGTCAATTAAGTAAGTCATTGTGGAAAGCTTTGAAATGCAATGCTCATATTTCAAACAAAGAACAAATAAAATTCAATACATTTTCTTATAAAATATAAAACATGTGTAAACATGTTTTGTGGGTATATCGATACCTTTATATATTAATTATACTTTTCTAAAACAGCTGCTGACTTTTATTTACGTAAAATATTAACTCAATATTATGTAAATACCATAATTTGTACGTAATTAGATTCTATTTTGCTAATGAGCTGTCAAAATGCAGATATTTTAGCTTACGACATTACAATTCGTTATAGAATATTTTTGGCGTGTTTTATGAACTTATATATTAAAAGCAAACAGATTTAAATTATATTTTGTATAATACGACTACAATATCTGCTCATAAATTATTTTTTATGTTAGCCTGTCAACAAAAGCTTTTACTCGTAATAAAGTATCAAAGCAGATGAAGAATTACTTATGACCAAAAAGTAAGAATGTGGACGATATCAAGATTAGAATTTGATCCTTTATCCTCTAGTGATGTTGAATTAGAAATTTGTTTGAACGGCTAAAGGCTGTCTTTCTTTCAACATACCTCGTTGAAGAATTAATATCTTTTGTTTTATTAATTAAACACTTTTATTTAAAAATAAGTAAATTATTAGATTTATTTGAACATCTAAATTTGTAGTTACAATATTTGGTAATTATTTGATATAGCTACACCTTTTGTTTTGAATCTCATTAAAAAACTACTGCATTTTTGTGTGTTTTATGGCGATTGTTACATGACAAATACTAAAAACATGCACAAATCTTACATAATATACATTATACCCTTTTTATTTAGAAATACACAATATTAATGGTTAAAGTTAAATTTTCAAATTTGAGGTTAGAAATAAAATGACAATGTGTTATATATAAGTAAAAATAGCTTCATATTTCACATTTATTAGTCAACTTTAAGCATAAATTCGGTCTATTTTTTAATAAAATAATTGTATAAGGTATATTACGTGTGATTTGTACATGTTTTCACTGTAATAAAAGCATCGTGAAATATACGAAAGTGCAATAGTTTTTTAATGAGATTCAAAACAAAAGGTGTAGCTATATTGAATAATTACCCAATATTTCTTCTCTTAATTTATTAGGATACTAAATATTTACCTTGATATGAGAATTACTTATAAAATGTTTAACTAAACAGAAAAATGTGTATTTAATTTATACAACAACGAGACTTTATCGAATTTACTTCTTAACTGTAAGACGAACAGAATGGAATGTTAGTATTTATAATCCATGTGTACAAGTAGTATGCGCATGACTAAATAAAACATGGCAAGTGGTTCACAAAACCAGTGCTAAGGTTAAAAGGCGCCAATTTTAAATAGTAATTTGTTATACTTACAATATTAAAATTAGAGTTAACATGATACATAACAATTATATAACATTAAAATATAGAGAGATGAGTACAATATTGTATGTACTTACAACAATGCATAGAAAGACATTTATAGATGTAAATGTGACGTGAAGACGTTTTTAGCGTGTTTTAAAAATTGTACCGTTTCTTGTTTGATAACTATTTCTTTATTTTAATTTAGAAACTAGAAAGGTTTACAAAGAATAAATTTATTACTATATTCAAATTTTTGTTTAAAAATATAAAATTATAAATTATATAAATTGAAATATTTAACTCGTTCTATATAAATTTTACATATAATAACAAATAATTTTTCAAATAATATAAACTGACTAAAAAAATATATATTTTTAACAAAATAAAAAATATTTTCAATTTATGCGCTATTTTTCAAAATTTGGAAATTTTTTTTTCGATTCGGAAATAAGTTACCAAGGTTAGCCTATATACAATATTTCAACTTTCTAGCACAATTTTTACTCTCGGTAAAAACTGCCCCTGCGCCACTAAATAAAATTTTGAAATTTTAATTTTTTCTATTTTAACATGATATTGAATTATTACAAAATTTAAAATTAGGGCCTTCTCAAAAGTTTCCTATCGGGCCCTATAATTTTTTGCGGGCCCCTTTTATAAAATTTTGAATGTCTAAATTTAGAAATATCTAGATCCAGTGGACTTGGATCTCAAAGATGAAAGGACACTTTAATATCTTCTTCTATGTATAATACACTTTTATTTGTCCACAAATGAAAACCATTTAGTTTCATAATGTTTACCACATAACTACAACAAATATAAACTACAGTTATGTTAGGAAATGAAAAAACCACTTACTCAACCTAATCTAAATGAAGTTTTTGATGTTTCTTTAGAATAGCGGCTCTTGAGAAAGATTTCTTACATAAACCGCAAAAAAACGGTTTTATACCTAAATGCATATTTTTGTGTTGTTTTAAAATTGACGATTGTCTAAACGTTTTATCACATTCATCGCAAGAATATGGTTTTAAACCTAAATGTGAGTTTTTGTGATGTTTTAAATCTATTGGACGACTATACGTTTTACTACATTCATCGCAAGAAAAAGGTTTTAAACCTAAATGTGTCTTTTTATGTTTTTTTAAAATATATAAATGACTAAATGTTTTACTACATTCATCGCAAGAAAATGGTTTTAAAGCTAAATGTGTGCTTTTGTGATATTTTAAACTTGATGAAGAACTAAACGTTCTACTACATTCATCGCAAGAAAATGGTTTTAAACCTAAATGTGTGCTTTTGTGATATTTTAAACTTGATGAAGAACTAAACGTTCTACTACATTCATCGCAAGAAAATGGGTTATTACCTGAATGCGTGTTTTTGTGATGTTTTAAATTTGATGATTCACTAAACGTTTTATCACATTCATCGCAGGAATATGGTTTTAAACCTAAATGTATGTTTTTATGTCTTTTCAAATTAGGTAAATGTCCAAATGTTTTACTACATTCATCGCAAGCAAATGGTTTTAAACCTAAGTGCATATTTTTGTGATGTTTTAAACTTGATGATTCACTAAACGTTTTACTACATTCATCGCAAGAAAATGGTTTTAAACCTAAATGTGTTTTTTTATGTTTTTTCAAATTTGATGAATGTTTAAACGTTTTATGACATTCGTCGCAAGAAATCGTTTTTAAAACTGAATGTGTGCTTTTATGTCGTTCTAAAGCTGATGGATATTCAAATGTTTTATTACATTCATTGCAAAAATGTGTTTTCATAACTGAATGCACACGTAAATGGTTTCTGATTTTATCCTTAGTGTCAAACACTTTGTTACATAGTTCACATATATAAGACTTCATGCTCGAATTAATTTCACTTTGTAGTTGCTCATTGTTCAACGGTTCAGTGACATTTTCAGCTGGAACTTCCAATTTAATGAAGTAGTCATCTCGAGGTAAAAGTGTAGGTTCTTCTGAACCATCGTCTGATTCTTCTTTATTTTCTCTTTTTATTTCATCAAATGGCGCTGCTTCTTTGATGACACGTTCTTCATTTGTTTCCATTTTGATGTCAACGTCTACATTCGCTGGGTGGTCCATGGGTTCATTTAAACCCAAATCAATTTCTAATTTAATTTTTTGCGATTTGCAATTCTCCATTATAATATAACAATTTTTGAATTTACTAAAAAGAAAAGGAAATGTATTTACACTATTATATAGAAAAATATAAGCAATCTTAAAAGAAATAAATTTAAAGTGTTTAAAAAATGAAACGAACGAGGTTATGTTGAAAAACTTTTCTGTAATAAATTAGTAATAAAAGTAAATGAATTGAATTCATTGAGCGAAAACATAGATTCAAAACTCATATTTCTAGATTCATAATTTTTAGTTTATATTTATTACTCTTAAAAATAGAAAGTAATAAAATATAATGTATAAATTTATTTATTTAATAAAAAAAACATTAAAATACCATTATATATATATTTACTCTTTTCTCAAGCATGTACTGCTTCTTATATTTGTGCAATATTAACTAAATAAGATTTAAAGACGATAATTTGTACGTAAGTTAGACTCTACCTTTTCAATGAGCTGTCAAAGTAAAGAAATTTCAACTCAGATATCAAAACCAGAAAGATCTTAGAGAGTGTATGCATTCGTTTGCTGTAATCAAATAGTTTTGGCGGGCTTTATGAACTTTATTATTTTAAGCAATGGGCCTGTGACCTATGTCTATATATTTGAATGGGCTTTGTCCTCATTTTTTAGAGGTCGATTTTTCAATTGTTGATCGAAATTGATGTTAATAAATGTGTATTGGCGTGTCTATTTTATTAAATATCTAAATATTGACGGAGATATAGCAATTAAAAGTTTGAATTGTAGTTTTAGCGCTAGAAATGGTCGGCCATATTTGTATGACGTGAAATGCATTTTAACGTCAGTTATTTGTTGCGTAGGTCAGTGTTGTGGTAATGTTTTGTAGCTGTGGGTAGTCAAATAATCAAGTCAAATCTAAGAATTATAAGTTTTTAATTTATTTAACCCTGCTAAGGCAGACATAATGTTGAAATTTTAGTGTTCCTTGAAATAGCTGTAAATAATATTTGTTATTTTGATATATAAATACATATAGCAGAGATTTATGAGCTGTAAGGTTAGTAACCTTACACAAGGATTGTGATGTCACATGCATTTGGAATGGGTACAACGTTGAATCCCTTTAATAATTAAAGAGACAAAATGACTTTTTTAATTGTTAATATCTCTTAACATATAAGGAGTTATTAACAAATAATTGAACATTTGAGGTTCTAGTAACCCACTTTATCAATATGTAGTACACTTTTATAGAAATTAAGACATAGGACACAACCCCATTAGAAATCAGAGAAAACTAAATGATAAGACAAGTGGAAGATATACTGCTGACGTATTTCTGTTTCATATCCACGATTCAGATGTTATATTAAGTAACATTTTACGATATGTGAATATAACTATAAAGTTAAATTATTATTTTACATCTAAACATATAGTACAAAGCAAGAAAGAACAATAAATGAAATCACTATCCTTCGTTTTCAAAACCAATATTTATTAAACAAGCTTCTTATATTAAAACTACAGTAAATACAAACCACAGTTAAACCAGGAAATGTAAACATGAATCAGTTAAACTAAGCTAAATGAATTTTTTGATGTTTTTTTAAAGAACCAGAATACGAGAAACTTTTATCGCATAAATCACAAGAATATGGTTTTAAAATTAAATGTGTGTTCTTATGTTCTTTTAAACTTGATGATCGACTAAACGTTTTATCGCATTCATCGCAAGAAAATGGTTTAAAAACTAAATGTGTATGTATGTTATGTAGTTCTAAAGCTGATGGATATTCAAATGTTTTATTACATTCATTGCAAGAATGTGTTTTCATAACTGAATGCACACGCAAATGGTTTCTGATTTTTGTCTTAGTGTCAAACACTTTGTTACATAGTCCACAGATATAAGGTTTCAGGTTAAATTTAATTTCACTTTGCAGTTGCTCAGCTGGAACTTCGTACTTAATGAAGTAGTCATCTCGAGGTAAAAGTGTAGCTTCTTCTAAACCATCGTCTGGTTCTTCTTTAATTTCTCTTTTTATTTCATCAAATGGCGCTGCTTCTTTGATGACACATTCTTCTTTTATTTCCATTTTGATGTCATCGTTTACATTCGCTGGGTCCATGGGTTCATCGCAAGAAATCGTTTTTAAAACTGAATGTGTGCTTTTATGTCGTTCTAAACCTGATGGATATTCAAATGTTTTATTACATTCATTGCAAGAATGTGTTTTCATAACTGAATGCACACGTAAATGGTTTCTGATTTTATCCTTCGTGTCAAACACTTTGCTACATAGTCCACAGATATAAGGCTTCATGCTCGAATTAATTTCACTTTGTAGTTGTTCATTGTTCGGCGATTCAGTGACATTTTCAGCTGGAACTTCCAACTTAATAAAGTAGTCATCTCGAGGTAAAAGTGTAGCTTCTTCTGAACCATCGTCTGGTTCTTCTTTAATTTCTCTTTTTATTTCATCAAATGGCGCTGCTTCTTTGATGACACGTTCTTCATTTGTTTCCATTTTGATGTCAACGTCTACATTCGCTGGGTGGTCCATGGGTTCATTTAAACCCAAATCAATTTCTAGTTTAATTTTTTGCAATTTGCAATTCTCCATTATAATATAACAATTTTTGATTTTACTAAAAAGAAAAGGAAATGTATTTACACTATTATATAGAAAAATATAAGCAATCTTAAAAGAAATAAATTTAAAGTGTTTAAAAAATGAAACGAACGAGGTTATGTTGAAAAACTTTTCTGTAATAAATTAGTAATAAAAGTAAATGAATTCATTGCGAAAACATAGATTCAAAACTCATATTTCTAGATTCATAATTTTTAGTTTATATTTATTACTCTTAAAAATAGAAAGTAATAAAATATAATGTATAAATTTATTTATTTAATAAAAAAAAACATTAAAATACCATTATATATATATTTACTCTTTTCTCAAGCATGTACTGCTTCTTATATTTGTGCAATATTAACTAAATAAGATTTAAAGACGATAATTTGTACGTAAGTTAGACTCTACCTTTTCAATGAGCTGTCAAAGTAAAGAAATTTCAACTCAGATATCAAAACCGGAAAGATCTTAGAGGGTGTATGTATTCGTTTGCTGTAATCAAATATTTTTGGCGGGCTTTATGAACTTTATTATTTTAAGCAATGGGCTTGTGACTTATGTCTATATATTTGAATGGGCTTGTGTCCTCATTTTTTAGAGGTCGATTTTTCAATTGTTGATTGAAATTGTTGTTAATAAATGTGTATTGGCGTGTCTATTTTATTAAATATCTAAATATTGACGGAGATATAGCAATTAAAAGTTTGAATTGTAGTTTTAGCGCTAGAAATGGTCAACCATATTTGTATGACGTGAAATGCATTTTAACGTCAGTTATTTGTTGCGTAGGTCAGTGTTGTGGTAATGTTTTGTAGCTGTGGGTAGTCAAATAATCAAGTCAAATCTAAGAATTATAAATTTTTAATTTATTTAACCCTGCTAAGGCAGACATAATGTTGAAATTTTAGTGTTCCTTGAAATAGCTGTAAATAATATTTGTTATTTTGATATATAAATACATATAGCAGAGATTTATGAGCTGTAAGGTTAGTAACCTTACACAAGGATTGTGATGTCACATGCATTTGGAATGGGTACAACGTTGAATCCCTTTAATAATTAAAGAGACAAAATGACTTTTTTAATTGTTAATATCTCTTAACATATAAGGAGTTATTAACAAATAATTGAACATTTGAGGTTCTAGTAACCCACTTTATCAATATATAGTACACTTTTATAGAAATTAAGACATAGGACACAATCCCATTAGAAATCAGAGAAAACTAAATGATAAGACAAGTGGAAGATATACTGCTGACGTATTTCTGTTTCATATCCACGATTCAGATGTTTTATTAAGTAATATTTTACGATATATACTCGTATATGTGAATATAACTATAAAGATAAATTATTATTTTCATCTAAACTTATAGTACAAAACAAGAAAGAACAATAAATGAAATCACTATCCTTCGTTTTCAAAACCAATATTTATTAAACAAGCTTCTTATATTAAAACTACAGTAAATACAAACCACAGTTAAGCCAGGAAATGTAAACATAAATCAGTTAAACTAAGCTAAATGAATTTTTTGATGTTTCTTCAAAGAACTAGAAGACGAGAAACTTTTATCGCATTCATCGCAAGAAAATGGTTTTAAACGTAAATGTGTGTTTTTATGCCGTTTTAAATCCGTTGAGCGAATAAATGTTTTGCTACATTCGTCGCAGGAAAATGGTTTTAAACCTGAATGTGTGTTTTTATGCCGTTTTAAATCCGTTGAGCGAATAAATGTTTTGCTACATTCGTCGCAGGAAAATAGTTTTAAACGTAAATGTGTGTTCTTATGTCGTTTTAAATGTGATGATTGTCTAAACGTTTTATGACATTCGTCGCAAGAAAAAGGTTTTAAAACTGAATGTGTGCTTTTATGTCGTTCTAAAGCTGATGGATATTTAAATGTTTTATTACATTCATTGCAAGAATGTGTTTTCATAACTGAATGCACACGTAAATGGTTTCTAATTTTATCCTTAGTGTCAAACACTTTGTTACATAGTTCACATATATAAGGCTTCATGCTCGAATTAATTTCACTTTGTAGTTGCTCATTGTTCAGCGATTCAGTGACATTTTCAGCTGGAACTTCCAACTTAATGAAGTAGTCATCTCGAGGTAAAAGTGTAGGTTCTTCTGAACCATCGTCAGGTCCTTCTTTAATTTCTCTTTTTATTTCATCAAATGGCGCTGCTTCTTTGATGACACGTTCTTCATTTATTTCCATTTTGATGTCATTGTTTATATTCGCTGGGTCCATTGGTTCATTTAAACCCAAATCAATTTCTAGCTTTCTTTGTTGAGATTTGCAATCCTCCATTATAGAATCCTTCTTTGCTGAATGTTTGCGGAAATGGTTTCTCATTTCTTTCTTAGTGTCAAACTCGTTGTTACATAGTTCACATATATAAGGCTTCATGCTCGAATTAATTTCACTTTGTAGTTGTTCATTGTTCCGCGGTTCAGTGACATTTTCAGCTGGAACTTCCAACTTAATGAAGTAGTCATCTCGAGGTAAAAGTGTAGCTTCTTCTGAATTATCAACTGGTCCTTCTTTAATTTCTCTTTTTATTTCATCACATAACATTGCTTCTTTGATGACACGTTCTTCAACTATTTCCATTTTGATATCATCGTTTACATTCGCTGGGTGGTCCATGGGTTCATTTAAACCCAAATCAATTTCTAGCTTTAATTGTTGAGATTTGCAATCCTCCATTATAGAGCAACAATTTTTGATTTTACTAAAAACAAAGGAAATGTATTTTCACTATTATTTAGAAAAATATAAGCAATTCGTCAAAACAAATAAATCTAAAGTGTTTAAAGAATGAAACAAACTGATGTGACATAATGAAAATAAATAAGAGAGGTTATGTTGAAAAACTTTTCTGGAACAAATTAATACTTTGTAAAAAGTAAAGTAAATCACTTAAGTAAGTCATTGTGGAAAGCTTTGAAATGCAATGCTCATATTTCCAGATTCATAATTTTTAGCTTATTATTATTACCCCAAAAGTAGGAAGAACAAATAAAATTCAATACATTTTCTTATAATTATAAAACATGTGTAAACATGTTTTGTGAGTATATCGATACCTTCATATATTAATTATACTTTTCTAAAACAGCTGCTGACTTTTATTTACGTAAAATATTAACTCAATATTATGTAAATACCATAATTTGTACGTAATTAGATTCTACTTTGCTAATGAGCTGTCAAAATGCAGATATTTTAGCTTTCGACATTACAATTCGTTATAGAATATTTTTGGCGTGTTTTATGAACTTATATATTAAAAGCAAACAGATTTAAATTATGTTTTGTATAATACGACTACAATATCTGCTCATAAATTATTTTTTATGTTAGCCTGTCAACAAAAGCTTTTACTCGTAATAAAGTATCAAAGCAGATGAAGAATTACTTATGACCAAAAAGTAAGAATGTGGACGATATCAAGATTAGCATTTGATCCTTTATGCTCTAGTGATGTTGAATTAGAAACTTGTTTGAACGGCTAAAGGCTGTCTTTCTTTCAACATACCTCGTTGAAGAATTAATATCTTTTGTTTTATTAATTAAACACTTTTATTTAAAAATAAGTAAATTATTAGATTTATTTGAACATCTAAATTTGTAGTTACAATATTTGGTAATTATTTGATATAGCTACACCTTTTGTTTTGAATCTCATTAAAAAACTACTGCATTTTTGTGTGTTTTATGGCGATTGTTACATGACAAATACTAAAAACATGCACAAATCTTACATAATATACATTATACCTCTTTTTATTTAGAAATAGACAATATTAATGGTTAAAGTTAAATTTTCAAATTTGAGGTTAGAAATAAAATGACAGTGTTTTATATATAAGTAAAAATAGCTTCATATTTCACATTTATTAGTCAAATTTAAGCATAAATTCGGTCTATTTTTTAATAAAATAATTGTATAAGGTATATTACGTGTGATTTGTACATGTTTTCACTGTAATAAAAGCATCGTGAAATATACGAAAGTGCAATAGTTTTTTTATAAGATTCAAAACAAAAGGTGTAGCTATATTGAATAATTACCCAAAATTTCTTCTCTTAATTTATTAGGATACTAAATATTTACCTTGATATAAGAATTACTTATAAAATGTTTAACTAAACAGAAAAATGTGTATTTAATTTATACAACATCCAGACTCGAATTTACTTGTTAACTGTAAGACGAACAGAATGGAATGTTAGTATTTATGATCCATTTGTACAAGTAGTATGCGCATGACTAAATAAAACATGGCATGTGGTTCACAAAACCAGTGCTAAGGTTAAAAGGCGCCAATTTTAAATAGTAATTTGTTATACTTACAATATTAAAATTAGAGTTAACATGATACATAACAATTATATAACATTAAAATATAGAGAGATGAGTACAATATTGTATGTACTTACAACAATGCATAGAAAGACTTTTATAGATGTAAATGTGACGTGATGACGTTTTTAGCCTATTTTAAAAATTGTACCGTTTCTTGTTTGATAACTATTTCTTTATTTTAATTTAGAAACTAGAAAGGATTACAAAGAATAAATTTATTACTATATTCAAATTTTTTATTTATTACTATGTTTAAAAATATAAAATTATATAAATTGAAATATTTAAACTCGTTCTATATAAATTTTACATATAATAACAACAAATAATTTTTCATATAAAGTGACGAGTTTTAACAAAATAAAAAATATTTTCAATTTGTGCGTTATTTGACCAACTATTTTTCAAAATTTGGAAAAAATTTTTTCGAAAATAAGTTTCCAAGGTTAGCCTATATACAAAATTTCAACTTTCTAGCACAATTTTTACTCTCGGTAAAAACTGCCCCTGTGCGCCACTAAATAAAATTTTGAAATTTTAATTTTTTCTATTTTAACATGATATTGAATTATTACAAAATTCAAAATTAGAGCCTTCTCAAAAGTTAATCGGGCCTTATAATTTTTTGCGGGCCCCTTTTTTTAAATTTTGAATGTCTCAATTTAGAAATATCTATATATTTAAATGCGTGCTACACATGCAAAATTTCAACTTTCTATCTTTTACGAATAAAATGTTACATAGCAAAAAGTGCCCATTTTTTTTTCCAGTTTTTCCTAAATTACGAGTTTCCAGAAAAGTCAGGGAAAAATTCGGGGACGCCAAAAGTCTTAGAATTTTTTTCCCAACGTTTTCACGCTGCCATATAAAATTCACTACCAAACATATAAGATCATAAAATTATAAGATCATAAATATACACCTGGAACATTATAATATAAGATTATCGATCTTTGACGTTATTTGTTAAAAAGTAACTTTATCAATATATAGTACACTTTTACAGAAATTAAAACATAAGACACGAGCCCATTAGGGAAGACCCTAATAATATAAAATTAATTATATAATAATAAAATCAGTGGTGAAATTTCAACAGATGACCCAGAAGACAGTGGACTTGGATCTCAAAGATGAAAGTACACTTTAATATCTTCTGCTATTTATAATACACTTTTATTTGTCCACAAATAAAAACCATTTAGTTTCATAATGTTTACCACATAACTACAACAAATATAAACTACAGTTATGTTAGGAAATGAAAAAACCACTTACTCAACCTAATCTAAATGAAGTTTTTGATGTTTCTTTAGAATAGCGGCTCTTGAGAAAGATTTCCTACATAAACCGCAAGAAAACGGTTTTATACCTAAATGCATATTTTTGTGTTGTTTTAAAATTGACGATTGTCTAAACGTTTTATCACATTCATCGCAAGAATATGGTTTTAAACCTAAATGTGAGTTTTTGTGATGTTTTAAATCTATTGGACGACTATACGTTTTACTACATTCATCGCAAGAAAAAGGTTTTAAACCTAAATGTGTCTTTTTATGTTTTTTTAAAATATATAAATGACTAAATGTTTTACTACATTCATCGCAAGAAAATGGTTTTAAACCTAAATGTGTGCTTTTGTGATATTTTAAACTTGATGAAGAACTAAACGTTCTACTACATTCATCGCAAGAAAATGGTTTTAAACCTAAATGTGTGCTTTTGTGATATTTTAAACTTGATGAAGAACTAAACGTTCTACTACATTCATCGCAAGAAAATGGGTTATTACCTGAATGCGTGTTTTTGTGATGTTTTAATTTCGTTAAATGACTGAACGATTCATGACACTTGTCGTTAGAAAATGGTTTTAAAACTGAATGTGTGTTTTTGTGTTGTTTTAAATTTGACGATTGTCTAAACGTTTTATCACATTCATCGCAGGAATATGGTTTTAAACCTAAATGTATGTTTTTATGTCTTTTCAAATTAGGTAAATGTCCAAATGTTTTACTACATTCATCGCAAGCAAATGGTTTTAAACCTAAATGCATATTTTTGTGATGTTTTAAACTTGATGATTCACTAAACGTTTTACTACATTCATCGCAAGAAAATGGTTTTAAACCTAAATGTGTTTTTTTATGTTTTTTCAAATTTGATGAATGTTTAAACGTTTTATGACATTCGTCGCAAGAAATCGTTTTTAAAACTGAATGTGTGCTTTTATGTCGTTCTAAACCTGATGGATATTCAAATGTTTTATTACATTCATTGCAAGAATGTGTTTTCATAACTGAATGCACACGTAAATGGTTTCTGATTTTATCCTTAGTGTCAAACACTTTGTTACATAGTTCACATATATAAGGCTTCATGCTCGAATTAATTTCACTTTGTAGTTGCTCATTGTTCAACGGTTCAGTGACATTTTCAGCTGGAACTTCCAATTTAATGAAGTAGTCATCTCGAGGTAAAAGTGTAGGTTCTTCTGAACCATCGTCTGATTCTTCTTTAATTTCTCTTTTTATTTCATCAAATGGCGCTGCTTCTTTGATGACACGTTCTTCATTTGTTTCCATTTTGATGTCAACGTCTACATTCGCTGGGTGGTCCATGGGTTCATTTAAACCCAAATCAATTTCTAGTTTAATTTTTTGCGATTTGCAATTCTTCATTATAATATAACAATTTTTGAATTTACTAAAAAGAAAAAGAAATGTATTTACACTATTATATAGAAAAATATAAGCAATCTTAAAAGAAATAAATTTAAAGTGTTTAAAAAATGAAACGAACGAGGTTATGTTGAAAAACTTTTCTGTAATAAATTAGTAATAAAAGTAAATGAATTGAATTCATTACAAAAACACAGATTCAAAACTCATATTTCTAGATTCATAATTTTTAGTTCATATTTATTACTCTTAAAAATAGAAAGTAATAAAATATAATGTATAAATTTATTTATTTAATAAAAATAACATTAAAATACCATTATATATATATTTACTCTTTTCTCAAGCATGTACTGCTTCTTATATTTGTGAAATATTAACTAAATAAGATTTAAAGACGATAATTTGTACGTAAGTTAGACTCTACCTTTTCAATGAGCTGTCAAAGTAAAGAAATTTCAACTCAGATATCAAAACCGGAAAGATCTTAGAGGGTGTATGCATTCGTTTGCTGTAATCAAATATTTTTGGCGGGCTTTATGAACTGTATTATTTTAAGCAATGGGCTTGTGCCCTATGTCTATATATTTGAATGGGCTTTGTCCTCATTTTTTAGTGGTGGATTTTTCAATTGTGGATTGAAATTGATGTTAATAAATGTGTATTGGCGTGTCTATTTTATTAAATATCTAAATGTTGACGGAGATATAGCAATTAAAAGTTTAAATTATAGTTTTAGCGTTAGAAATGGTCGGCCATGTTTGTATGACGTGAAATGCATTTTAACGTCAGTTATTTGTTGAGTAGGTCAGTGCTGTGGCAATGTTCTGTAGCTGTTGGTAGTCAAACAATCAAGTCAAATCAAAGATTTAAAAGTTTTTAATTTATTTAACCCTGTTATGGCTGACATAATATTGAAACTTTAGTGTTCCTTGAAGTAGCTGTAAATAATATTTCATATTTTGATATATAAATACATATAGCAGAGATTTATGATCTGTAAGGTTGGTAACCTTACACAAGGATTGTGATGTCACATGCACTTGAAATGTGTACAACGTTGAATCCCTTTAATAATTAAAGAGACAAAATGACTTTTTTAATTGTTAATATCTCCTAACATATAAGGAGTTCTAGTAACCCACTTTATCAATATGTAGTACACTTTTATAGAAATTAAGACATAGGACACAACCCCATTAGAAATCAGAGAAAACTAAATGATAAGACAAGTGGAAGATATACTGCTGACGTATTTCTGTTTCATATCCACGATTCAGATGTTTTATTAAGGAATATTTTACGATATGTGAATATAACTATAAAGTTAAATTATTATTTTACATCTAAACATATAGTACAAAACAAGAAAGAACAATAAATGAAATCACTATCCTTCGTTTTCAAAACCAATATTTATTAAACAAGCTTCTTATAGTAAAACTACAGTAAATACAAACCACAGTTAAACCAGGAATTGTAAACATAAATCAGTTAAACTAAGCTAAATGAATTTTTTGATGTTTCTTCAAAGAACCAGAAGACGAGAAACTTTTATCGCATTCATCGCAACAAAACGGTTTTAAACCTAAATGTATGTTTTTATGTCGCTTTAAATGCGATGAATTACTAAACGTTTTATCGCATTCATCGCAAGAAAAAGGTTTTAAACCTGAATGTGTGTTTTTATGTTGTTTTAAATTAGAAGATAGGCTAAATGTTTGACTACATTCATCGCAAGAAAACGGTTTTAAACCTAAATGTGTGTTTTTATGTCGCTTTAAATTAGACAAATGACTAAACGTTGTACTACATTCATCGCAAGAATATGGTTTTATAGCTAAATGTGTGATTTTGTGATGTTTCAAAGCAGATGGATCACAAAATGTTTTGCTACATTCATCGCAGGAAAATGGTTTTAAACCTGACTGTGTGATTTTATGTTGCTTTAAAGTAGAAGATAGGCTAAATGTTTTACTACATTAATCGCAGGAAAATGGTTTTAAACCTGAATGTGTGATTTTATGCCGTTTTAAATCCGATGAGCGACTAAATGTTTTGCTACATTCGTCGCAGGAAAATGGTTTTAAACCTAAATGTGTGATTTTATGTTGCTTTAAAGTAGAAGATAGGCTAAATGTTTTACTACATTTATCGCAGGAAAATGGTTTTAAACCTGAATGTGTGTTCTTATGTTCTTTTAAATCCGTTGAGCGACTAAATGTTTTGCTACATTCGTCGCAGGAAAATGGTTTTAAACCTGAATGGGCTATTTTATGTTGCTTTAAAGTAGAAGATAGGCTAAATGTTTTACTACATTTATCGCAGGAAAATGGTTTTAAACCTGAATGTGTGTTCTTATGTTCTTTTAAATCCGTTGAGCGACTAAATGTTTTGCTACATTCGTCGCAGGAAAATGGTTTTAAACCTGAATGTGTGATTTTATGCCGTTTTAAATCCGATGAGCGACTAAATGTTTTGCTACATTCGTCGCAGGAAAATGGTTTTAAACCTGAATGTGTGATTTTATGTTGCTTTAAAGTAGAAGATAGGCTAAATGTTTTACTACATTTATCGCAGGAAAATGGTTTTAAACCTGAATGTGTGATTTTATGTTGCTTTAAAGTAGAAGATAGGCTAAATGTTTTACTACATTTATCGCAGGAAAATAGTTTTAAACGTAAATGTGTGTTCTTATGTTGTTTTAAATGTGATGCTTGTCTAAACGTTTTAAGACATTCGTCGCAAGAAAAAGGTTTTAAAACTAAATGTGAGTTTTTATGTCGTTCTAAACCTGATGGATATTCAAATGTTTTATTACATTCATTGCAAGAATGTGTTTTCATAACTGAATGCACACGTAAATGGTTTCTGATTTTATTCTTAGTGTCAAACACTTTGTTACATAGTTCACATATATAAGGCTTCATGCTCGAATTAATTTCACTTTGTAGTTGCTCATTGTTCAACGGTTCAGTGACATTTTCAGCTGGAACTTCCAACTTAATGAAGTAGTCATCTCGAGGTAAAAGTGTAGGTTCTTCTGAACCATCGTCTGATCCTTCTTTAATTTCTCTTTTTATTTCATCAAATGGCGCTTTGATGACACGTCCTTCTTTTATTTCCATTTTGATGTCAACGTCTACATTCGCTGGGTGGTCCATGGGTTCATTTAAACCCAAATCAATTTCTAGTTTAATTTTTTGCGATTTGCAATTCTCCATTATAATATAACAATTTTTGATTTTACTAAAAAGAAAAGGAAATGTATTTACACTATTATATAGAAAAATATAAGCAATCTTAAAAGAAATAAATTTAAAGTGTTTAAAAAATGAAACGAACGAGGTTATGTTGAAAAACTTTTCTGTAATAAATTAGTAATAAAAGTAAATGAATTGAATTCATTGAGCGAAAACATAGATTCAAAACTCATATTTCTAGATTCATAATTTTTAGTTTATATTTATTACTCTTAAAAATAGAAAGTAATAAAATATAATGTATAAATTTATTTATTTAATAAAAAAAACATTAAAATACCATTATATATATATTTACTCTTTTCTCAAGCATGTACTGCTTCTTATATTTGTGAAATATTAACTAAATAAGATTTAAAGACGATAATTTGTACGTAAGTTAGACTCTACCTTTTCAATGAGCTGTCAAAGTAAAGAAATTTCAACTCAGATATCAAAACCGGAAAGATCTTAGAGAGTGTATGCATTCGTTTGCTGTAATCAAATATTTTTGGCGGGCTTTATGAACTTCATTATTTTAAGCAATGGGCTTGTGACCTATGTCTATATATTTGAATGGGCTTTGTCCTCATTTTTTAGAGGTCGATTTTTCAATTGTTGATCGAAATTGATGTTAATAAATGTGTATTGGCGTGTCTATTTTATTAAATATCTAAATATTGACGGAGATATAGCAATTAAAAGTTTGAATTGTAGTTTTAACGCTAGAAATGGTCGGCCATATTTGTATGACGTGAAATGCATTTTAACGTTAGATATTTGTTGAATAGGTCAGTGCTGTGGTAATGTTTTGTAGCTGTTGGTAGTCAAATAATCAAGTCAAATCAAAGAATAATAAGTTTTTATTTTATTTAACCCTGCTAAGGCAGACATAATATTGAAATTTGATTATTCCTTGAAATAGCTGTAAATAATATTTGATATTTTGATAAATAAATACATATAGCAGAGCTTTATGATCTGTAAGGTTGGTAACTTTACACAAGGATTGTGATGTCACATGCATTTGGAATGGGTACAACGTTGAATCCCTTTAATAATTAGAGACAAAATGACTTTTTTAATTGTTAATATCTCTTAACATGTAAGGAGTTATTAAAAAATAATTGGACATTTGAGGTTCTAGTAACCCACTTTATCAATATGTAGTACACTTTTATAGAAATTAAGACATAGGACACAAGCCCATTAGAAGGTATTAAAGAAATCAGAGAAAACTAAATGATAAGACAAGTGGAAGATATACTGCTGACGTATTTCTGTTTCATATCCACGATTCAGATGTTATATTAAGTAACATTTTACGATATGTGAATATAACTATAAAGTTAAATTATTATTTTACATCTAAACATATAGTACAAAGCAAGAAAGAACAATAAATGAAATCACTATCCTTCGTTTTCAAATCCAATATTTATTAAACAAGCTTCTTATAGTAAAACTACAGTAAATACAAACCACAGTTAAACCAGGAAATGTAAACATGAATCAGTTAAACTAAGCTAAATGAATTTTTTGATGTTTCTTCAAAGAACCAGAATACGAGAAACTTTTATCGCATAAATCACAAGAAAATGGTTTTAAACGTAAATGTGTGTTTTTATGTTGTTTTAAATGCGATGAATTACTGAACGTTTTAATGCATTCGTTGCAAGAAAATGGTTTTATACCTAAATGTGTGATTTTATGTTGTTTTAAATCCGATTTAACAGTGAATGATTTACTACATTCATTACAAGAAAATGGTTTCAAACCTAAATGTTTGTTTTCATGTCGCTTTAAACTTAATGGGTGTAGAAATGTTTTATTACATTCATTACAGGAATGTGTTTTCTTTGCTAAATGGACACGCAAATGTTTTATGATTTCTGTCTTATTTTCTAACAATTTGTTACACACTTCACAGATATAAGGCTTCAGGGTTTTACTCATTTCCCTTTTTAGTTGTTCACTATGTAATGGATCGACGAGATTATTAATTCGAGGTAAAATTGCAGCTTCCTCTAAACCATCGTCTGGTTCTTCTTTAATTTCAACTATTATTTCATCACACAGCGCAGCATCTTTGTCGTCTATTTTCTCTGTTAGTCCTTTCTTGATATCTTCGTTTACATTTACTGATTCCATCGCATCTATTTCTAGTTTTATTCGATGAGATTGGGAATGTTTCATTATAGGTCCACTACTTTAACGTTTACTAAAAACTAAAATACCATTAATAGATTGTAATTAAACCACATGACATAATGAAAATAAGGTAATTATTTATTTCAGCTATACCTTTTGTTTTTCACTTTGTAAAAAAAACCTACTGCATTTTTGTATGTTTTAATATGTTTATTGTATTCTCAAAACATGTCAAAATCACTACGTAATAATTATTTTACCACTTTTAATTAATAAATAAGAGATATTAAGGGTTAAAGTTGAAATTTCAAAATTAAAGTTATGTCACCACTGTTATGTGTATTAATTGTCAGATTTTTTGCTTATTACTGGCTTATTTAGATTCAAACCAAATGTTCTATGAAACGTAAAGTTAAGTTTTTAGAATGAGAAACATTTTTTTGTTATAAGAAAAGGCGGTTTTGGTATAAAAAAAAAGAGCGGCGCTTTTTCTTACTCTAAATACTTTATTTTACATGTTAATTATATTTAAATATGTCAATATATTTAAACCTTTTGTTAATTTATTTTATCATATTCTCAAACCCATCACATATATTTATAAATTTTTGGAATCTTGGGAAGTAAGTATTACACTGGCCAATAGTAACGATATTATGCATAAAATAATGTCAAATGTCATTATTTTTTGGTCAACTTTAACCCTCAATATCTCCTATTTATTAATTAAAAGTGGTAAAATAATTATTACGTAGTGATTTTGACATGTTTTGAGAATACAATAAGCATAATAAAACATATAAAAATACAGTAGTTTTTTTACAAAGTGAAAAACAAAAGAGGGTAGTCGCATTCAATAATTACCTTACGTTTTAATAAAAACAGCATAATTTATCTTTGCCAAGAAGCCCTTGTTCCGACCCTGATTCAAATTAATCCGTTCGAAACTTGAAATTATGCTAATGACTTATTGTTTCAATACAAAAGATAAAAAGGAATAAAACAATATATTTATTTTTAAGTTAATAAGTAAATATTTATTAAATAAGTTATAACTAAAAGTTAGGTTAGAAAATATAAACACGAATTTCTCGCCTAAACATTTGAATCTAAATGAATTTTTTGATGTTTCTTTAAAGTACCACGCCTTGCGAAATACTTATTACACACTGTACAAGGAAATGGCTTTATAGCCAAATGTGTGTATTTATGTTGTTTTAATTGCGATGAACGACTAAATGTTTTACAGCATTCGTCGCATAAAAATGGTTTTATACCTAGATGTGTGTTTTTATGTTCTCTTAAATGTGACGGTCGACCAAACGTTTTATCACATTGATCGCAAGCAAATGGTTTTACTCCTAAATGTGTATTTTTATGCAGTTTTAAATCCAATGAACGACTATACGATTTACTACATTGATCGCAGGAAAACGGTTTTAATATTAAATGTGTGCTTTTATGCTGTTTCAAATTAGCGATATGATTAAACGTTTTATCGCATTCATCGCAAGGAAATAGTTTAAAAACAAAATGCGTACTATTATGTCTTTTTAAATGCGATGAATGGCTAAACGTTTTAAAACATACGTCGCAAGAAAATGGTTTTATACCTAAATGTGTGTTTTCATGTAATTTTAAATCTGATGAACGACTAAAACTTTTAGTGCAATAAATGCAAGAATATGGTTTTAGACCTAAATGTGTCTTTTTGTGTTGTTTTAAATTCGAAATACAACTAAAGGTTTTACTACAGTTGTCGCAAGAAAACGGTTTTAAACCTAAATGTGTGATTTTGTGTTGTTTCAAATGTGACAAACTACTAAATGTTTTATTACAGTTATCACAAGAAAATAAACACAAATGCATGTTTTTATGTAGTTTTAAATTAGATAAACGACTGAATGTTTTACTACATTCATCGCAGGAAAATGGTTTTATAAAGAAATGTGTGTTTTTATGCAGTTTTAAATCATAATAACGACTAAACGTTCTACTACATTCGTTACAAGAAAATTCATTTAAACCTACATGTATTTTTCTGTGACGTTTTAAGTTAGATAAATAACTAAACGTTTTACTACACAAATCGCAAGAAAACGCTTTTAAACCTAAATGTGTGTTTTCATGTCGTTTTAAACTTGACAATCGTCTAAATGATTTATAACACGTACTACAAAAATGTATTTTCTTCGCTGAATGTACCCACAAATGTTGCATTAAATCTGGCTTATTGTCAAATAGTATGTTACATACATCACAGATATAAGGCTTCAGCTGTATTTCACTGTGAACTTGGTCACTGTTCGAAGGTTCATCGCAGTTTTCAACACGAACTTCGAATTCTATAACGTATTCAGTGTCTCGAGGTACAATTTCACCTTCCTCTGATTTATCCTCTGGTTCTTCTTTAATTTCTATTTTTATTTTATCACATAATGGAGTTTCTTCAACAACTATTTTGCCTTTTGTTTCTGTGTTAACATCATCATTTACTGCTGTTTCCTTTGGTTCATTTATACCCACATCCATTTCCGGTTTGTTTTTGTTAAGATTTGTAATCTCACTATATGTATAACAATTTTATAGTTTACTAAAAACAAAAAAACATTTATTAGCATTGAAAAAAATATGAATCTGTCATACTCATTTAATCCTTTTATGTTGAGAAATAGACAGTACCGGTTAAAATTAATCAATAAATACTAAATGTGACGACATCTTCATATAATGGGCTTGTGTCCTAAGTCTTAATTTCTATAAAAGTGTACTATATATTGATAAAGTGGGTTACTAGAACCTCAAATGTTCAATTATTTATTAATAACTCCTTATATGTTAAGAGATATTAACAATTAAAAAAGTCATTTTGTCTCTTTAATTATTAAAGGGATTCAACGTTGTACACATTCCAAATGCATGTGACAACACAATCGCTGCCAACCGTACAGCTCATAAATCTCTGCTATATGTATTTATATATCAAAATATCAAATATTATTTACAGCTATTTCAAGGAACAATAAAATTCCAACATTATGTCTACCGTAACAGGGTTAAATAAAATAAAAACTTATTATTCTTTGATTTGACTTGATTATTTCGACTACCAACAGCTACAAAACATTACCACAGCACTGACCTACTCAACAAATAACTGACCTAGTGCTAAAACTACAATTCAAATTTTTAATTGCTATATCTCCGTCAACATTTAGATATTTAATAAAATAGACACATTTTATTTTACAGATTTATTAACATCAATTTCAATCAACAATTGAAAAATCGACCACTAAAAAATGAGGACACAAGCCCAAATTGACAAATATTATTTGTACTATTTAGGATACACCTTTCAAGTGATGAAATCGCGAGTTTGTAAACTATGTAACAAATCTTATAGCTTTAAAGCCAATAATTCATATTTTAGTAAATTTCAGCTTTAATATTGTGTATTTCATAAGAAAAAGTGATATTAATATTAGATAATGATTTGTACTTGTTTTTTATTTGTAATTTTAAATTTAAACGCATTCTTTTATAAATGATTACCAAAATTAATCTTCAATGCTTAAAAAGTATAAGAAAACCGTATGACTAATAAGAGAGGTTAGTCTAATTAAATAAAAACTTACTTGTAATAAATAAATGCTTTATAAAACATAAATAAAGTTAATATGAGAAGTAGAATCCAGTCATGAATGCCTTGTAAGTAATAATTTCTATGTATTACTGTCAAAAATATAATGTAACAAACTAAATCCTACAAATATTTGTAATTTAAAAATAAATTGTTAAAATACCTTCATTATTGTTTTTATACCTTCATTAACTTGTTAATTTTCGTAAAATATAAACTGAATAATATTTAAATACAATAATTTGATGTAATTTAATCTCACTCTTTTCAATGAGTTATCAAAGTGAAAGCCTTTCACCCGACATTTTGAATGCTTTAAAACAAATATTTAGAGCGGGTTTTATGAACACACATATTTAATCTGCAATTTAATTCATTTTTATTTTTCTGTAATACGATATTTTATTTTAAATGATATTACAAATATTTTTAACAACACCGGAAAGATTATTTTCCAAATAAAAACTAATAAGAAATCATCACCTATACAAATTTTGTAAGGATCGATATTTCAATTCTTTATTGAAATATTTATTGATAAATGTATATTAACATCTTTATTTTATTAAATATACAAAAATTTGTCTGGTACATATATCTATTTCAAGTTTGACTTTTGTTTTGTTTTGATGATGACGTCACGTACTGAACAGAATATAATAAGTAATGTAATTCATTTTACGTTTTATATCACGACATTATATTGAAACATTATGTGTCGACACAACAGCTGCTATAGCTTTGACGTTTAATTCAGCATCTCTTTTGCACTTCTCTTATTTAACAGTGATGGTTGAATGGTTGGCAAATGTGGGAGGAAGGGGGGGGGGAGCAATGAGGTCGTGATCTAAATCAATTTTTCAATCAAAAGTGCTTAGAGCATATATATATGAAGAGTGAATGCTGAACCTAAAAGTGTGTCCAAAATGTGTGTGAGAGAGAAAGGTATATGTTCCTATTTGTTCTCTATGCGCATGCGTCGAAAGTGACAGTTGTCAAGTCAGAGCTGTCTAGATATAATACGTGACAGTTGTTAAATATGACATTATATTGATGTAGAATAATGTAGATATGTATAAATATAAATAAACTATATATAAATATAACTAAAAACGTGAGTTCTGTTCACTCCAAATATCAACTGTGTTGGCTGTTATCCCTAGAGCGACATCTATGGCGTTCATGAGTATATATTTTCACTGAACGGTCACTGTTTTACCAACAGACGAGCTTTGTACTTACTAAAGAAATGTAATTTCTTTAATAGGCTTGTGTCTTATGTCTTAATTTCTATAAAAGTGTACTACATATTGATAAAGTGGATTACTAGAACCTCAAATGTTCAATTATTTTTTAATAACTCCTTATACGTTAAGAGATATTAACAATTAAAAATGTCATTTTGTCTCTTTAATTATTAAAGGGATTCAACGTTGTACACATTCCAAGTGCATGTAACATCACGATCCTTGTGTAAGGTTACCAACCTTACAGCTCATAAATCTCTGCTATATGTATTTATATATCAAAATATCAAATACTATTTACAGCTATTTCAAGGAACAATAAAATTTCAATATCATGTCTGCGTTAGCCGGGTTAAATAAAATAAAAACATATTATTCTTTGACTTA